>OY998160.1:3448688-3760353 GCA_963921925.1 Sphagnum tenellum | reverse complement strand
ATTTCGCTTTCTGGCTATCTATATATAAATATATATAGCCAGCGAAGAAAAGGCTAGTGGGAGTGGCGGGTGTTTGGGGGGGGTGGGGCGCGGGGGGTGTTTGGATATTTCACCAATGAATGAATGAATGAATGAATCTTGCGAGCCGCACACAAAATCCATCCAAATCCAACCGCATTGAGGATGAAATTTCCCAAATTGACGATGTAAATTTGGCTTTTCTGTGGGTCCCTCGAGCGCGCTCGCTCGCTCGCTTGCTCGTTGTCTGTGCATCGCCAGCTGTGTCCCGCTTTCGATCCTTCGTCTCGCAGTCCTGCGTTGCGTGCTGGGAACTTGCGTGCTCGCTCGCTCGCTCGCTCGTGGCCCGCCTTGGAGAGGGGAAGAGAGAACGAGAGAGAGAGAGAGAGAGAGAGTGATCAGAACGAGAGTTTGTTGGTTTTGTGTGCTCTTTCCTGTTTCAAAGACTTCGATCGCTCTGCTTTTGTCTCACTCATCTCTCTAAAATTTTATTACTGCATTTCACATGTTTGTTTTTGTCATTGCTGTTGTGTTGAAGTCAGTAATGAAGCACCCGGTGGTGGTGGTGGTTGTATTCCTGTCTTCTTCTCTCGCTCCTCGCTTTGTTCATCTGCCGCCGCAAGTGTTTTAGTAGCAGCAGCAGCTGCTATAAAGCTGGTCGAGTTCTCGTCTCTTGTGCTAACGTGGAGAGAAGAAGAAGAGAACTACGAGTCTGATCATCAGAGGCGTCTTGTTGTTGTGTGAGAGCGAGAAGAAGAGTTTTGCTAGAGAGAGAGAGAAAGCGAGAGAGAGAGCAGAAGAGTTTTTTGAGAGAGAGAGAGCGGACGAGTTTTGTGAGAGAGACGGACGGAGGACGCCGCGGCAGCGGCGGCGGGGGTATATTATGGAAGGAGTCTCGGAGAACAGGGCTCGGCTTCGGGTTGTAACAGCTGCGGCACATCATCATCAGCAGCAGCAGGCGGAAGTGGATATTCGTCAGATCCTTGCAGAAGCGCAGAACAGATGGCTGCGGCCGCTGGAGGTGTGCGAGATTCTGAGCAACTACGGCAAGTACGGGTTCAAGCTGAATCCAGTGCCGCCAGTGAAGCCGTGCAGTGGCTCCATGTTCCTGTTCGACAGGAAGACGCTGCGCTACTTCAGGAAAGACGGACACAATTGGCGCAAGAAGAAGGATGGCAAGACGGTTCGAGAGGCGCACGAGCGCTTGAAAACAGGTAGCGTTGATGTGTTGCACTGCTACTATGCACATGGTGAGGACAATTCATGTTTCCAGAGGCGATGTTACTGGATGCTTGATCCTGCACTGGAGCATATCGTGCTTGTCCACTACAGAGAAGTCACGGAATCCAGCAGGTTTTCAACCATGGCAGCGGATACTACTACTACTACTCACTCTTCTTCTTCTCCCTCGCCCTCCTCTGTCACTGTTGCTGGTTCTCCCGATGTCTCCGGAGTTGGCCCCTCTGAGCAGGAGCACGAAGATGGGGATGTGGTGGAGTCTGATGAGGTTGAGGATTCTTCTTCCTCATCTTTGTTAGATTTTGGCCTTGCAACTCCCATCCAACAACAACAACCTTCTTCATTGCTTGAGCAATTCGCTCCTCCACCACCACCACCACCACCGTCACCACCTCCTGGTCTGCCATCAGGGTTGGATACTAAGGTTTTTCATTCTTGGGGTGCTCCTCCTCCTCCTCCTTTGAACAGCTCCGCTTCTCCAGCTTCTTCAGCAGGTCTCGTTGGCATTGAAAAGCTGTTGAATTCTTCTTCTTCTTCTTCTTCTTCTGGAGTTGCACCATCGTCCACAAGTTTCTTTTCACAGCTCAACAGACAGCAACAGCAGCTATCACTTCTTCGCATGGACTACTTAGGCAGGGGCCAGCAGCGTGAGAGCACTGGGGGCTTGCCTGACCCGCTGAACAACAACAACAACCCTGATCCATTTCTGGGAGGAGAGCTGCTGCCACGCATTCAACCGAGTAGTACTACTTTTGATATCACAGGGTGGTCTGAGCTCCTGGAGAACAGTCAGAGAAATCACGCTGCCTCAAAGAACATCAACCAGAACATTGCTGCTTCGGGGATGATGGTCGGAGAAGCGGTTTATGTGAAGCAGGAGAGTATGAATGGCTCGGCATGGGACATGCTGGAGCAATGCATCACACCATCAACTCAGAGGAATATTGTTGAGTCAATAATGGCAAATAGCAGTTCGGTGGAAGGTGACAGAGGGGGGCTGGAAGTTGCTGCCAATGGTCAAGATTTGACATTTGGGTCTCTGATACCTTCTCCACAGGGCATCTTGGAGGCATTGTCTCCTCGAGGTCTAGGCAGGGAACCTCAAACACCACTTGAAGCTAGCTTGAGGGCTGTGACAGAAGAGAAAGCTATCAGAGCTGCAGCAGAGGCTCAGCAGCGGCGATTTGCTGGTGGTACTATACGTTCTGACCCACTAAACGCAGATGCCCTGTGGGACGCCAAGGCTGCAGAGGTTGCATTCTCAAAACTAGAGAGTTTCAAAAACTCGGAGCTTGGTAACCTCACAAAGTTTGATAGCTTTGGGCGGTGGATGATCAATGAGCTTGGCCGGGATGGACAGAATTTCTTTCCATCTGGGCCATCACAGTCTGGCTGGTCAGGAATGGGGCCTCTGGAGGATCAAGGGGTTTATGACATGTACAGCTTTTCACAGCAGATGCAGGTTGAAGCAGGGCTCAGTACTCCTGTCTCACTGGATCAGCGCTACAGTATAGTCGATTTCTCACCAGAGTGGGCATACCCAGCAGGAGATGCAAAGGTTATCATCACAGGCATGTTCCTGCGTGAGTACAAGTCCTCATCTGAAGACTACAAATGGTGCTGCATGTTTGGTGAACTCGAGGTTCCTGCAGAAGTGATAGGGCCAGGAGTCTTAAGATGTAAGGCTCCTCCCCATGCACTGGGAAGAGTTTCTTTTTATGTCACTTGTGGTGACCGGCAAGCTCACAGTGAAATTCGGGAATTTGAGTACTGCAGTGCTGCAAGCACAGCTGTAGGCTTGGCTGCTACAAAATCTGGACTCAAAACAGATGAAGAGATGATGTTGAAGGTCCGGCTTGCACGCATGCTTTTGGCAGAGTCCAGCACTCAAGATTCTGGCATGGAAGCTTTGCCAGGCACCGCAGAAATTCTTAATTCAGTGTACAGTGATGATGAGTGGTCATACTTGGAGCATCTTGCAAAGAGTTCTGGGGATTTGCAGGCTTTCAACTTTCAGGAACAGCTGCTACAGATGCTGTTGAAGAAACATATGCAGAAGTGGTTGCTGAGTAAAGTCCAGGAAGATGGGAAAGGTCCTTCAATCCTGGATAAGCAAGGGCAGGGTGTTTTCCATATGGCTGCTGCACTTGGCTATGACTGGGCAGTTGCACCCCTGGTTGCAGCAGGCATCCCTATCAACTTCCGTGACGTGCATGGCTGGACTGCACTTCACTGGGCTGCATCACATAGCAGAGAAGAAGTTGTAATAGCTCTTCTGAAAGCTCGTGCAGATCCAGGAACTGTGACAGATCCCACTCGTGCATTCCCAGCAGGGCAAACTCCAGCAGATTTAGCAGCAGCCAATGGGCATGGTGGCATTGCAGGGTTTCTTGCAGAGGCAAATTTGATAGGACGACTTTCATCAATGACAATTTCTGAGAGCCCTATGGACATTGCTATGTCCTATATTGCTGGTGAGAAGGCAGTGGCCAAATTGTCCCGGCGAGAAAGCATTAGAAGAAGCATGAATGGAGGGGAGGATGAGTTGTCTGTTGTGGAATCACTCCAGGCCGTCCGAAATGCAGCACAAGCAGCAGCTCTGATCAATGCAGCATTTCAGCGACATTCATTCCAGAAGCAAGAGGAAGACTCTCTTGCATCCATCGAAGCAGATGAGTTTGGCATGACCCCACGCCAGTTACGAGGTTTGATAGCAGCTCGTACTGCTCAGAAATTTCAGAATGCTTTTCGTGGGCACCATGAAAAGAAGCAGCAATTGGCTGCCACACGCATCCAGCGAAAGTACAGAGGCTGGAAACAGCGGAGGACCTTCCTTGATCTCCGACAGCGTGTTGTGAAGCTGCAGGCACAAGTCAGAGGTAACATGGTTCGGAAACGCCTCAAGAAGCTTCTCTGGTCTGTGGGTATTTTGGAGAAGGCCGTACTGCGATGGCGCCGGAAAGGTGCTGGGCTCAGGGGCTTCAAAAGTGGGGAGCTCTCTGTCCCTGATAAAGAAGATGATGATGAAGAACTTCTCAAGGATGGAAGAAAGAAGAATGAAGCAGCACTGGAAAAGGCAGTAACACGTGTGCAGTCTATGGTGCGTTCTCGTCAAGCTCGGGCCCAGTATCTTCGTTTGCGAGATGGATCCCAGCAGCAAGGGCAATTTTCTCAGCCATCAACTCCCCAGGATTTCACAGAAGACCAATTGATTAGTTTTCAGCAATCACAGCACCAAGGACGAAGTCTGCGGTCACAAAGTCCACTGGGCTTTTCAGATTCTATGATAATTTGATGAATTCCACCAATTAAGTTTAGTTGCTAAACCCTAATCCTAAACTTTACCAAGTAGGTGTAGCAACAGGGGTTTTTCAGGGCAGAGGAGCTATGGGCAACAATTGCCACCGTACCTTGTGAGTGGAGCCAATAGTGGTGTCGCAAGTGTTATGTGAGCTTAACAGGCTTCCATCCTTGTGGCTCTTCTCAAGATCCTCTCTGTCTTGGAGATGGTGAGGGAGTAAAAGATTCAGATTTGGAAACGGTTGCTGTTTATGCTGCACTTGGTTGCAGTACCATGCATATGTCTGTTTGGAGGGGGGTACTAGTTGATCCAGGATCCAGATCATGGAAATATGTTATTTTATGAAAAACAAGGTTGCAGTATTTTGTATATACTTATCTACACCACAATCAGGAGCTGGTGGAAGTCAGTGGAGAGACATGGCAGCTAGTCCCTGCCATTCATGCTGAAGGTGATGGCCTGCTACTTTGGGAATGATCATGCACATTCTTGCTGTATTAATCTTGGTTTTGCAGGAATTTTCACAATGGTTACTTTGAAAGGGTTATCATACAGTTCCCTCTGCAATATCATAGATATGGTTGCAGTATCACACTGATGTCAGAGTTTGAAGACAAGGTTTTACATAGCTTTGTTAACTTTGGGACATATAACAGAGATAGATAGAAATAACACTGGTAAATCCAGTGTTGTAGTTCCTTCTGCAAGAACCTAATCACTTGCTAGGAGGATTGTTTTACTCATGTTCTAACAGTTTTGAACTCTCTGCTTTTCTCTGCAGATATGTGAAATATCTCATGGAAGTACACTCCAGAATTGAGGACAGTTCTTGGATCAGTAGCTAGTTTTTAGACATCCTGCCGAATGCTTCAGGGGTGATTTTTTGACTTTGACCCAATTCTAAGGTAACTCCTCTTTCTTTGGCATCAAACCTGTGCTTGCAGAACAATCCAGGTTAAACTATGTGCACATTTGCACATATTGGCAAACTAGAACATGGTTGCACTCTTTGGCATATATTTCATGCAGTTTTGTTGTCTGAATTAAGCTTTGCAGGGTAATTTCTCAGTACAGGATGCTAAAATGGTTGGTTCACTTGCAGAGCATGGTCATTGAGACAGTGTGGGAGATTGCAAACAAGAATTTGGATTCTCATGGGCACAACGTAATCTATTGTGAATTGAAACAGAGGAACTTAGGGTGAAGAGAGAGGGAGGAATCCAATTCTTTTCTCAGCAATGTTGTTAGGCAGACTCATGATGGATATTTTTGTTCTTCCTTGATGGTTGTGCCTTGCAGGTTTGCAGAGGTTTAGTTGTTGCAGGTTTGTAGTGTATAGTTGATACATTTATGTGAATATCAGAGAAACATCACCATTGATTGCCCCTGCTTTTTTGCTTTTTTTGGCCAAAGGTTGTACAAAACAGCAATTGGATTCCAATTAAGGCAAGGTTTGCCACTTTTAAATTGTGTCCTGCTGCCCATGCAAATTAAATTCCTAGAATGGTGAATGGATGAGATATCTCAGCACAAGTGGAATACAAAATCTCTTTGGAACTCACTTATGAGGACTGCCCAATTTTGTGACTTGCTAACCCATCTTTGATGACATCTGCCTTTGTTCAATGACAGAGTTCCTAGCATAGTTGAAGTTGAGCTGTTGGGGTACAATTGGATGCAATATTAGAGTTTTCCCGAAGGTAGAATACCTTACCTGTTCCAGTCTATATTCTGTACCTTGTTGATTTTGTTATCCCCTCTTTGTTGTTATCCATACAGTTTGAAAAAGACATGTTCAAATAAGGAAACTCAGCATGAGATTGTTTTGATTGCATTTAATGTGATTGCGCAGGGTGTGCTTGCAAGCAAAGAAGATTGTTAGGATTGTAGTTTAATGCAACTGTGCAAGGTGTGTCAGTAGGTGAAGGAATTTCAAAGATTTGCATCAGACACCATCAAAGTCATGATCAAACTACTTTTAGAACTTAAACCTCTGCAGGTTCTAATCAATGTCGGACATGTAAATGGTTTAGGACTTGTGATGATAAATACATTTATATTTATTTTTACACGGATGTGTAAAATAATGTAAACAATGTGATTTTATGCTCCAGAAGCAGTTTGTTTGCACAATTACATACAATTAAGTATGGCTACTTCCTGTAGATTGTATCTCTTAATACTGAGTTCATGCTGATTGTGACCCAATTGCTCGGGAAGGTGCTGCTTGTCAAATGTTAAATCTCCTTCCAACAAGTAGAGGCTACACCTTTATAAGTGACTCATATTCGGCATTAGAATGAAGACCAGGTCCACCCACACTCCTCTTGTGGGCCTGCAACTGTGTCTCTACCAGTGCTTCTCTTTTTTGGCAAATTTTTGTCACTTGGCAATCAAAAAATCCACTGCTACTACAACTCATACACAGGATTGTTTTGGAAAAAAAGTGCCAAAGTCACCGAATTCACCAAATTCACCAAATTTATACTGATCACAATGTTATATATATTTAATTTTCTGTGAAGAAATTATTCAATATTCAAGAACTTCTACACCGCAAGTCCAAACGCCATGAAACCAAGCCGTATCACCCCTCCTCCTCAAGAGCTTTCCAAAGAGACCAAGAACGCAATCTGAAGCATCCCAGTTTGGTGGATCTCATAAGTACAAACAAAACAAAACAAAACAAAACAAACAAACTACCTTGCTTCATAGATAGATCATGGAGTCTGAGTTTCATTGGCATCCTAAAGTTTCATACTGGTTGCTATAATTTTGTAGGAGCAGGGTTGTCATACCTTTTAAGGAGCAATTGTCAATCCTTTCATCTCCCTGCTGGTTTCACCAAAACCTTGCCGTTTAATCCTTTCCTATGGAAAGCTCGACGGTAGTCAGAGTATTTGGTGGTTGGATAGAGTGGTGGATGTGATGCATCAACAAGGTCCAGAGCTGGACCCAACATGACATCAGCATCCGGATGCAAGAAAGTGGTGACAGAGAGGCGAGCTGCACTGGTATTTGTCACCACTCTGTGCTCCACACTCTGAAATCGGCCGTTGCTCACCACCTGCAGCACAAATGCAAAGCAAAAAGCATCCAATCCATAGTCTAAACCATCAGAGCAGCTCCACTGGCACTCAGTATATGGCCCAGCAAAATAAAACCGAATGAAGCAAAGTCAAAACATGCTGTTTTGGCTCAGCAAAATGGTAAAAGGCACAGCAGAGCCTAACAAATATGATCTGATTCCTGCTCCCGATTTCCGATTGGCCAACAATAATCATTCGTCCAGGTGGTTTGGTGTTAGTAGTCTCCCACCTATTTGCAGTCCCAATTTTAGTCTTATGGGTGGGGTTGGAAAAAGGGTGAATAACTAAACTTGGACGTGAGAAATATTTTTCCAGGCTCACATGTTGAGGACTGCTGGAGCTGCTCTTAGGATGTTCATGCATGCTGCATAGCAGCTTGTAAGGGGGAGTATAAATCAATCCCTACTGTTGGAATGCTACAAACAACCCCATGAAGGTCTGTCAAAACAAGTACAGTATCGTTCAGCACTTGGTTCAACAAGCTGTCATCACAATTGATGGGCCTCTCTAATGGTGTCAGTTTTCTGCTTCTTGAAGCAATTGGCTCAAAACTGAGCTAACGACAACCTTTGTTTGTTTGTGCAGTTGAGGTGACTGAGAAGCACCAGCCAGTTGCTTATCCTCTATGTATCCTAAATTGTGTGTTTTTTGTTTTGCTGTTGGACTGTCTGGTTTGAAGTTGAAAACTGATTTTTGCCGAAATCTGGATATCAATAGTAGCATAGGCATGTAAGCTTTGATGTTACAGCTTCTAACTTCTGGTTGAAACTGGCAGAGTACATCTGATTTGAGTCATAGCAGCAGTATCTTCATACCTGCAACTGATCCCCGATGTTGATGACAAGTGCATTTGGTATGGGAGCAACTCCCACCCACTTGTTCCCCTTCTTCACTTGGAGGCCACCAATTTCATCCTGAAGCAGCACTGACATGATATTTGGGTCAGAGTGTGCACCTAGCCCTAGGACTAGTTTGGGTTGTGGACATGGTGGGTAGAAGATCAGTCGTATGTTCAACATGGGATCTCCAAATTCCTCCTTCAAGTAGTTTGGCTGCAGACCAAGAAGACGAGAAAATATCTCCAACATCTTGTCTGTGAATTTCAGAACCTCCTTTCCATACTTGTCCATTGTTTCCCTGAGTCATGCAGACACACACACAAATCTCCTTTACATTCAATAATACACCCCCCACCTGTCTTGAGGGTTCACAAACAATCCTAAACCCTAAATGTATCTGGAAGCATTTGGCATCTCTTTAGAATTCTCTTTTCACAAACAAATCTATGCATACATGTATTGTTCTGGAATACACACATGCTGGAATTGAATTGAATTTTTTTCTTGATCTCCAATCCTTGTGTCAGATAGATTAAAGTACCTGTATGCAGCAGGTTTGTGGGGCCATGTGCTGATATTCTTGAGGGAGAGTGGGAGGAAGTAATGGAGAAAAATATCGTGCCAATCTAGAATGGTGCTCTCTGGCATGCGGAAACCACGACCATATCCTTGTGGGATCAGATCATTTGGATTCTCAGCATATTTCTGTTTCTCCTCCAAGGGCAAGTTGAAGAACTCCCTTGCAAGCTTCTGAGCACTTTCTACTAATGCCAAGGAGATGCCATGGTTGATAACCTGGTACCAAAACAAAAATTCACTTGGCAAATCAAAACACCCCTCAGACTCTTGCAAACCCTGAACCCCAAGCCCTTCACAGAGCATGTGGAATAATCTGAAGCAACGACTTAACTCTCTGAAAGGGGAAAAAAAATAATTGCAAAGAATTCCACAAAAACCCAAAACACAAAATCTCACCTGGAAGAAACCCCAATCCTCACTGGCACTAGCTATGGAAGCCATTGTGTTCTCCTGCTGGTTATCACTCAAGCCTGCTAGATCAATCACTGGAATCTGCTCACAGAAATCATTGTGCGGGGCAAATGTTGCCTGCTCTTGCATTGTGCGAATAAATTGGGAAGGCACAGCTGCACCTTCCCTTTCAGAGAGAGCCTGCACATTAACATCCATTGTTTGGGTCTCTCCAAAAACCACCCTATGTGTTTTGTGTGTGTGTGGGTTTAGGGTCTAGGGTCTGTGTGTGTGTCTGTGTGTGTCCTGATCAAAGTGTTTTCTGTTTCTCTAGATTGCACAATCATAGTAGGGAAGAAGTAGAATTGCTTGTGTCAAAATTGCTTGTGTCAGTCATGTAATCTGCAGCTAGCTACTGGCAAATCCTTACAGAATTATTCTCTGATCATGGAAAGGTGGGGAGATCTCTAGAGGCCAGATGAGTAAGAATTTCTCCTCCTCCTCCTCCTCCTCCTCTCTTGCATCTGACTCTCTGGAAAGATAATATCTTCCTCAATAATCTGATGATTCTCTGGATCCACTGAATTTTCTCAAGAATATTGTTTTAATCCATCTTCTTGTCTGGATCCCATGAAATTTCTCTGGATGCAATGAATTGCTCAAGAGTTTATGATTCTCTGGATCCAATGAATTTCTCTGGATTCAATGAATTTTCTCAAAGAATCTTTTCTTTGCACCATCTTCTCTGGGGATTCAATGAATCTATGCATCTGGAAAATTCAATTAAATTTCTCAAGAATTTATTTTTATGTATAGCTTCTCTGGAGATACAGTTAATCTCTCAAGAATATTTTTACATATTTTCTCTGGATTTAATGAGTTTCTCTCGAGAATTTAATTTTATATCTCGAGAAACTATCAAAGATGGCTTAGGACTAAATGGTTTAGGACATACATTTCATGTAAGTGTAAATCCTATTATGAAATTTATTTACACTCCATGTATGTACGTATAAATATCTAATATTCATTTACATTCATGTAAGTGTAAATATTAAAATTGTGTAAATTTATTTCATGCCATGTAAACCAATGTAAGTGTAGAACAAATGTATTCATATGATTTTACATAGCTACTTAAAACAATGTAGAAAAAATGTGATTTCTACTTGAGGAAGCGGGGATTTTATAATGTTTTTGATGATGGACCAACCAAAGAGCGCGTTGCAAATAAACAAATAAAATTCATAAAATTATTTGTGATTTCAGATGCAGCCACAACTAATTTAATTAATTAATTAATTAATACGAGTCCCAATATGTGCCTAAGTTCTTGTAAAAGTTGAGACCAAAAAATGGTAACCTATATAGAATTAGGAATAAAAGTGTCTTTGGAAGGCACCTTATATTTTGGGAATAGTAAGAATAGGGGTACCTTTGCCCATAAGAGGTCTATTAGATGTTACCCTTGTCTTTAAACCCTTACTTTTGGAATGCCTTGACCACACCTTGGGGCCTTCCACTACACTTAAACATGCAAATGTCAACACACTCAATGAACCAAACTATACCAAGAGTATTGAAAGCATGGAGAAAAGAAATTTTGTGATGTCTTTGGAAGACAACTTATTTTTGGGATCAATGGAAAAGGCACCTACAAGATGAAACCCCACCAACCATAAATTAATCAAAGCACCCAAAAAAGGGGGGAAAACAAGGAACAAAATGGAAGGACCAAGAAGACAAATGAACCACCTAAAAGGTGAACCACAAGGGGAACATCAAGTTCTCGAACCTCCTCTTGTTGTAAGAAGCATATCATTTAAGGAAAAGGGAGGAGGACCAATTGCAAGGATGCCTAGCCTAGATGAACCCTAATCTATTGAAATAGCACATTTCAAAATAGAAATTGCATGTGCATGTTGTAATGCTATTAACACCCTTTGTAATATAAAATGCGCTCAAAACCGAAAAAGGAGGGCTTTTAGGGCCCTTCGTTCCCCATGCCATGGTGGCACACCAATGAAAAAACCTATTTTCCTACTAGTGTAAACATCCAAAAACTTTTATGGCAAGAGGGAAATATATGTTTGCTAGGAACCAATTGCAATGAAGATTATCCTTTGTTTGAGTCATGACTATCGCAGCAACCCCATAAGAAAAAACAACCTATTAAACCAAATCAACTCGAATAGGGTTAATGATGACAACATCTACCAACGTGCAAACACCATCGATTAATAACACAATGTCAACTTGACAACACAAAGATTGCAAAACAAGGTCAAGCACAAGGACATGGGTTTATTATCATGAAACATGAAATCCCACATCTCTTGCAATGATTGTGAAAGCATTTCACACAACCTCATTCGAGGTTATCCTCTCCCCACCATGAACACAACAAAAAAATATGGATCCCCTTAAGATCCAAAGGTTAATTACAAATGTAATGTGACATCCCAAGGACTAAAGGATGGGAAAAACCCAACCTAGTGTGCAATGGGCTGGAAAAAACATTTAAAGTTAAGTGGAAAAAAGGATGATTGGGTAAGCTAACAACTAAACGCCCACACCCGGCCTTGCACATGACATTAAATGCACTTAATGCCAATCATAAGGTAAATTATAAAAGAAGTCAGTTTAAGAATGATTGTGCAATCTCTCTAAAATATTATCTTGAAAGTGATCTACATCTTTTTCAACCCACTACTCAAAAAAAGGTACACATGTTATAATCCTTAAGGGAAAAAACTCTCACATCAATTTCAAATGAACTTGGAAAAATAATGGCCTTAAATTACTTGCACCTATCACAACCAACAAGAATGCGCAAAAATCCAAGAAAAACATGGAAAATATGAAAGGGACAAATAAGGCCCAACACCCCAAATAGGTAACTAAAGCAATGACCTTCAAAGAAATCAACCCTACACCCCCACTAGAAATGGGGAAAGCCACTTGCCAATGGATTAAAAAGGCCTTGAGGCACTCCAATGAGCCTAAATCCACAAGTCTTTTAAAAACTCTCGTCAAAGTTGAATCAAAAATAACAAACTAATTTCAAAAACTTACAAAGGGAGAAAAAACAAAGCAAAAAAGAAAGCCTTTGGGCGAAATGTTGAAAGAAAATTGCAAAAGCCACCTAAACAACTCTTAATCTCAAAAACACATCTACATGCTAAACATCCTCACCTATAACCTTTTACAAAAATGAAATGGCCAAGGAGGTAGAGCCACAAGGGACACTAAGAATCTTAATGCCATCAAGGGGGCAACAGAACTCAACAAGGGGGATGAACCCAAAAGGTAAGCTAAATGGAGTCCAAGCCAAACACTTGTGAGTTTGAACAAACAACCCCACAAAAGCCAACTGGAAAACAAAATGATCAAACACGAAAAAAACGACATAGGCAGGGTCAAGGATATAGGTGTCATTGGGAAAACTCTAAAAAAACAACTCAAAGCACGAAAATGAGTTAGCACAAAAAGAGGTCCTACAAGCGAGTCGCCCTAACATGTGTTCACAAAAGAAAAAATGACAAACAAAACTCACAACAAAAAATGATGACTAAAAAACAAAGAAATTTAAAAGCCATATAAAGAATGAACAAAAGGGAAAAGTTAACCCAAGAGATTTCTTGCACCTTACACTTGTAATCATGTCATTGTAGACCCCTTATTTTGGGGATGACTCACCTTTTAAACCTTACCCTACATTTAAATAAACAAATGTCCTAAAAATTTTGTGTTTTTTTTTTAATACTAATATATGAAGCAAATTGAAAAGAAGGTTAAAGTTTGTGGCTCTCTTGATTCCTATCATTTAAATATAATGTTTTCACTACATTTAAATGTCTAAATACGTTCAAATCAACAAAGTAAGGCTCCTTCAGCTAAGGTCCATGTGTTAATAACCACCTTCATAAAAATGAATTTGAATAACTTAATTTTAAAAATCATGTGAAAAAATTGCCTTGTGTAATTTGTAATGGGTGCAATTGCATCAATAGGGGTCACAATAAATGTAATTAAGGTTTAGTTTGTCGGGTTTTCATGTTGAAATTTATATTAATGTTGTAAGTTTTTAGTGTGTTTGGATAACAAATATATGGTTTGGGAACATTTGAAACAATGTGGGATGAATTTAATTTGGAATGCCCTTGATGAGTTGAGGTGCAATGAGATAGTTTCATAATGTTGAGACCAATAGTGTGAAAGCTATTGAATATTGAAAAAAATTGTCAAAGAAAATTCAACAAATTAAAACAAATTTTTAAAAAAAAATAATAGCAATCTCCTAATATTTTGGAAATGCCATGATGAATGGGATTTCGTGGAGGCGATTTCGTAATTCTTCAACCTAAGGTGGGGGAAGATCTCAAAGTCTGAATTATTTTTGTCATTTGAAATTCACTTAAATTTTTAAATAGTTTTCTCACTTTCACAGTTGGAACAATTATGTAATCACGTTCACACTTGGGTTAATGGCACATGCCATAGTAGTCTATCTATTGAGGAAGGATGTTTGTTTGTTTTGTTGGTCAAATTGAAATCTCTCAGTATCATAGGAAAGTCCTCAATGAGTAGGAGTGTGTTGACATGGTTTTGTGATGGCTAGACTTACAATGCAAGATTTATTAAACATTAAACAATTTTGTCATGGAAAACTCAATAAAACACAAACAAAAAAATGTTAAACAAGTTGGAGCATGCTCTTATACTATTGGAAAGGCCTTTACGAGTAGGCTTTTATGGAAAGGATTTTTAAAATTTTAGACCTAGGTAATTGCATATTACACTAGATGATTTTTGGCACTTGACTTGTCTAATTCGGACAAAATTTAAAACAAAAACACATGACAATAAAGTTGGGACACCCAATTTTGAGAAACCTGATTGTTTCAATAAACCTGATTGCATGTGTTTTGAGTCTCTCTTGGGTTTTCATTGCAAGTAAGTGAACAATTCTCTATTATTCAACCTGGATGTTGAGTTCAATGGCCTTGGAATGTGACAATTAAATGGGAAAACTGAAGGTGAATCAATGAATTTGTTTAGCCAACTAGTAAGTTGGTTCTCCAATACATAATAATTACTAGATAATAATAGCATGTAGCACTTAGGATGTTGAAATTTGTTCTTGTTGTTGGGTTTTTGCTTTAGACAAATACAGAAAGGCCATTTGAGATATGCTTCATGATAATTGGCTTTTGAATGTAGGTTGGACTATGGTGTTCATAAGTCATAGATGGGATGGCCATTTCTGCCAAGCTAATGTTTGAAGCAACAATGAAATCTCTAATTTAGTGCCAATCATGTGCTAAACTAGTGTGATTGGTGATCAAGTGTCCACAATTACCAAAGTTTTAGTTTACATCATATAATTTAAGGAATAAATTGCTCTAATATGTAGTTTGAATCGGATTACCATTCCTTTTTTTCAATGAGAAAAATGATACTCATATTTAATAGCAATATTAAATATGAGTATTATCTTCCTCATTGAAAACATCTACTCTATAAATTTCTCAACTAGCTAAATTATTGGAGTATAGGTAATCATTTAAACACATATAGACATTGAGAAGGCAACCTAAAACATTTTCATGAAGAGCTTAATTTTTGTGTTGGATTGCTCATCAACTCTATAAGTCCACCATATTAAAAGATAAATACATACAAATTTATTCTACTTTTTGAAAGAAGAGAAAAAAGAAAATACTTTAACATATAGGTTTTCACACTCATGATTAATAGAAAAAGATCAAGTAAATATTTTTGAAGACGATTCCAAAGACAACTACTTCATTTTCAAGCCTAACTACCTGATTTCTTTCATAATAACTATTTTCATCTAATAACTATCTCACTCCTTTTCTCTACCCACCAACATGGATATGAATAAATAAATACATGTGTGTCTTTTTTATGTACATGAAATTTATATTAATTTAAATTAAACTTGACAGTGACATAAATAATGATGAATTATTAAAAACCATACAAAAACATAAGGAAAAAATAAAATAGTTGATTGTCACTGGTAGTGGGTAAAAATTTGGAGCCCAAATTTGGATTATGACACCCCAGAACCCAATAGTTTATTGGAAACCTTAGTTGTGAATGAACATAATTCTGAGTTACAAAGGTTCCACCTCGGTAATCTATTTTGTGACCTTGGTAACCTATCTTGTAAAGCCTCCTACTTTCACCTCACACTACCTAATAAGTACTTACATAAGTAGATAAGTAGGTACATAATAAAAGTGGTCCATATGTATGTAGGTAAATACCTAAAACACTAGGTGATTTCAAGGTTGGTAGATGCATATGGATGGTTAGTACATTGCTAACTACAATAGTTAGTTATAGTCCACATAGCATCCATCTTCCATGGTGCATTGTAAGTCCTTCCTCCCTCCATATCCTTCTTCATTATTGTTTCATTTCTTTGTCGGAAAGCTATAGCAATAGGATCTATTTTTTATATAATGGTGTACCAAGGTGAAATCAAATATTGAATCAATTGAGGTTCATTCACAAAAGGTTCACTCTAGCCATAGCCAAAGTTTACATCAATCCATTTGGGCTCTATGTTGTTGCACACTACCAATGACAATTGATTGATCAATTGATTAAAACAAAGATTGATTTATGAAAACTGAGTTCCATTCAAATGACAAATTGTATCAAATGACATTGCATGAACTTTGAATTGAATTCAAATTCCTAAATTGAATTGAAACACATTTATTGGAATCTGAATTCAATTGAAATTAGTTGAATTTTAAGTCAACTAAATTCAATTCAACAATTGGGTTAAAATTCAAGTCAATCAAATTCAAATTCAAATTTTTAAAATGAGATGCAAATTGATAGAGAGAAAATCTCCTTTTTTTTAATGAATACGATGGTGAAAAAATAAGCAAATAAATAGATAATTGAAAGACGCAAATTCATTAATCTTTACTTGGGAATGGGCTAAACAAATTTCAAGCTAAAATTTGGTAAGGCGAAATATTATGAGATTCTATACTCATCCTACCTAAACCAAGTCCAATGATTCATCATCACTAAAATTGAAGTCAAACAAGCACCAACCACCTTATCAAATCCAATGACAAACATGGGTGAAGACGTGAAGACTATCTTTAGTAATTATGATGTGTGGTCGTCTATTTCATCATGCTATGGTCTGGCATTTAACACTTGTGCTTACTAGCCTTTCAACCTTATCCACATAGTGTGTCAAGAGCACAATGTGCTATGAGCAATATGATGATGCATCAAGGTGGGGAGGCCAATATCATATGCCAACATTTGGGCAGCTGCAATTTTGAGGGAAAAAGTGGCCATCATCCCTGGGAAGATTTAGCCAAATCTTGCTGTAAAACCAAATATGAAGTGCAAAATTCATTTGGAAAAAAAAAAAAGAAAAATTATTTTCTGAATATTTCCTATAAATGGTCAAATTTTGAAATAAAAATCATTATTTCTTTGCACATTGTTTAAAGCAAGTAGCCATGAAAGAAAAGGATTTTAATAAATTTCTGCTTCCGTACATGGTCTATGGCCCAAAAATGGCTAAATCTCCTTGTGAATGATCACGAGCATGGCAATTACATCACAAAATTGGGAATTTTTAAAAATGCTGTTTTTGGTGACATGCAGAAAACCATGTATTGAAATCTGGCTAATTGGTATATGTTTTTTCTTCACTTCTGGTGATTGAAAACTTTCAAAAAATCAATATAAAAATAAAGGCTGCTCTAACTGCACTTTCAACAATATTCTAATCAACCATTGACAGTGGTACCAATAGGTTTTTTTTTTTTCAAAGTGACCAAAATGTCACCAGATTTTGCCACCCTTGATCTGACCATCTAGCTCCCACAAACACTAAAATTTTGGCCCTAAAATTTGGGTCTGGCTACTGCAACACTAGAGTATTGGGTACTGGAAAAACCACTGATTTCACACAAGTATCTTATGTAACTTTGAACACCTTTGAATTAGATACTTGGATTGAAAATTGGTAAAAACTTGAAGACAAACTCAATCATCATGAGAAACTTTACCTTAAAATTGCACACACACACACACACACACACACACACACCAATATATACCTAACTAGAGAGAAGAAAGAAAAGCTGAACTAGATCTACTAATTAGTACATAGTCAGCAGAAAATATGAGTTCTTATTTTCCCCTTGACTTTTGCCAGAGGCAGTTATATGTGTACATAAACCCTCATACATAAATATTAGAGGTGAGACATCATCACTAACTACCCAACATCAGGCCACACTTGAATATTGAATTCAATGAAAAAGCCTGGCCTGATCATGTAAGTAAATATTAATAGATGAGACCAGATTGAGAATCAAATACATTTATTGAAATTTGACACTTGATTTTATAAGTTTGCCCAGCAAGTGGGGCTATATATTGTCAATTCTGCAAAAACCTAAGTTAATTAAGTTGACCACAGTAATGAAAGATCCAGAACATTTGCATGTTTTGGTAGAGATCAGGCGAGATTTGAAGTGATATATGTTATTGGCAAGAAGAAGAAGAAGAAGAAGATCCAGAACATTTGAATGTTCTGGTAGAGATCAGGCGAGATGTGAAGGGAGATATATTATTGGCAACAAGAAGAAGAAGAAGAAGAAGATCCAGAGCATTTGAATGTTCTGTTAGAGATCAGGTCAGATGTGAGGGGGACATATATTATTGGCAAGAAGAAAGAAGAAGAGAGAAAAAAAAAAACAGGAAGGAATCTAGTAGCTGAGGTGACAACTATGGTAGTGGATTGAAGAAGAATTAATCATCAGCAACAGGGTGGGGCCTCGCAGGCTGTAAGGCCTTGGCAGTCAAGGTAAGCTTCGGGGATGAACCCACAATTGCCGCTGTTCAAACATACGTATTCCCAGTTGGAGTTTCCATTGACGCTTTGGCCGCCTGTCTGGAAACAACGCACGTAGACTGGCCACTGGGCGTACGCGAGCAGTTGGATGGGCGGACCGCAGTTGAAGCTGGGAGCTTTTTTGCCACAAACCTCGCAGTCCAGCACCGTCACATTGGGTCGAGAAGTGGGATGATAGAAAGGTTGATAGGGTTGTGCTTGTGCCACCTTAATCATCGTCGAATGGTATTGCCCGCCTGACGACGATGATGATGATGTGAAGAATATGATCGTGAGCAGAAGAATCGCCATGGCTAACACATTGCGCTCCATGAAAAGAGAATATCGCGGTGTCCTCCTGGATAATTGCAACCAACACATGAGATGAAGAAGAAGAAGAAGAAGAAGAGAATCCATCCCATTCATGCGTCAACGTCTACCTAACTACGTCGTTACAGATCACAATATTCTTGTTAGACTTCTTCTTCTTCTGTAGAGACTCCAAAATTCCAACAATTTTTTATAATGGAGATTTCAGAAGGAACCCAACAGAATTTTATTTTTAACTCCCGAAGCTGCAGCTGAGCCAGTTTTTGCAGATTCAAATCTGATGATACTTGAAGATCTTCACACTGTTGTTGTCTAAGTGATGGCTGCAAGAGCCTGAGAACTATGTAAGCGGCAGGTTAGTTACATATATGTGTGTATCTGAAACTTTGATCTAAGCCAGTTTGAGTACAGATGAGATATCTGAAGAGGAGCTGATAGCGCGAATCAAACCGGCAATCTGCAAAGCACCTAGATAGCTAGTGGGCGGCTGCTGCAAATTAAGTACAAAAAGAAGAGCTGCATAGAGTAGACGAAGTGCCGCGACATACTTCACTGTAGTAGTAGTTCCAGACATGTTTCCCATCTGATCGCGTCTGATCTCCACTCCAACACTCCTAGAAACTCGCACTAGTACTCAGCTAATGTGCCACTGCAACCCGATGGCTGACGACTGGCTGGCTAGCTAGCTAGCTGCTGCCAGCAGAGATCTCAAAACAGTTGTTGCAACTGCTGCACATTGATCTTCAAGTCCCTCCCGCGGCTGGCCTCCAACTCTAGTCTAAACTCTAAGCACCTGTTGATCTAGTGGATCACCTGCACACTCCTCACTCTAGAGCAAGCTTCTTCTTGTAGCCGCCGCAGCTGCTGCTGTTGCTGTTGCTGCTGTGACCTTTTACTTCTTTCAAATGCTCAAATTTCTCTGACAACAACAGAAACCACCACCACCCACTAGGCTACTCACCACCTTCACTAAAAGCAAAAATTAGATCATTGCCTAAAAATGGTACACAAGCTAGAGACTCAAAGCTCTCTAGTACACAATTTTTCTACACTGCACTCTCCCTTGAACTCTGCTGTCATGATTGTTTTTTTTCTTTCTTCTTTCTACCACACACTAGGCTACGTGTAGAAGACCTAGTGTAGTAGACAAAAGACTTGAAATCTTTCACAACAAGGCATCGCAAAAACACGCTGGCCCTGGCAACAAATAGATCAAGATGTTGTACATCATCTACCTGCTTGCTGTGTCCACACTCTAAACAGTCCAAAAAAATCTCCATTCCCATTTAAACAGTCTGAACACTTTCACCAAAAAAACCGGTTCATCTAATGTGAAACCGGTTCTAATAAGGTAAAAACTTCCAAAAGTTGGATCCAATGCTATAGTCCCTTTCCCCCAAAGGGCCAAGGCCCAACAAACACTAACACTAGGAAGCTGGCTCCTTAAGCCTGGGTTTTATCTAAAGGATTTTGTGATGTAGTAGCCAAACAATTGGGGATCATCCAGAAAATAATTTAGCCAAATTATTTATTGGCTACTTACTTACTAGATATGAAAGTAGAGGAAAAAATAAAAATAAAAATTGTTTCTAAATTTTAGATTGGCTGTTTACCCTACTGGGAACTTATTATATGAAAATTTGGCAATTTGAATGTTTTTGAGGGGTTCAAAATCCGGTAAAATTGGGCCATTTGTTCTTCCATGGAAAATCAACCTTCATATATATATATATATAGGTTGAACTTTATTTTTTTCAGGTGGAAACTTGGAGAAATTTTGCCAATAAGAAAACCACTGGGTTGGCTGTTTTAATTACAGTATTTACTACTAATGACCCAATGTTTTTTTTTTTCTTGGGTCAATTTTGTGATGTAGCCAAAAGTGACAATAATCCGTGATTGGAACATTTTAATTAGCCAAATTTGGTTATAAGCTAAAATGTAAAAGTGATTTTTCTTTAAAAAAACTGTCAACTTCAATAATTGTTAACTACCCTTACTGAATTAGCATTATAAAGATATATCTGGCTATTTTCTTAAATATTGGTCTAATTATGGCTATTGAAAATCTCAAAAATCAGTTGAATTAGTATGCACTTTTTGGCTACATTTTTTTTTTTTCAATTTTTTTAATTTTTTAATTTATATATAGCCTGAAAAAAGAAAGGCAGTTATGATATACCACTGTCCACAGGGAGCTCTTTACATATTGACACAAAGATGAGGACAAAAGCCCTGCCTTGGCTAAACTACTATTTATTGCAAGACAGATAGCCTAGTCAATCACAGGAAAGAAAGGAAAAAGAACAACAAACCAAACCAAATCAAATCAAACCAAAGCAGCTGAGCTGACAAAGATCAAGCCAACCCAAAATGAAAGTTGACTTCATTCAATTATAATATGTATGTATGTATCCAGTGCTTTATTTTTTCCATGTGAAAAGGCTGCAAAACTCAAGGACCAAGTGAATTGCTTCTATGTATCTACATTCTTAGGAGAAGTGAAAGTCAACTAGTGTGTGACAATCTCTCATCTCATCTCATCTCATCTCATCATCCTGGTGATGATCAGAGCTGATGCAGCAAAAGCAAAGGAGGGTAGCAGGTAGGTAGCCTAGCAGAGCTGTGAGCTGAGTTTTTCTCCTTTCCAAGTAAGTATCTAATGTAATTGAATTCATGGTTCTTCCATCCAGAACTTGCTGGATTCTGTTTCTTTTCCTCGCTGGCTATATTACTAGTGTGTAATACTGTTTGCACCTGGATTATTAGTATTTTCTCAAATTTTGTGATGTAGTTAGTGGAAGGCAAAACTCTCAACACAAAAATCCAATAAAAGATCGATGGCCAGAACCATCACAGGGGAGGAGACAAAAAGGGAAGGCCAAAGAAAGGCCAAAAGACATACAGCCCGGCAGGAACCCAAAAGAAGGGAGAGAGCTAGTCCCTTTCATGGTAGGAAGCCATCTCACTCACGACCCTCTAATGTCGCTTGCATACAAATCATGAGATCTAATAGTAATGGCAGGTCTAGAACAAGCATCACTCACCAACGCAATTTTTCTTTCTATAGTAAAGGCTAAAGCACGTTGAAAAGAAATACTAACATGCTACCTAAAAAATTGAAACAAGGATAAATAACCTTCAATGCTGCATCGAAAATAAATAAATGTTTAATGCACACTTTGAGATTCATACATGAGATAATAGTATTCATCACTCCATTTTTTCAATAATAAAAGAAAATTTTTCTCTCCAATAAGGAGTAAATAAATAATAAAATATGGTAGAAATTTAATCTTTACTTAGATGTATAAGTAAAAGGACCCATTTGTCTAAATCTTGGACTCGAAGTTGAAGAAGTGGTCTGACTATCATCCACAAGAGGACTTAGCCCAAAATTTGGCTACACTTCAAGGAGGAAAGCAGAAAAGCTTGGGAATCCTGTTATAGTTTGGCAAACTATTGTCAAAATATGATGATTTTATGTTTGTAAAATCCTCATCATATGGTGAGTTTGAGCCATTTTTTTTAATTTTAAAGCCCTTTGTATGAGTGGAGCTGGATTTGTTTTAGGTACTTGAACAAAAAAGAGACGCCACTGCTCTGATGTAGCCCAAGTGTAAATGATTTACGCTTAGAATGGAAGTAGGGATTATGAATTAAAAAATCAAGCAACTTTATTTTTGGAAGCTTCATCATCAAGGAAGCTTCAGAGCTGAATCATCGCAGTGGCAGTTGACCAGCAGCTTGATTTAGCATTGACGAAAATGGGTTGATCGCACTGCCATAAATAGTTTTGTAAGAGAATCCATTGAGTCAGTATTTTGGCTGCAAATTTGAAGTGGGACCAAAAGAAAGAGGCATGACTTGTGGAAAGTATTGAAGTGAGCACCAACAAGGGCCTTATGATTTGTGGACTAGGGGGAGGGAAGGGGAGAGGAGGGAGCGGTGGGGGTGTCCAGAATTTGTAGAAAAAAAGGAGTGCAGTTCTCACACTCTCCACTCTAGGGTGTGCTAAACACCAATGTTGTCAACTTCTTGATTTCAAAAGGAACCTTTGATCCTGATTTTTATTTTTTATTTTTCAATGGAACTTTTGCAGTAAAGCCACCGTGCTTACATTTTTCTTCTCACTTGAAACTTGAGTAATTCTTAATTCTTCAAGCACATTCTTTGTTGTTTGTTTCAACGTCTCAAGGGTTACAATTTGACCTTCGCATGTAAACCATTCTGTTGGTTATGCATAATAAAAATTACATGACACGTACAAATTCAACATGAATGAAAAATAAATCGATAAAAAAAGGTCACTATATATATACTTATTAATCTAACATTGGTCAGATATATATTGATACCATTATACCAGGACCAGGCTGGTATGTTAAAAGATCAAAATACCAAACCAACATTGATAGGATAGTAATCAACACAATTAAGAACAGAAATCCTACCCAAAACCAATGAGGTGAGATAACAAGAACCCCAGAGACCCAGCAGGATTTCAAAGGAAGTTAGGTCCTTCATTTTATTGGGAAGAAAAAGAAAAGATAACAGATATGAGTTCATCAAGTGATCCAGCTCCAAACCCCTCAAAAGAGGAGAAAAACTAGTCAAAAAGCTGCAAAACATTCAGGACCCCGCCAGAGTTGACATTAGCCTCCATTATCCAAATGGGTAAAAAGCTGCAAGAGTGGGCTCTGAGTTGACATATTTGTATAGTTCTCACTACAATAATAGCACCTAAGATGGGGCCCTTTCATCATCTATGTATGGATCATCCATCGTGGTATAGTTACAAGTGGAATAGTCAAGAAGGTGAAGAACAAGCACCTATACTGATATCTTCACCTCCTTGACTGAGCAGGGCCTTGGTAACTGCTACATTTTAACTCAGGAAATGTTGAAATTGGACTTGGATACCCTAATTTAGTCTGAGAACTTATATTTCTAGTAGTCTATGTCTCAACACATTTTGGGGTTTTTGCCATACTCTACCGATACAAATAGCCTACTGGTTAGGGGATTTTTTTTTCACTATTGTGGTTTAGCCATACTTGCAAGAATTGGCAGTTAAAAAGCTAATTCTCACTGCAGTGTTTTTCTACTGCGACAGAAAAAGTGCTTGTTTATTTCCATCAGGTGTATTTATAACAGGTGTTAGGGGCAAGAACTTGTCAATATGAGAAACTCCAGTTTCTGCAGCTACTCACCACAAAGTAAGCCCCACTCCCACTAGTTGTTAGAAGAGGAGCTTCCATAGATTGGCCAGATGCCTTCCCTGTGAGAGGCCATTGACAACAAAAAAACATTGTAGAGAAAACTGTGTCAGTAGCAACAGGTTGCAGTTTGATGTTTGGAGTCAACAACTACAGCACCAAGAAAAAACTTGAAAACAAAACCCTAAACCCTGCTATTGTAGAATAAACTGTAGAGTGAACCTCTCACACACCGAGCATGAAAAACCCACTTGGTGTCCCTTAAAAGTACTCTGGTTCATCATACATCAGCTCTATGGATCTGAGTTGCTTGCTCAAATGCTCATTAGAGCTCTGGAGATGTAAGTTACAAATAAAAGCCAATCTGTAGGCTCCATTGACATCATATTCTGACACCTCCAAAGAAGACAAAACAACTCGATTCTTACATCAACACCATGCACATTTGAACAACCCTTGCAGGTTTCAAGCATTAAACACAACTGTTGCAAGACATGAAGATGTTGAGACTAAGGCAAATGAATGCCAGAAGGGCCTGTGTTTGCAGCCCCATGTTGTGCACGTTGCGATTCATCCCTGTAGCAAACTTTCAGAGCTTTCTTAGCTGCCCTGGCGTCCCGCCTCTGCTCCTTCACTGCTGCCTGTGCCCATCAGCAACCACCATTACTTTTATATTATATTTATAGGACATGTGGCAGTTTTTCTATCTCCACAAGCAGTCCAGTTGCCATTACATGTCCGAGACTGCAGAGAAATCTCCACAGTAACACACTGGAGGTAACTGTTATGTGTAGTTCCAGTCTAACCAAAAACAAATGTCACAAGAATTATTGCAGTATCAGTTGACCATCCCTTTCATATGAACAGCAGTGACTAGTTGCCATTTACCCTCCACTGACTTCATGAGCTTCCAACCGCAGGCAATAATCTGCTCAAAGTCTTAGGCAAAATAATTGTTTCAGGCGAATCTCTGTCCTGAGTTTCTGTCACATCTCTGGGGGAAGACTCTGTCATGATCTCAACTAGCACTAAGATAAAGACATTAAACCACCAATACACAATACAAATGTAGAGCTAAGTAAGAAAGTTAATAATCAACCTTGCATGCACCTTAAGTCTGATGAAGAAAGTAAGCTCACCAGAAACTTCTCAATTTTCAGTAGACAAACTAACATTGCAGAGAGAGATGTCAGCTACTGCATGAACCTATCAGGATTTAGCTGCCAGTTTAAACCCAGTGGATTCAATTGAGTCCAACCAATAACAATAGATTCAAAATGTCAAAGCAATGCTGATCAGAAAAAAAGTTCAAAAAGTGAGAGCAGACCTTGCGTAGTTTATGCTCCTCTGGGGTTTCTCCAACACGTGAAACAGGCTTCTTGCTCCCAGACTCTTTATCTCCTTTTCCTGTCTTACCAATTCCTTTGAACTTCTCACCAATTAAGGTGGATCCAGGTTTTTCTGGCAGCAAGTCTAATGGCAAATGGTGCCGGCCTCTTAGCCGAATTACCCCTCCATTAGATTCCTTTTCTTCCAGGACCCTGCCCAGAGTCAGCTGCTTCTTGCTGTTTGACTTACTTGGAGCCAGGATCTTACCAGGATGATTGTCCAGGTTTGACAAAGTGGACACAACAGTCTCACAGTCCCAATTGCTGCGCTCATCTTCACTCTCCTCCTCTACGATAACTAGCTCATCTTCTGAAGTATCACTGACTGGAGTTGTTTCTGCAGCCTTAAACTTTCCCTCCAACTCTTGTCCTGTGCTATTATGTACACTGAACTCAAGAGCGTTTCTTGTTGTTTCATCATTCTTGCCATCACCATCGTCCAAACTTGCATGGGAACTCTCTTGACAAGCTTCAAGCCTGATCCCCAAAGCTGGACCAGAGGACTTTGATGGCCTTGATGAAGTGGTCTCAGCAGGGGTCTTATACTTGTCCCCATGGATGTTCGAGTCAGCTAAGAACTCAGAAAGTACATCATCAAACTGGGAGATATCGGCATGCCCTCTGGCTTCGGGATCCTCCTCATCAAAATCCCCTGGAAGCATATCATCATCGTACTCACGCAATGCAAGCTTCCCCCACACACCAATCACACAGTATCCAGCATTTCAGAAAAACTCTGATGAGTACATTGCAAGCTACTAAAACAAACTGAGGAATATCATGCAATTGTAGAAGGAGACTCACAAATCACTCATTTGCAACGAATGTCTGCAGCAGAAGGAAGTTGTTACAAAAGTACAGGGCAAACCCTACTGATTCAAACTGCTCATCCAGAAGCCGGATGCACCTTTGACGTGTTGTGTCCTTCCTGGCTATCTGATGGACATCCTCCTCATCTTCCTCCTCACCTTCTCTCTCCTCTTCCACTGACTCGCGATGACCATTGCTATTACCTACCTTGTGAATACCCACATCTTGTCGTTTGGGAATCTCTTGACATGCGGAGTCGTCACCATCAGCATTCTCAGTAGCATGTATCACAAAGTCATCTTCGAGCTCATCACATGAATCAAACTGTGATCCATCATCACTGTTGGCCAAGGCTGCCGCTACTTCAGGGTCAAGGCCTTGTTCCTCCACAAATGCAGGGCGTCTGAGGGGGCGTGTGCTGGATCCAACTGCCTCTATCAGTCGCTGCTCATCTGTCGTCTCGTCCACCAAATTCACTGCAACTCTTGATGAATCATATACCTTGACATCAGTACGAATGCGATCGAGCTGGAGGCGATTGGTAGGCACAAAAGACGCTCCAACTCCTGCAGCTCCGATTTTGCGCATATGCTGCAAGTAATCATATCCATCATCTGGAAAACCTAGATCGACAAGCTCCTTTCTAACGTGATCAGGTAAAGCAGCACCTCCTCTTCTGTCTCTAAACCTGCTGCTGCTGCTATTTGCCCCGCTCTGGGGCCTTTTCACAGCTGTCTGGAACTTGTGAGAACCGTTCTCATCACCAGTCTCCTCTGTATCTTCTTCCTCCGCATCTGCAAACATGGACAAATCTTCTTCTTCTTCTTCTTCTTCTTCTTCTTCTTCACCTTGCTCGCCATACGCGTACCCATGGAGTTGGCTCCGTGGATCCTCCTCAGAAAACCCCGGAACATGAGAGAAGCCTCCGTCAATCCGCGTGAAGATACGTCCCGTCCCCGCGCCGTCTTCCTCGTTCCCATCGTCTGTCGCTTCCTTGTATACCAAAGCAAAAGTGGCCGACTTCTTCTTCTCAATGAATTTCTTCTTCTTCCCCATCTCTCTCTCTCTCTCAAACACACAACTTCAAAATTCCCTACCCTTCTTCAACTCCTCCAATTATTCTCTTTCTTCCAACAAAAATTCCAATATCAAACTCTTAGCTTCCACGCCACAAAAACACATCAAGATTTTGAGAGCGCCAAACCCTAGCCCTAACCCTAACCCTAGATGTTCACAGGGCAGAGGAATATCGGAATCCATGAGGGAACGGCATCCCTTGCAGAGTAGACGAGAGGTTGTGTGAGGTTGAGGATGTTGGTGGTTCCGGTTTGTCGTCTACTGTAGCTTTGCAGAACAGGCCTGACTCCTGAAGATTTCATTTTCTCTTTTTCGTTTTTTTGTTTGGTGCTCATCCTGAAGATTTCTTGTCTTTCCTTTGTGTCTGCAGCGATTTGTTTGTGGCAACCCATCCTACTTCCACACAGAGGTTCGCGGTGTTCTCTTCTCTTTTCCCTCCCTCTGGTTTTTTTTTGCGGTTTTCGGAATCTGATGCTTCCCGGTTCGTGGGATCTGCTTTTGTGCGGTTTGGTGGAGTATTTCGGATCTTGTCAGGCTCTGTGTGTGTGTGTGTGTGTGTGTGTGTGTTTATAGCTACAAGGTATAGGGTTTCTTGTTCTTCGACTGCTCGCGGCTTATCCATCATGTTCCATAGCATTGCTTCTGTCTTGAAGAAGAAGAAGTTTAAATCTATCAGGGCTAGAAAATTCCAAGAGAGTTAGGAAATTTGATAAGGGTTTTGGTTTTGATTGGCGTGGCTTTCCGGTTGTTTGAAAATTCCCGAGAGGGAGATGTAGAAGGCATGTAGCAGTACCGTCGGTCTCAGATACCGGAAACTAGACGTTGTTCTGGTTTGAAAAGCTTGAAGAAGCCTGGAAAATCACTCACCCAAGTCTTCTGCTGTTGTGTCCAGGTGTGGCTGAAAGAAAGAGACAGCTTTGGAGCTGGGAAGTCGGTTTTTGTAGGAGGCCAAAATGCAGATCTTTGTGAAGACTTTGACTGGAAAGACTATCACTCTCGAAGTTGAAAGCAGTGACACAATTGACAATGTTAAGACCAAAATCCAGGTGCAAAATCAATGCCAGAATTTGTCAGGTTGAACATTCTCTGTTGCAAAATTTCTTGCTTCGCCAGGAAATAACTGCCTTGTTGATTGTTTGGTTGACTGGTGTTGTGTCTTTCTACAGCACATCACTTTATATGCAAAGTGTTCACCTAGAAGACCAGAGCTCTTGTATATCACCATTGCATACGTATATTTGTCTTCTTCCTGATCACTTTGTTTTTCTCCCTGATCACAGTGATCTGAACTTGTGCATTCTTCAAGTTGGATTTCTATGGATACTGTGGTTTCATGTGTAGATGTAAACTGTCAGAAGTCATACAATTAGGTTGAGTTTGAGGGTCCTTGTTGTCCTTGTTGGCACCTCTAAACGGGATTGTGAAAGGAAGATCACATGTTTTACCAGAGAGTAGAGGTCCAAGAGACAGGTCTTTGTTTTGCTCTCATACTCTTCTAGGAACTATGGAGCTGACATAGCTGAATTTGTTGGCTGCTGGTCCATGCAATCTCCAGTTTTACGACTGGGCATATCATCAAGCATCATTTGTTTGGCAGTCTGGTCTATGTAATTTGTCCTGGTCTTTGTGATTCTTTAAGGGCAGTAGTTTCATCATCTTTGTCAATCAGGTCTCAGAACCATTTGTGGTCATGTATTATCGCTCATCTTCCTGATGAGAAGTTTCATAACCATGGTCATTGTTTTTCTTCTCATACAGGACAAGGAGGGTATTCCACCTGATCAGCAGCGACTAATCTTTGCTGGAAAGCAGCTGGAGGATGGGCGCACACTTGCAGACTACAACATCCAGAAAGAGTCCACACTCCATTTAGTCCTGCGATTGCGTGGTGGGACAATGATCAAGGTCAAGACCCTCACTGGAAAGGAGATTGAGATTGATATTGAGCCCAATGACTCAATTGAACGCATCAAAGAACGTGTGGAAGAAAAGGAGGGCATTCCGCCTGTGCAACAGCGGTGAGATTATGTACATTGGTTGAGGTTGCTTTGTCTTTGTTGGAGCAAGAGTTTGACCTCGTTGTGGCCTGTAGACTCCTGTTTAAGAGACACTGACATGGTAGTAGAATACAACCCAGCCACCCACAATGGAATGTGCATTGCATTGCCTGTGATTAGGCCTTCTAATGAACATTGTGAATGGGTGTTGGAGGGGCAGTCTGATATTTGCAGGGAAACAGATGAATGATGAGAAGTCTGCTCGGGATTACAATATAGAAGGAGGTTCGGTGCTTCATTTGGTGCTTGCACTTCGTGGGGGCTTCTAAACAACACATGCTTTTTCTTGAGAAACTTTTCTCTGGAAACTACCATGCTTACTATGCGACAATCTGTTTTTTCTCAATTAGATTTCTGAAAGTACTAAATCTTAGTTTGTATGTAGAGGTTGGGTGACAAATCAGACCATAAGGACTCATTTGATTTTGAGACTTGATCTTGATTTGGAGGAATGTATTTGTGATTGTGCTCAGTTCCATATTCTTGTCACAGCCTGCTATTGTCTAACAGTGGGAGCTTGGACATTCCTGGTTGTAAGAAGCTCGGGGGGCCAAAGAACATTTGATTAAGAAACACCAGTGGAAACAGGTGCCAAATAGTTGCTGACAGGAATGTCATTCTTTGGTTATTTCTACTCAGTGTGAATGTCAGTACTGCATTATAAAAATGTGGTATGGTAGTGATATGTGTATATTAAGGGTTTAAGCTGTACTAATGAAAAAAGACACTAGCAAACAAAGGCTTGCACACTATGCTGAGGCCTCAAATCCACTTGCAATTGAAATGATTTGAGATTGGTTGGTTTGGTTTTTGCAACCAAGGCTGGTAAGTATGAGATGTATAAAAGCATTTATGGTTTCTCTAACCCCTATGATCATCACTTGTTGTTTCATTTCTTGAGTTTAAGGAGATGTAAGATCCATGCTCTTTAGGTTTTAGGGTTTAATATAAGGTTCCCTCACAATAATACACTAGGAAATAATTCTTTTGAGTATTTTTTTTGTTTATTTTTTATATGGTTTTTTTTTTAACACTTATTTTGTTATTGCTTTCTTGTTTGTTAGGTTTTTTTTTATATTGGGGTAGGTTTAGGGTTTAGGATACATGTTGATATGTGATGTGTTTCCTAAACCCTCTAATTGTCTCCTTCTTGTAGTGTTCAATTGCAATGAATGAAGGTTGGCAAGTTTACATCAGTGAAAATTTTTTTGGTGAATTGTCACAAATTTGTGACCTGAAAAATCTGATTTCAACCTATATAAAGAATTATTTAGTGGATAAAGGACCCAAATTTGCCAGATCTCGAAAACCATATATATGCAAATTGCCGTATTTCTGTAATAGGTTCCAGTAGTAGCCAAAAATATAATGAAAGTTTTCTTTGCACCCAATTTTTGGCTAAATCTTCTTGTGGATGATGGCTATTTTGTCGCATAACAAAATTGACCCAAAAAAACACCGGTTTGTTTTGTCATTGAATTTCTTTTTTTTGTGATAAGTTTTTCTTTGCTAGTTTATGATGATTATTATTTTCAGTCAAAATTCACCACTTTGATAAAAAAAATTTAAAAAAACCTTGTTTACATCATTCCCAATCATGTAGCTCGTGGGATTGGCCCAAGTGTGAACTAGTTATGCAACTAAGTTTTCCTTTCAAAACCATTTTTCGTACTTTAATTGAATTTCCAATGACACAAAAACTACTCAAAATTCAATCCATTTTTTTCAAAATAAAAAATGTAAACAATTTTTTATAATGTGCACAAGGTACAAAATGATATTCAATTGTTAATTTGCTTGTCAAACTTAATATATATGTATTTTCATCAAGGTTCAAAGAATCTCAAAATTAAGAAAATTATATATCTACAATTTTCAATTTAAAAAGATTGATTTTTTTTTAATGCTTATGCATGAAACTATTGTTGTGAAAATGGATAATTCCGATCTATTTAATGGTTTTAAGAATTGTTTCATAGAGGGGAGGCATTTGATAATGAAATCTATAAACATGGTTTTTCTTTTACATGTATGTTATGCATAGTTGATGTTGTTGTGCACTTTGCAATGGATTCGGTAATAATGATACATCACAAGCAATATACATGTTTATAAACCATTCAACTTCTTCATTTATATGTTCTCCATACATATGTGTATTTTTAATCCATAAAAGTCCATGGTCATGTTTGTTCTCACAATTTAACTTCAATGACGAAATAAAAATTACAAATATGCCAAAAAATAATAATCTTTTGTCATAAGTTTATAGAAAAAAGATTTTACATGATCATAATATCTTGCACATGTGGCAGGGTTGATTCACATTACTTTTACTATATGAACAAATTGTAGGTCTTTTATTTTATTTTTAATTTTTAATTTTAAAGGGTGAAAGCACACTATGGTAACCCCTTTTAGGCCACTTTTGGGTCTAGTATTATAATACATATAATATAATTGTTCCAAAAGTATGGTACATTTAATTTTGAATATCAATTTTGGTTTCTAGGCCCTACAATTATATTTTTACAAAATTGATGTTATGTAGTTTTTGAAATAAAAATAAAAATATTCATTATATATATTGAAAGATCCATGGGTATATGTATAATGTGCATTGGTATATTAGGACCATTATCTCATTTTGACTACATTACCTTTAAGGTTTCATTAGTTATTAAAATAATCAATTTTAATGAAAATTTTTAAATGGTTCATCTAGCTATGCTTGTCATCTTCCATGTGAATGTGATTATTTTGTTAAATTTTTAATTTACCACACATTTATCACATCTTTGTTGAAAAAATTGATTTTTTGAAATGAAAAATTTCAAACTAATCACATGGTATCCAAATATATGTGAAATGACATGGTTCAATATACCTTTGACTTTCACAAATATTAAGAATCATTTAAATGTTTTTTAGAATATATTCGTGTTTTTGAGTACATAGGTATAGTACATTTGTTTTCACATATATACTCCAATTTCCCATTTTATAAAATGAAATGAAATAGTTTTTTTCTTAATATCTTGCCTAGATTACATTCTAACATAATATGCAAATATATTGTGAAATTATTAGTTTGAAGTGGGATACATTCAAACATGTACACGTCTAATACAATGTGACACTCCAAAAAGGGTCACTATAATGTGCTTTCACCTTGAAACATGTCGTGTGTACAAAGCTTTAATGAAAGGATCCATAATATCTCAATAGACGTAGAAATGACAAAGAATGTTGGAAGACCAAATTGTCTTATCATTGCAATTTTTTTTTTTCATAACCTTTCAAAATAATCAAGTGAATTATGTAAGCTTTCTAAATCATGATAACCTAGGTATGATTTGAAAATATTATCTAAGTTTGGTTTATTTTGTACTTGATATTGTGTAAGTTCTACCACATAATTTTCTATTTCGTATTTAGAACCAACCTAAACCTCTAACTTTTTATATGGAAACTTCAACATCTTTTTAAAAAAGGTTAAAAATATTGATTGAAAAATCTCTAGATTTATGAAGCAATTCCCATTAAACTATTTGTTGATATGAACTTGACATTTTGAAAATTGTCAAAGTTACCTATAAAACAATGTTGAAAAAATTAATGCCTTTGAATGTTTTTCTTTAAATAAACCTAAAGGGTGCAAGTTTGGACTTGGAACATTAATATATGTTGTATTTTCATGATCCACTTTTTTGGAATGTCCAAAAAAATATGCATCATCAAATTTGTTGGTGTACATTACAATTTTTCAATATCAAAATTAAAGTTATCATACAATGCACTACTATAATTAAAATTTTGAGATTTTGAATCCATATGCAAAGTAAACAAACTTACCTATTGATGATGAATGGTAACATTCAAATCTTTGTATAATGATGTTTCAATCATATCTCGTAAACTGACCATCACCATATTTGGACAAACATAGTTTAACATATAAGGTGATTTGTATTCAAAATGTGATTTAAGAAACACACATATTGTTACATTAGCATGTGGTAAATGTGCTAGTATTAATTGAGTTTGATTCACATTTGTAGAAACATTAATAACATTACCATGCATCTTATATTACCCATATCCTTACAATTTATGAATTTGAGCAAAAACAAAATGTGTTAAAATAAGGCATTTTTTTAACTATGTTAAATTTTGAACCAATTGAATGATTTTATTTCTAGAAAATATATTTAAAAAAGAGGTTTATTTTCATTGATATTATGTAATCAACTTATACACGTGTATGATGTTGAACTAGGTTTTATTTGAATTGGAAAGTATGCGAAAAGTTATCATGATAATTTATTTTTAAAACATTTAAATTATTTTTTAAATAACCTTTCACAACTAAAAAATCATATTATGTGAACATTTTGGATTTTTATTATAAATGTCAACTTTGGTTTCAAACATCAAGGTGAATGGACTAAAAACCTCTCATAATTGATAAATACATTTGTATTTTTATTTTATTTTGATAATTGTTGAACACAATTTTAAAGTGTTTTAGTGATATTTATATTGCAAAAAATGTTGAACAATGAAACAACATATTTCAATTGTGATTCCCAATTATTTTTCAAACTGTCGTTTTTTTCACCTCTTTTTTTGCAAAAAAAGAATTTCTTCTTTTGTAGAACTATTGTCTTAGCCTTAAAACAAAAACAAAAAATGTATAGTAAAAATTTTCATTCTAATAGAAATGTGTAGTTGGTTGTGAAATTTGAATAAGAAACTTTTGCATATTAGTTCAAAAAAAGATGGAAAATCATTCAAATCTATGTGAACTTTGTGATCATTTGTTTGAAAACTACGCAAAGATCAAGTATACCATTAACATATTCAAATTGGTTCAAAATGTTAACTTAAATTATATGCAGGGGGATAAATTGAAAATCGATTCCACATCAAGACATAATGCATTTTAATATTTTATTCCAAATGTAAATTGGTTTTTGTAAATGTTTAATTATCCAAAATATTACAATGAAATCTCCCTACAAACTTCCCATAATGCCACTTAATTCCATTTTGTCACATATTGATGTTTAGTTGTCACCATACATTGATGTAAATCAAAAAGAAAACTTATATTTAATTTTCAAATATGACATTGTTGGGTTTTTTTTGTATCCAATAATAACATTGATTTAAATGTGCCATGTTATTTTGTTTCAATTGAAGAGATGACAAATGATTATCCAATAAATAAGATATATACTTAATTTCCTATTTCATATTTGTATGTTGAAACCAAATGAAGACCATATGAATGCAATACATGTTCAAATGATGAATCACCCAAATTTGATAAAGTTGTTTCCATTATTATGAATTAAAATCTAATCCAAATATGTAAATAATAAGAACCGCTTCCCTCACACATACACATTCCAAAAGACATGAAATCAATGATTTTTTGGGGGTTAAACTACTTGCATTTTTAATAAAACATTGGAAAACTATTTATATTGAAAAATTACTTGGATTGAAAATTATATATATATATATATATATATATATAAAAGAATTACATTGAGTTTTTTTGTATATTGAAAATTACTTCCATTCAAAATTGCTTCAAACATAAGAAAAAAGGAAATCACTAAAAAAATGGTATAGGGAGTTTTCACATATATGTCCAATATTTGTATACTAAAGGTAATTATAGAAAAAAGACACAAAATATCAACAATTTTAGTGTTCAAGAAGGTTTTGATCCAAAAATTAACTTTAACTCATTAAAATCAAGTTTGCATTTCACAATACATTGGACATTGTCACTACAACTAACTGCTAAAGGAGCAATCAAACTTTCACCTCACAATTTGATTTATACTTGTTGGATAAATTATTGTATGTCTTCTTGAATACCAACAGGGGCATATGTGGGCAACAATTGAAATTTATCATGAATAAATCGAAATGAGGAATTGAACTTGTTTTGAACGAATAAAATTTAGGAATTCAAACTCTATCATATGCATAATCAGTTTAAGTCATTTTCCCTCAATGGTCAATAACATGAATCCATCATTGGTTACAATTGAACCATAAAAAAAACCTGATTTGTGAACATTTAGAATAAAAAACATTACAATGAACATCACCCATTGAACAAACGATGACATCCACTACATGACAATTTCCACGTGGAATGGAGGTGTAACATGGCTAAATATGGACAACACCTTGGTCATTTAGAAAATAAAACCAAAATATGTTAAAACAAAAAAGTAATGAAAATGAACAAAAAGTGATGGGAAAGTGTGGGAAAAAATAGATTAATCAAGAAAGAAAATTTAAAAAAACACATGCACATACACATAATTACACATATCATTTAACAAAAAAGAACGAGATGCATAATAATTACATAACAAAAAATGTTTTGAATTTATTTTCCCCTAGCAAAAAGGAGAATTGTCTAGTTTTTAAAATTCTTATTTTCTCAAGGAAACATTTATCTTTGGGAGGGGAAGAATTGGGTGAACCCTTGGGAAGGTGAATTAGCACTATCCAATTTTTTCCATTGAATTTGAATTCAAATTTTTTTCGATGAAATGATAGGAAAGGTATTTATTTCTCTTAGTGTAGATCAAGCAATTGACAATTTGATGTGCAACTTGAAAAAACAAACTTAAATAACTTCATTAACAACCATTATGAGAATTGTGTATTGTTGTGCCTCCAAATATCAATCTCCTTTGGATGGTGTTACCACATTCTTTATCAAAGAAGCACATTGGTCTCAATTTTATGCTTCAAGAAGTTATTCATATTTTGTTTTGAAATTGTTGCCAAGAACAAGAACATCATGGTCAAATTCACCTTTTTCATCTGTAATTAATAACTATTTTTCATCCTTGCTATCCTCTCTTCCCCTTACATCAATAATGTTGACAATTATGATAGTAGAATTTCTAAAAAAAACTTATGAATTTTCTAATGAAATCCATGTGGAAACATGGGAATCAACTCATGTTCAAAAACAATGATGACACAATGGTTGTTGATTCAATTGTAATGTCAACATGCATGTCACCTTTCTCAAATCCTCTTTTGGACTTTGACTTAATACAAAAAATCACCTTCACATACCTGCCATTTTGCAAATATTGTTCATGCATCTTTAGATGAAGTGATTTCACTTTCAAAGTGATTATCATCAGAGGTGTGTTATCTAACAAATCACAATGCAAATATGCATAGCTTGTATCTTCCATGTTTCTACTTGCAATTCAATCAAAGGTGTCATACTTATTTCTAATTCCAAAGTGCAAATCATCCACCACAACAACTAATTCAACTTTTTTCATTAGAATAACATCCATTGTGCAAAAGAAAGAAAGTAGAACTTGCCAAAAATGAATTTGACAACAAACAACCGAAGTAATAGAAAAAGGCACCTCACAAGCACACACTTCAAAAAATTGACACTTGCAAAAAATAACAATAGAAAATGAAAACTTAAGTCAAGCACAATGTTCATGCTAGTGAGAAAGAAAGACAACAAACATACCATGTTATCTTTAGTATGGGACACAAAACCTAAACAATACCTTAAATCTAACCTAAACCTTTTACTATTGTTCTTTGATTTTAATTAATTTTGACTGCATGGTTGACTACAACTTACAATCTTATTCATGGTTCAATGGCTAAATTATGGTCTAATAATGAACAAGGTAGATTATGAATTGAATTATGCAACTCATGGGTACATCGAAACTTTAGTTGTTTCAACTCGGATTTGAAATACAACATTTCAACCCTAAACTTTTTCCCATTGTTTAAACCAAAAAATTTCATTTTCACTACAATATATATGTATTTGGTAAACATCAACTTTTTGGTCATTTGCATGAAAATTTTGGTCACACAAACAGTTGAAATTGAATTGTTTTCAATTTTGAGTTAAATGTATTAAGTGTTTGATTTCAAACAAGATTTTGTTTGTTTTTTTTCCTAATTTTTTTTTATTTTTATTTTTGGTGAAATGTTGCCTGTTTGGTGCCCCCAAAAAATAACATCGATGGTTTAAAAATATTTTCTTGGTAAATTTTTTTTTTGTTAAATCACCATATTATGTATACTTTTTTATTTTTAAAAATTATATATATAAGAATAAAGAATATAAAAACTTTAAACCCCTTTGCTCTCCTCACCCAACTTAAATAAAAAATTAAAAAAATTACACCTAAAACTTCAACCTTATCCATTCAGCCTATACCTGCCAACAAACAAACTACCTTCCTTCCATTCAGAGATAGATGTTGCCCTGGAAAAACAGAATCCCCGATAGACTTGCCCGAAATGCCCGTTGGACCTGCCCTTGCCCAACACAAAAAACCCTCAGTGCTTTTCTTAGTATGAGGCTATTTTTAAAAAGGGTTGCCCTCAAACAACTGACTGGATCGCCTGTAGACCTGCCCCCTAGACTTGCCCGAAATACCCGTAGACTTGCCCTAGCCCAAGGAAAAAGTTATCAGTGCTTTTTCTTCGTATTTACCTACCTATTTTTGAAAATCGTTGATTACTGGATTATTAGTAACTTGACTATATTTTTGTCATCTATGAAGGGTTAATTGCTAGTTGATAATCTGATTTTCTCTCATCGAGATTATAGTTTGTCATCCATGAGGGGGTCATTGTCGAGTGCATAATCTGATCTGCTCTCATCGAGACGTGTATTTTTCATCCATGAAGGGGCGATTTGCAAGTTCATAATTTTTCCTTCTCTCTCTCTCTCTCTCTCCTCTCGCTTCGCCAGTTGACGCTGCTGTTGCTGCTTGCAGATGAAGGAGCGCGAGAAGAGAGCGAGCGACAAGAGACGAGGCGCCGCGGGATGCGCAAAAAAGGCGTAGAAGCTCCGCGCGAAGCAGCCATTCGGGACTTCCTCGTCTTCGGAAATCGTCTGTATAAATCCCGGATGTCCAAGCGTGTCATTCTTCATCAGTTTCTTCTGTAAAGAATCATCTTCGCTTTTGTTGTTGTTGTTAGTGTTGTTGCGCTCATGTCATCATCGGCCTTGTCTTTCTCCAGAGTCGTTTTTGCTAGACACTACCACTCATCCACGGAAATAGTACTACAGAAGGCTTTTAAGCGTGCCGGACTTGCGTTGAGAGTGCGTAAGGAATTGATTCAGGTGAGAGGAATGATGGAGAGTGCGGGGAGTGGGAATGGGACCGGGGAGGAGTTCAGTAAGCCCAGAGTGGTTGTCAAAAGGCTGTTGTCGCGGGCGCAGCCCGAAGGCGAAGGAGCAACAGTGTGGCGAAGTATAGGCAGGTGCGTGTTTCTTTGTTTTTCTTTGCTTTTCTTTTGGTATATTGAAAATACAAAACACTTGCTCACTTTGTTTGTTTCTGAAGAGCCTTTGGAATTTGAAACTTGTATGTCAGCGACTTTGTGCTCTCTTATCGGGAACGACGAAAGCAAACGCTGGTGCTGAACTGTTGTTTCTTCTCGTATCCGCAGCCACAATTTTGTTTTAAAGAAGTGTAGGGATGCTTTTTTGGAGTGTAATTTTTTCTGTATTGCCACAAATGAGGAAGTCGAATTGAAACCTTAGTAATCGACGCGATCCACACATTAGTACTTCGATGCGGAACATATGAGGAGCTTGTCCAAGTATTAAGGTGTTTGTGTGTGTATCAAGGTCTGGTTCCAGAGGGATGTGGTTTTTTGTCCAAACAGGTTCTGAATTGCATTGTCTTGTCTCAGGCTGATTGAATTTCCTGACTTTCATGGTCTCTGGTTCCAGAGGGATGTGGTTTTTGTGCAAACAGGTTCTGAATTTTGCATTGTCTTGTCTCAGGCTTTGTAAATTTTGTTTGAAATGGAGACCTGATGTGTTGGTTTGAATGTTGCAGGCCAGAAGTGAGAAACTTTGATCCCTTTCTTCTCCTGGACTACTTTTCATGTGAGTCACCAAGCCGATTTTCCCAAGGAATAGTTATGTCTGATAGTGAAATTGCTGCTTTATTTTTGGTCCAAAGAATTTGGCTGGGTGTTTGATATTTTGGTAGCAATGAATGATGGAAGTAATCAGTACATTCTTGAAATATGTTCAGAAAGCACCTCTCTCATTTTCAAATTGAATGATTGAGGTAGTAAATGGTGTGATGGACCATGGACCAAATCAGTGGTTGTTGTGCTGTATCACAATATCAGAACACACATTCCAGTGATGAGTTGTCTGAGCAGAACCATACTGCAATCATTTTGTGGTGATGATATGAGATAATTTGAGGCACATGGATTTTGTTAACTTGTAGAACAAAAATAAGGGATGCGGAGCTCAGATGGTTCAAAGCACTATTGTGTGGTAATAGGTTTGCTGGTACCTGTTTTGCAGCAACTGGTTCTGCTGGCTTTCCTGACCACCCACATCGAGGTAAGGAGTACCCAATGGCTCTTTCACTTCTCACTTCTGCATGCAATGACTTGCAAATTTTATGGTCTTGAGGACTGCAAATCCGCACCAAAGTGTGAGATTGATTCTGATTACAATTTTACATCCTTTTTTCCTGTGAACGCAGGTTTTGAGACAGTAACCTACATGCTTGAGGTAGGCTCAAGTTGACCTCTCATTTCTTACATGAAGTTGCACAATAACATAATCACAGACCGTCACAGATTAGTGCTGACATTACCCTAACATAGCATCAGGCAAATCCTGCAGCTTGATTGCCAGATTTGGCAATGACCACCCCCAAACTTTATGGCCCACATAGGAGGTCTCCACTTCTCTCTGTGTCAAGAGTACTTATGAGTGTTCATAAATTTCCACAGGGGGCATTTACTCACCAGGACTTCATGGGTCACAAAGGGAAACTTGAGGCTGGAGATGTACAGGTAGATTTTGGTTGCCTCTTCCAACATGCATAAACTTGCTTCTAGAGCTATGTACCTAGGCATTGTGGAGAAGGTTTCAGGGTGCAAATTGAGCAGTTGCCATAGGTGTTTTGTTATTCTATGAGCCTGCAATTGTCAGCACTTAAGTCTTCTCCTGTAAACTTGTCAACAAAACCAGGCATCTGAAGGAGTTTTGAACAAATGGATATATCATTCAGATCTCTGGAAGTTTTACAAGCATGATTTACTAGTTCTGTTGAGCTGGAGCTTGAAGTAAATGGAGGGGCTTCAGTCATCTGATATTTGCTAGTATAAATCAGTCTAACATTTGTCTTTTGGAACAGTGGATGACAGCAGGACGTGGAATAGTGCACTCTGAGATGCCTGCAAACACTGGATTACAACGAGGTCTTCAATTATGGGTCAACCTTAGTTCCAAAGACAAAATGTAACCTTGCTTGAACATGTCAAAACTCAGACTTGGTTTGTCATTCAATTTCTGGTTTTCTTTCGTAACATGAAGATTTGGCAAAGGGTCAATCAAAGACAAGAAGCCTTATATAGTGGTGTAACATCCATGTTATGTTCTGTTTCAGAGCTTATGCTCCACAGTGAACTTTTGAGGTGCTGAAATGCATTGCAAGTGCAAAAAACACTGGTTGATAACATAACATGTTGGGGCTTTGGGTGCTGGAGCAGGATTCCTCCAAATTATCAAGAGCTTCAATCAAAAGATGTTCCAAAGGCAGAGAAGGATGGTGTGCAAGTAGCAGTTATAGCAGGTGAATCACTAGGAGTCAAATCACCTGTGTTTACCCGTACACCAACTTTGTATCTGGACTTCACCATGCAGCCGGGTTCTGTCCTTCATCAACTGATTCCACAGGGTTGGAATGCCTTTGTATATACTTTGGAAGGTAGCATTGTACTGGGAAAACCAGATGACCAAAGCATTGGGCCAAATCACACAGTGCTATTGGGGGATGGTGATGGATTAAGTGCATGGAATACAGGGAGTGACCCTTCACACTTTGTATTGGTTGCTGGGAAGCCATTGAATGAGGAAGTTGCCCAATATGGGCCCTTTGTTATGAACTCAAATGAGGAGCTTAAACAAGCTATGCAGGACTTCCGCAATGGACGTAATGGCTTTGAGAAAGCCCGTACATGGCGATCTGTACCTGTTTCCCTAGCTTTTCCTTAGAGGTGTGTTTGTGTGTGTTTTCCAGAAGACCGTTCTTAGCTATGCTAGCTGCCAAGGTCATGCCGGGCACGCAGGCTAGCCCTGACTGTGACAGTGTCTTTTTGTGTGGTTTCCATGCATACTTGCACATGGAAGGCTACATGTTATTTCAGTATGTTTCTGGTGAATGATAATATTGTCTATGGAGTGTTTTCATTTGTAACATATTGTCAAAAAAGAGTGGTTGTGTATTAATGGAAACTCTGTTTTTTTTTCCCCACCAATGCTTCCTTACCACTAGCTGTTCCACATTGTCTTCTTTCAGAATATATCTATGTCACATCATGACTCTGAGTTTTCCTGTTGCTTCTGGAAACATGACAGAAACTCAGGATGAGATTTTCTGTGTTATTGTTTGTCTGAAACTTTAAAGCAGATTATTATTTACTAGCCTAATCGACACCTACTGTCAGGGGTGATGGAAGTCAGTGGAGAGGAAGGGCAACTAGTCACTGCCATTCATGATGAAGGTGGTGGCCTAATACTTTGTGAAGGACAGGCACAAGATTATGACACACTCTTTCTTCTCATGGTTGTTTTGGTTTGGCTGGAGCTAACATAACAGTTACTTTCAAAGTGTGATTGTGTGCATTGACTGTGCAATTTGTATAGAGAGGGGTTGGAATACCCAAGTTCTGAGTTCTGATTGGGAGACTTGTGAAAATGAATTTGACTTGTAGCTTCATCATCTTTACACTCACGTGTTGTGTAGTTTTTCCAGACTCTCCAGATGTGTGGATGGATTATACATGGGACGAGCATTTGACTTTCCTTCCCCTAACTCACGTAAGCCACCTCCCTAGTTAATTCATATATGCAAGCTCCACAGTAAACTCTTCTATGTATGTTTTCATGCATTCAAGACTATATTGCATATATATATACATATGTATATATGTATAACAATACCACAAATATGAAAAAGTTGTTTTGATTGACCCGCTTTGGTTAACCCATTCAAAACAATTCTCTTCTTTTAGGTGTGGGGATCCTGTCCCAACAACAAGAATAGAACAAGTAGTTTTAGAGATAAATCAAAATTTCTCTCGTTGAGGTTCACAAGTAACCAAAAGCAGCAGATTTAAAATTGAACTTGTAAGAAAGAAAATCTATCCCAGGTTCGATGAAGTGCTGCAAATCATTTGTTTAACAAAATTTTATAACTGCAGGTCTGTTGGAAAACTTTAATGTTTCCTCTTTTACTTTCCAACATAATTAAGTCTTGAGCCCTATCTTACAACAAGATATATTCTTCTCTTCCAATTTAGTGGGTTTGTCATCAAAGTTGAGAACCATTTAGAACATTAGTGCTACATAGATTCACTATGTATTTTTAATTGTCATACGCATGAGGTTTTTTCAAACTGTTTCTATGATGTGCTTCACCATCCAATTCTAACTTGATGCTTCCATTGTGAACTATAGCTTGAACTCACTTAGCCCATCACTCAATTTCTGGAATTTCCATCTCTATCTAAGGGCTTTTAGTCATTGAAACCCAAGGAAAAATTACTATAGTTTGAGCGAGAGGAGTTGAGATACTTGCAAAACTTAACATTAGGAACATGGGCAGTCAACCATTTTGGGCTACACCACTACTCGTTCTTCCATCTCCAAATTCAGTACTTGTGGAGATAATGATTGTCTTGATGAAGAACTTCAAAAGTCAACAAATTCAAATGAAGCTTTTGAAAAGCACAATGCAAGCTTACCACAAGATGCACAAGGAGAGGATGAAGGTCCAACAAGATGGGAGGTGTTATTGAACAACAACAACTCAATTCAAGGCCTTGAACAACTCTAGCTGATGTGACAAACCTACCCTACAACATTCCACAATCATGGCATAACAATGGTGCACAACTTCATAATACTTTGCTTGTTTCCAACAATCCCAACTTTGTTGAAGCTCCACAAAATCTAGATTCTAGAGCCCCAACTTTCAAGATAAAAGCAAATGGGAATTGAAACTTGATGAATCCTTGGAAAAGGCCACAAGGGTGATGGACAAAGGTGCTCCAATCAATATGGCAACTTGTCATTTTGACATTCCAACATCTTTACAGGATCACCTCAATGGAAAATTTTGATTTCAAAAGTGTGGGAAAGATACGAGATTATACATTAGAAAAAAGAAATAAATTCTTCATTAGGTGTTAGAGATGCAATGCATCAATCGATTCAAGTGCCACTTCAATAATTGAGGTTTAAGGTAATAGAAATAATGTAGGAGAAAACAACATCATTCACAAATGGTGTGTCTAGGAAATGATAGTGGAAATGGTTTTATTGAATTAAGCAAAGACAAGATTGAGGAAACAATAATGAATGAAAAAGAAAGAAAATGTTAACATTGTTGAATACAATAAGAGAAAGGTATATGGATATTAAGTACGATGACCCAACCAAAGGATGTTAGCAGGAAAAGTCATAACGTATGAATGTGAATGTGTTTGGATGAATGTATGAATTATCTAATACATAACCTAACACCCCCCCACCCCCCCCTCGCGCCCCCCGCCACTCCCCTTTATTAGATAGTTCTTAAGCCCATTAAATGTACACAATGTGAATGTTTATCCTTAATCAAACTTTTGGTGAAGATGTCAATAGCCATGTCAAAAGTGGGACAAAATAATATTTTGACGTCTTTGGCTTGAACTTGTTCATGAATGGAGCATGAATGTCAATGTGTTTATTTTGCTCATGAAACTTGGGATTTTCTATTAATTGGATAGCACTTTGATAATCTGAAAAAAAATGGTGGGTGTAGTCTATGGACAATGTAATGAACCAAGTAAACATTGGAACCAAATGGCTTGAGTGGATGCATGTGAAAGGACCATATATTTGGTCTTAGTGAAAAAAGTGTTGCAAAACATTGCTTCCAACTAACCATTGACCAATAACCAAGAACTCAACATAAAACAATATGTGTGAACCATTGAAATATCCAAACAACTAGCCCAACATGCATCAAAATAACTTTATAAAGTGAAATCTTGGGATCAAATACAGATTCAACCAAGTGTGAGGTTGCCTTTGAGGTACCACAATATCTGTTTGGTGACAATCCAATGTCTTTCACTTAGATGAGCTAAGTATTGGGCAATTATACTTGTAAAAAAACAATATGTCAAGCCTAGTGTATATTGACAAATAAATTCATGAAGGACTTGACAAGGGCTTTGTAAGTAACATGTTGCATTTTATTTTTTCCGTATTGAGATGTTGGAAAATCTTCTTTGTTTAATTTAATGTTCTTAAGGGATTGGGAATCGGGTGACATGATTCCATTTTAATTTTGAAAAGGATGGATTGTGTGTGTGTGTGTTGATAGATTTTAATAAAACCTTAAGCATGATCATAAAACATTTCAAGGCCCAATATTGTATTGTGGGTGATAAGCCCCATATTAGTCATATTGAACTCCAAGCTCAAAGCATGGTTGGTTTTTAAAAATAAATTGGTAGAATCATTGATGACCAAAAGTAAGTCATCAACATAAATTGCAATAATGATGAATTTGTAACCTTCTTTTATGTATGTAAACACTAGTACCAACAACACTTGACACAAACCCAACGGATAAAAGAAACGAGTTTAATTGTCAATACCAAATATAAAACTATTGTTTTAATCCATATAGGAATTTATTAAGTTTACATACAAAATTCCATTTGGACCAACACTCCTAATCACATGTGTACACCACATACCCCCATTAATTCCTCAACCAATGAATTAACTCCCACCATTAAATCCATCAACTCCTCCCACTCAATCACTTCCAATGTTTAATAACACTCCATCCCTTTCTTCAAATTCCCATTTAAATGACCAATCACATGTTTTTAGAAGTTTTTGAAGATGGGTGTCCTTCAAGTCCTCTAGCAAATCCCATGTGTCATTTTATTTGACCATGTTGACAACAAAAGCTTCCAATACAACTCATTGAACAAATTGAAAAATGACCTTCAAGTTCCTAAAAACAAATAAAGAAAGAAAAATTGCCATGGAAGGCATTAAACCTTAGTGAAAAAACTATAGATTGTTTTACACTTCACATAGACGATCCCACCACTTCAAATTAGGCTTTAGATAGTCCTACATCAATTGAATATAAACATGTTATTGAAAAGGAACTTAAAATTATAATGAAGAATAATACTTCAACACTCACACCTTTGCCATCAAACTATAATTTAGTTAATTATAAATGGGTTTTAAAAACCAAATATGGCAATAATAATGAAATACTCAAAAAAAAAAACTCATCTAGTAACTAAAAGTTTTTTTAACAAGATGGGGTTGATCATGATGACATTGTTTTCAAAACATTCAATGCATGTCCTCCTTGCTTATGTGACACATTCCAATTTTGACATCCATCAAATGGATGGGTTTCCCACTTACTTCAAATCTCAATTGGTTGTAAAACATTACAATGTATATCCAAAGATTCAAAGATGTGAAAAATTTGGTGGCCTTCCATGCCAAACCTTCATATGGAGTTTGACCATTCACTACCTTTGTTCTATGTGAATTTTGAAGATATGTGACTATTAATACAACCTCACCCCAATATGCCTTTCACAAATTTGCATGGTGGAGCATGTTAAAATTGACTTGAAGCAAACTCTGAATTTTTCATTCAAATACCCCATTTTATTTAGGAATGTAGGGGTTGTGAATTGATATTGAATGTCATTATCCACACAAAAAATTATAAAGTCATTTGAAAGATGTTCCCTTTGTTGTCATTTCCCAAAGTTTTAATCTTACTTCTTTGAAAATTTTCAACATGGCCTTGTATGCCTTAAATTTATTAAATGTTTATGATTGAAATATATTATTTAGATGTACTAAAGTCATCAATTAAAGTGATAAAATATTGAAAACTAATAAACGTTGGGTCTAAAGGACTTTTTATATCAAATTACAAGTTTCAACATTTGATTTGTTTGAAATTTTTAAAAAATTGGGAATTTTTTTTTTGGTTTCCTTGAAATACATTATTCACAAAAGGAAACTTCACGTACATTTTTCAAATGAATGCTTTTGGCCATGTGGGTATTAACCTTGATTCTTATAATCTTTTTATACTTATGTGCCCAAACAACTATGATATATGGATGCCTTTTGATTTGCATATCTTCATTTTAATATTGTGATCAACCTAGAGTGTATAAATCATTTTCAAAGGTGCAAGTGGCAATTGATTCATTCTTTACATAATACAAATAGGTTTTTTTGTTGTGTAATTGAAATTCTCCTTTAGCAAAAACTAATTGTTTAGTAAAAAAAATATTATATTTTGACTTTAGTACATGAAATACATGAGGAATGGTTTTCACACTGTCATTTTGAACTATGGCATTGCCTTCTACAACACCTTTGACTTTGTTGGTTGATCCATCTATAGTATAAACAAATGCTCATATGTGACAAATGTGGTTCAAATATGGGCCACGTGACTTGTAGCACTTGAATCAACAATCTAATCATTATGTATGGAATTGGTTTGGGCTTGCAATGTTGCTATGTAAAGCATTTTTTTTTAGTGGGGTTGTTAATATGCAATACTCCATTTGCTTCATCTACTAATTTTCAACAATTTTTTTGAATGTGATTATTTTTGCCACAATAAAAGCATTTCCTAGAAGGCAAGTTTGAATCTTTTCTTCCATTGTAAAAATAGGGTTTTGAAAAGGTAACCCCCTCCCCCTCCCCCCCTCTTTGATAATTGGTAGGTTTGACAATTTGTTGGCCTTTAAAATTTGAATTAAAAGGGGGGCTTTGATTAATAGACCAAGGCCTCCTTTTAAATGCAAAGGCCAATGAAGCACTTGCCATTACTTCAACATGATTGTCCAAACTTTCCAACAATGTTTCTTCTTACATCAAATATGTGATCAATGTTTGTAAAATATGGGTTTGATTTTTGATGGAAAGAAAATCTTTAGCAAAAAGGTGGCATGTATTGTATTAATGCGAATATGGCAACTTCATCCTTCATTGGGTTATTAGTCATAGACAATTATTTGAGAACAATTTTGAAATTGTGCATGTGCTTCATCACAATGTCATTTTCATGCATCTTTAATGTTGTTATCCATTCCATTAAATGCATTTGTGACACCCTCCATTGAATTTTTAAATGGCTCAAAGGTTGGAAATGAATACAGTTAGGTCTAAATGGAAAAAGTGTTATAAGCTTTTACAAAAATCTAAATAACTTTATGAATTACATAACTACCACATATGAAATTGTGACAAGTTAGGAGCACAAGGTAAAAAAAAAGGTAGCTAAGGAAAGGTCCTTGCAAACATTTTATGTGCAATTTTATTCCTACTAAAAGAGAGTGGTTGTTTATGTTTGCTTTTAGCAATGTCGCAAGAACAAGCATTCCAAACCTCTACAATTTCAATGGGAAAATAATGTGCAAGAATTATATTCAACATTGTGAAAATGGTGGCACAGTAGCGATGTGGTCCAAAGCATGGATGACCAATGATCAGTTGTTTCCAAAACATTGGCTTGCTCATTTTGTCAAATTTGTGAACACTAACATAGATGAAATTTATTTTTTGAATCAACACCTTTTGAAATTTGATGGACATGGCTCTTATGTCACTTTGGAGATTGTTTAATAAATGAAAAATGTGGGTTTGAATTTGTTCACCTTACTCGACCACATTTTTCATGAACTTCAATTTTGGATGTTGGTGTTTTCAAGCCATTCAAAATTGCACTTCACAAGTTTTGGGAGATTTGGAGGTTGGCCAACAAGCACAAATTTACACAGAAGGAAGATTTGGCACAATGAATATCATTGATTTTGAAGAAATCCATACCAAAAAAATCTTAAAAGTTTTTGAAATAATTGGAATTTAACCCTTTGACCCTAAAGTGATGGAATACTAAATGCGGCCAAGCTCAACTTTTTCTTCACTAAAGAATTTTGATTCAAAATTCAAATACCACATCTAATAATGAAATAAATCCACCATATGTCAAAATCTTTGAACCAAAAGGTGGAGGAAATTGTGCTTAAAACACTAAAAAATGAATGCCATTACTTCATGGAAGAATTGGAAAAACATGATGAAGTTTACAACCTACCCATCCATAAACAACAATCAATTGTCATTGTTTGTTTCCAAGTTGATTAGTAGTAAAACATCTAACAAGCTTTTATTTTTGGGTGTTTTCATATTAAGGAATTTCATTTAGGACTATTTTTAAAGACTTTTAACAATTATGTTAAATTTTGGCACATATATTTGAAGCCATTTGTAAAAATAAAAAAAGTATATTAATAAAAAAAGGTGATTTGATAAGTTCCAACCAAAAAAACCATATAAGTTGGCAAAAATGGAACCCTTATGGAATCATTTTTTGTTTGTGACAAAAAAAAATTACTTAAAAAAAACTTCACAAGCATTAATTTAAGACATGTAACAATACAATTTTTTTGCAATTATTAACAATTAGTATGTACCTAGATGACTTAATATTTCATTTTTGTAATATCTTGATAAATGATCAATAATCTAAAGCTTTTTTGGTTGCTATGCATAGTAAAATTGCGTTTGTGACATCTTACATGATTCTTTGTAGCATGGAAACACCCCATCGCCACAACTTGAAAGCCCAAAAATACCACCCCATTTTAGATTTGAATAATTGCATTGACAAATGAAGAGTACCCATAAACATTGGAGGAAAAAACTAAAAGGAAAAAGGTCATAAAAGAAATTTGAATGGAAAAAACAAAAAACGAAAAAAAACTAGGAAAGAAAAGTGTTGAATAAACAAGTGAATTTACAACACGACTTGAAAGAGGCTTAAGAAAAAGTTTCCAAAAATGTTTACAATGAGCAATGGTTAGTGAAAATCATGAATGTTATTAGTGACAAATTACATGAAGCCATGAAGTTGGGTGCACCAATCGAACTAGAGATTATGTAACATTGCATAGTGAGACTATCCCATCATGGTGGAAGTATAACTTGGTCATTGCAATCAAAAGACAAAAAATGAATCAAGGAGAAAACATATCACAAGTACCACCATTCATAGAACACCCAACCATTTTTCACCCTTTTGCATTTCAAATTGGAAGATTATAATGAAATCACTTTGTAAAATTTCTTAGCATTTTGAATTCCTTTTCTATTGAAAATAAAGTTATTGGATACATTTTTGCCCCTTTCAAATGAATGGAAGGTGGTTTTTTATAATTATTTGATTTTTACCTTGTGAGGTTATAATAACCATATATATGGATTGCATAGTAATAGGTAACTATCAAAATCAAATAGGATAATATTAAGTAGGAGTCATGAGCAAATTAAACCATATCAATTATGTATGATCCTTAGTTTCAGTTATTGAACTATTTCACACATGACATTTATTTGGGAAAGAGATAGTTCTTCTTTTAGTGAGGAAAATAAAGCTTATAGGATAAGCATCTCCACAATGCAATAATTGATTTAGTGGAATGCAATGGTTCTAGTATTATTTTTCTCATTTTAGTAAAACCGTTTCCCTCTTCATTTAATTTTCCATCTATTTGAACTATTACATCATATTGGTTTAAAAACTAAATTTGCAATTAGTGATGAAACATTAGATCATTGTAACGACGAAGATCATTATGTACATGAATTACATTTCAACATGTGATTAAGTTCAAGCATGTTATGAACTATATATGAATTTTATAATTGTAGATTGATTGCAGTGTCATTTGCTTATGTAAACAACTAAAAGATCATGAAATTTGAGGTTCCTTTTTATGACAATTTAGTGTGACATCAAGCTAATGTTGTTTAATCGTAACATTTGAATTTTAAATGATTAAGAAAAAGGTGAAAAATGTTCAACACATTGCAAAACCATGGCCCAAAAATGAGAAAAATAAAACAAAATGATTTTACAAAATATAAACTTGAACTTATTATTATCACTTAATATGTGATGAATAGCTCAAGAAGTTTTGTTATCATTTGTGCTATATGTTTGTCCTATTACACATTTGACCCAGGTCCACAATTCAAAAACATATAAAAAAGAAATGACAAGTGGTCATGTAATATAAACAATAACAAATTTTGGAAATGTTTTCTTTTACATTAATAGGTATGCATCACTTGGTCATTCCACACTCAAATCCAAGAAACCTTCCAAAGCCCCATGCAACAAGGCCAAATGATTTGAAATTTGGTATGCACCAAGGGTTTTTTTTTTCAAATTCCTAAAGTAGGTGTATTGGCGAGGATCCTCAACATTAATTAGAAATAAATGGCAATTGTCCTAGTGGATTAATAGATTTTTTTTGGAATCTTGCTTAGTTCTGGCGACCTAATGGAATACACTATTTAAATCTGGCAACTTTTAACTTTTTTTTCTTGAGATATGGTGATTTTTTATAAAAATCTCAAAATTCCTTTGTTGGATTCACCATCCTTTTTCTTTTTGTTGCTAGGTGGAAAAAATTCACCACGAAAAAATCCATGGTATGCACATGTGAAAAAATCCAAATAACCAACAAAATTAAAATTAAATTTAGGGAAATAAAAGAAACACATTAAAATTTGAGGAACTTATATTGGTCCTTTGCTATTGGAATTACAACATCATTACAATTGTGAACACTAGGAATTGTTGCAAACTTGAGGTTATGTAAATGAAAAACTAATGAAACGAAAACAAAACAAAGAATGAAAAAGTAATGAATTATTAAAAACTTAAGGTCATGTTAGGATGAGGTTATAAATGACGAAGGTTGGTTCATGCCAATCTTTCATTTGTTTCAAGGTCATCTATCATTCATTCAAGGTTTATATTCACTTTTGAAAGGTGATGTAGAGATTTGTAACATTGTGACTCATATATATTCATTTCACAATTGTCAAACATATTAACTAATTGTTTATTACATTTGACAAATGGTTTAGTTTACACTTTTGGCACATGTGATATAACCATTTTCACAACAAGACCATAAGATTCCAAATGCACATTTAAAAAAGTAACATAAGGTCAAAATTATAATAGTCTTCGAATTTTTAAAAAAAAATCATTACTAATTTTACAAAAGTTCAAAATTTAGAACTCCACTCGTTATAAGTTTTCAATCTTCTTGTATTTTGTTGAAAAACTTCAAAATAAAATTGAACATCCTCCTTGCAAACACCTTATTTCGATAATTTTGGGTGCCTTTACCTTTTATATTGATGAGAGAGATAACCGCTCAAACATTGTGTTAACCTACTTCAATCATTATGCTAGGTAATGCCTTGATAATAAGGCTTTGTGCACCTAGACCTCAAGCTCCACCCTTGGTCCATAGGATGCAATGTTGTTTTTTAAAAATTACTTTACACATATTGAATCACATTCTTACAAGGGCAACTTTACCTTTCAAAAATACACATATTAAATCTTTAAATGCAAAAATAGTTCTTAGGAAGGGAACCTTCAACCCTAAACCTTAAACATAAAGGCAACAAAAGTTGCTCTAGTAAACAAAGCAAAGAAAAGCATAAGGTCAATTGGGATGGCAAAGCAAAGCAGAAAACAATTGACAAGCTTTGAAATAGAGAAACCCCCACAGGTAATTGGAAATTGGTGCAGGAAGTGAAGCTCTTGGGATGAATGACAAGAGATGGATGGCTGATTATACGTTGAAGCTTTCATCCATTATCAGGCACTGTGAGGATTAGGGTTCGCGGATTAGGGTTTACATGTACTAAGACTCGAGAGGAGAGTTTTTGTATTTTTGCTTCGATTTTTGATGATCGCGGTCAGGCTTTGTGGAGCGCATTCTCGGCTCGAAGTTGCGGATTGATCATTTGAAGGTGCGGTGGTCTCTCCCCTTCTTTCTCTCTTCTTTTTTTTTTTTTTTTCCTTTGGGTGAGATTTTCCTTTTCACACGATTCCTGTTTGTCGTGAAGGAAAGATTTTGTGGAGTACATTTTTTTTTTAATGATGTTAAGCTGGACATGTAGTAAGAAGAGATGATGTTCTTTCTCGTTCCTGTTCTCAGATTCACATGTAGCTAAACTTGAACAGTATCAAGATTTATGGTGCAAATGTGTCCCATCTTTTCGTTGTTCATCTTGTCAGCAGGGGCTAGAGTTATATGCTGTAGTGAGTTTTCTGCGGATGGCTAACTGCTTTGTTGTGCTAATAACTGCGAAAATGTACAGGATGATGATGCATCAACTGCTGCCTTTGTGCTACTGTGAGGAAGATAAAGTCTACCGTAATTCCTTTAGACCTTCTTTGCTTCATTTTCTTGTCATGTATTGTGCTGAAAATACTACATTGCTTTGGGCTATGCATGCATGTGAATTGATGACCAAGGGGTTGAGTGAACTAAGGTCTTACCAGGTTGTGGGTACAATTGCCGGATGATGATTAAATTCACTGCGCAGTGGCTTTGAGTGCCCTTTAGCACCAGGAAAAGAGCTTCTTATGCTAAACCTGACGGCAATTGGGAGGTGTCACACCTGCAAAAATGACCTTGAATGAGCTGGTTATACATTTTGAGAACTCTGCACTACTCACAATGTGTATCAGACTTTGAACTTATGAAATTTGGGCAATGGCAGAAAGTATTAGAGCTATTTCAACTGATGCAACACTAAGGGTTATGACGAGTTTCTGTCAATTTGGTCATTGTCCTCAATATGTGCACTGGTATAGCAGCAGTTGAAACGGTAAGGCATATTCATGAAGAGATCATTCTAAGCAGTTGGAGTATTTGCCCTTATTGGGCATGGTAATGAAGCTTTCACACGTTTTGCACAGATTTGTCAAGGTGTAGAGATAAGGAAAGTCACTTTTCTCTCTCTTGTGTTGGTGTCTTCCCATTAAAGCATAGTGCATGAAAGCCTGTGCTATTTTGATTTCATGGGGTTCAGCTCTGCTTATAGTATTTGTACAGTTGTGGAGTTGGACCTGCATGGTTCATCTTCTTGGCTGGACTTCACTTCTGGCAGCACATCAGCCTTTCTGGCTTTGTTTGGGCATCTGCTAGTAGTAACATTCTTGACTTGTGAGTGTCAGTCAAGAATCCATTGCTGGTAATGCTTGTAGGCTTTCCCTTCAGTGACCTCTAGATTGAGTTGTTTGGCCCCTTGTATCATGGATGTGTATTAGACTGCAATGTTAGAATGTTGTAGTGTGCCTGATGAGAGGACCATTGGTGGGTCAAGACTTATGAAAGACATAAACAAATTTGCAGCAAGATTTACATGTGTTCTATGGTTTGTTAACCATTACCAGAGATAGCTAATGAAACAGTCTGCTCAAGTTATAGACATCCACATCCTCAAAACTGCAGGTGTACACTGATCCCATTGCTTTGGGTTTCCATCTTCAAGTAGCGATGAAGGATCCTTTTGTTCTAGTTTTGTTTCTGTTTATCAAGAATTGGTGCCAATGTTAGGATTGTAAGATTATGTTCAAACTGGTAAGATCAACCTCCATGCAAGGAGGGAACCATGGCATAGATCAAGTACTAATTTGAATGTCTGGTACCCTCTTGTAATTGAGAAACAGCAAGGAGTCACAAAGCACAGTGGAATTAGTCAACTTCCATCAGATCTCAAAGGTGGGTTACTTCCCATTACATGTTCTTTCCTCAAGTTTTTTCATGCTTGTGAATTGTGGTTGGTGTAATGTTTATTATTATGCAATAATGTTCAGCAGGATATGAAATTATTAAAAAAAAAACAGTTTCCATCAGTCCTCTTCACAGACTTGCAGCTATGTAAATTGCATGGAACTCAGAGTCTATGGTGCTATGGCACTAACTGCCACTTTTTCACATTCCCATCTTCTGTCAAGAGGTTATGGGTAAGGATATTTTTGGGGATGGCTGGTTGCTTTGATGTACTGATGCTTGCCAAATTGTTTCATTTGCAGTTTTCTGCAAAAAGTTTGAAGTCTAGTGTAGCTGTTTGTCATCTGAGGATTGGAGACCCGGTCCCAGATTACTCTTTATTGGAGACTTCATTGAAGGAAGTGCTGATGACAAGAGTCTTGTGCTTCATGAAGTGCAAAGTTTCCTGAGCATTGATGTCTTGTGGAAAGGAGGGGGTGGCACTGCATTTAGGTACCCAACTGTCAGACCCTGTGGTTTTGTCTTCTTAATAATAAGGGAAATTTGCATCTTTGGACTAATTCCTGCACCAGTGAAAGATATTCTCTGCAGATCTTTCAGAGTCTTGGAGTTGGAGATGGGTTACCTGCTCTACAGCAGAGTAGCAGCAGTTGTAGGCCTTTGAAGTCTTACATGTCTCTAGGGCTCATATGTTGCTTCTTTTTGTCTGATCATTTGTAATGACATGCTTTAAAATGGTACATTTCTTTGGTCATACATTTTAGCCTAAGTCTGGTGAAGGTTGTTCATGAGGAGACAGGATGACCAATATCACAGATTTCCTTTGTGTGTTGATGCACACGCTGACTGACAATCAAATGCACTAAGCAGTGGGTCTGGCTGATTTAAGCACCAGGAAATGAGCTTCTTTTGCTAAGCCTGATGGGAATTAGAGGCCATATCCTGTTGTCCTCTGCATGCACTGATCGTACTCCATAAGTAGCACACAAGAAAAATGCAGATGATGATGGTGTGCCAGTCCCCAGCATGATATTCTTTGACCTGTTCTTATGATTTTGAGATGGATGGGAAATGGTCTAGGTGCCCACCCCACCTGACTGGTAATTCTATGGAAGAAGATGATGACACATGGAATCTTGTGATACTTTCAGCAGATCACAGTATGAGCATTCACACTTTGATCTTGGTATCATTATGTTATGGAAGGTTGTAGCAATGAGAAAACCCTCTTCTGGAGTAGATAATCTCCTTTTGGAAAGGGTTTGACAAGGAATTTGTCTTCTTGTATATGAAAGAAACATTAAAATGAAAACTGTCAATGCACACCAGTGAAATAATTAATGGAAGGTTAATTAAAGGCACATTTTGTTGTTTCAAAATTGTAGGTTTAGATTTATTGTATAACTTGAATTCTGTTCTCAAAAAATAAAGGGAAGCCTGTGAAGTTAGTTTCAACAAATGGGCTACCATGAGGTCAAACCAAGAGAGAAAGTGAAGAAGCTGTAGGGTTTGTCAAGGTTTTGAAGCCCTGGTTTTACTACCAAAGACCTGTAATAGATTTAATCAATCACCAACATCACATAGCAGATCACAAAGTGGAGAGTAACAGTAATCAGAATCAACTTGCATGCAAAGAGGTATCATGCAAAATATGAAAGCCAGGTGACAAGACAACTTGATTTGTTATCAAATTTCACAAACAGGAATATAATAACCTTCAGTTGGTGCACATGAAATAATCTGAAAGATGTCACTTCTTCCTGCATGGGATCTTCCTGTATCTCCTAAACTTTAAACAATGATTAATCTTCTAGACTGCAAAATCTTCACAATAGATTGGAACCTAGATGCGGTGCACTCATTTGTTTGCTCTCTCTCTCTCTCTCTCTCTCCCGCCCTCAAATGCCCTCACATGTCAAAAATAAATGGTTTGGTAAATGAAATGAATGTGGCAAAATTGAGTGTAATTTTAAGCTGTCATCTTCTTGCGACTGGCATCACGCAGCTGTGATTGTGAAGCATTTTTCTCTTCAAGATTTAAGACTGTCAAGAGACGCTGCCAGGTTTCTGGTATCCCTCCAGCCACCTCAAAGTCCAGGAGCTTGCCTTGCTTGCGGTAAAAATCCTCTACTGGCTTGCTCTGGAGAACACAAACACAATCCATATCTGAGTGACACCATCCCCATCTGTGCAATGCTTCCTATTCTGATCTACTACATGGCAGAGAATATAATCTATTTCTCAAGGCCTCAAAACAGAAAACAGAAATGTCCAACCTCTTCATAGAAGAGCCGGAGACGAGTTCGAACAACTTCTTCTGTGTCATCAGCACGGATTGTCATCTTTGGAAGACATTTAGGAGGAGGCAACAAGGGTGGCATGAAGATAGCGGGACTATTGGCTGAGCCCTCTGCCTGAATTTGAGCAAGATTGAAGTTGCCTCCACATTCTGCACAGATGCGTCGACCCAGGCATTTTGTAACCAACACATCATCCCTCAGCTTCAAGTTCATCACCATGTCTATCTCCGCCAACTCTGCCAATGTTTTCTGCATAAAGTTTCAAAATAACTGTCAGTACTGTTTTTCACTTGTCTTTTCCAACTCTTCAAAAGGACTCATTGGAGATCTAGAAAGCAACATACAAAACCTCTACTAAAAAAACCTCTTACAAGAAGTGGATCAAAATACAGATAAATCAACTGCTTGCTGATGAAGAGATTTGCACCAGTTAATAATGTTCACAATTTCCTCAGTGGTATTCCAGAAGAAACAAGGATTCCACGACACCCAAAAAAATCCCAAACATTTTCAAGCAGCCATACCGCTTGGTTAACTGTGCGGGGAAAGCCATCAAGAATGAAGCCCGACTCCCCACATGATGCACCATGCTCAAGGCGCTTGGACAAAAGGCGGAAGATGACTTCATCAGGAAGGAGCTGCCCTTGGCTCATGGCACTTTTAAGCTGCAAAATCCATGAACCAATTCCCAAACATTGAGCCTGTGAAATCCATCCAGAGTGCACATAGCAAGCAGACTCAAAATCTCACCACAAAACCCTAACCGTGGAGTTACTCGCACTTGCTCCAGAAGTACAATCCATGATCTGTCTTGTTTATAGAATTGCCTTCAAAAAAAAAAATGAGAGAAAGAATACCCTGCCTGCCTCTATCATGCAAAGTACATTACTACAGATCTTGCCAGAAAAAATCACACTTACAACAATCCCTCCTTCACCTTTGTCCAGACCGCATTATCACATTTTATAACCAACCCAACCCGCATGCATTCCTTGCTGCTGCTGCCTTCACAAGGACGAGTGAGAAAACAAAAATGGCGAGACTGACTAACTGACTGTTTTGCTCATCTTCCTCCCTCTCAAGAGGTTTGAGGCCTCCGATTCTCAAATCGGGAAATGAGGAGCAAAAAAGAAAAAAACCACAGACAGACATACATGGCAGACCTGTTTGGCGATGGGAGTGGCATACGAGAGTTCCTGTCGAACGAGATCTCCCATAGCGATGTGAGGCACCTGCAACAGCTTTGCAAGCCTGCTAGCGTACGTGCCCTTACCGACGCCAGGACATCCAAGAAACACCCACTGCACTCCACGTCCCTGCTCCTCCAACCCCGCATTCGCCCATGGATACTCCTGGTACTCATCCTCCTCCTCTTCTCGAACCGCCGCCGCATATCCCAAGCTCGCTCGCTGCTGCTGCTGCTGCTGCTGTACCACCTCCAAGCCATCACGCCGCTTGGAGACAGCCCTACGAAAAGCAGAGATCCATAGCCGACTACTTCTCACCACCACCGTCATAATGTTGTTCTCCTCTCCGTCCAACGCAAAACAACTTCTCTCTCTCTCTCTCGATCTTCGTCCAACGAAGACTACGATTTTTTCTTTTTTTCTTCTCCCTTTCCTTTGGCTTACTCTCCAGACCAAAAAATGGTACAATGATAAACTACAATAAAAAAAACCGCTGCTGTGCTTCGCACAAGAGGAGGAGGACTCCAGATCGCAACAACGCACAAGAAAGAGAAAACAATGCGTTGAAGAAGGAGAGTAGAAGAAAGGAGACAGACAGAAGAGGAAGGAAGGAAGGAAGGAGCTTGGAGCTTTTTTTTTGGGCTGGCTGTCAATAGCCAAAAATATTTTTTTGAACAATATTAAAAGTGGTAAACTCCATATGTCTTTTGGAGATTTTCCAATAGTCATAAATGATTAGACCAAAATTCAAGAAAAATCGCCAGATTTCTTCCATACATGTTTCAAATAGGTTAGCCAAAAATTTACAAGGTTGGTTTTAAAAACAGAAGTTACTTTCATATTTAGTTTTGGGCCGGCTTGTAGCCGAAATTTGGCTAAATGTTCCTGTAGATATATCATCGCCACTATAATAAAAGTAAACACAAAATTGTGGCACTTGTAAAACCTTTTTCATTTTGCTCGTTCGGACGGACGGGGGCGGACGTGTGCTGGACGAGAGGCGGCAGGCCGCGCAGCACGGGACCTAAACAGAAAAAGCGAAAAAACCTAATTAGGGCAAGTCAGGAGTTAGTACCACCCACCTAGTCCAGTCAGAAAATCAAAATTTTCAGGTATCAAAACTTTGGTAAAATTTAACCCAAAAAAATTAGCAAAATAAGTTGAATTTACACTAGAAAAACCAAAAATTAAAAAATTCCAAAATTCCAAAATATTACAAAATATTATTCCCAATCACTAGATTTATATTTACCTTAATACCTTTTTAGTGAAAGTATGGCAGTAATTAAATTATTTCTAAATTTTTAGAAAATTATCTATTTCAAATGTCAAAATTTTAAGGAAAGTACTAAGGAGGGAAAAGAACAAAAAAATTTGTCTCATTATTATTATTATGTTAGAGGTTTATTAGAGTGCAAGAAGTTGCCTAAATTTATTGTCAATTTTTCATTAATTTTTTTAATTTTAATTATTTTTTTAATTCTAAAAAAAATCATATGGCCTATTTGGTTTTCAAAACCAAAGGCCTAAAAGTAGCCCAAGTCTGGCTTTTCAAGCTTAGCCTTCAAGGGAAAAGCCCAAGTGCACATTGGTTACACACTCTGACTACATGACCTAAAAATGCAAAGATATTTTGCAAATCACACACCCTCTGTATGGCACTTTAAGGTGCATTCACACTTGGTGTTAAGGACTCTAGTGTTTTAAGTCCCCTAACACCAAGCTAGTCATTTAGGACCTAAACCTATTTTACCACCAAAGTTAACATTCACTTAAAATATTAAACAATCACCCATTTAACATCGGGTGCCACCTAAGATGCCACCTAAGATGCCACCTAGATTTTCACTTAACACTGACTTATCATTATGTGTGAATGCACCTTTTAAAAGGTCTACGAGTATGGTGTTCCTCACAGCCTTTCTTCTGGTCCAAAATTAAGACATTATTCATTATAGAGCTCATTTGGTATTTATTCATGTGCCAAGGACTCATCAAGAGTAAGGTCCTTTTTCCATTATGTTGCCAGCCATGTACATATATGGCTAAACAATGTGTGTGTGTGTGTGTTTTTTTTTGGGGGTTTTCTAGTCAGTCACCAAATTTTGCTAATAGAATATGATTGAAATAACACCAGATTTCTAATTTCTCGTGTGTAGCCAAAATTGCGAATGATGCTTATTGTTTTTTACTTTCATATCATGTTTAGAGCCAAATTTGGCCAACTCTCTTATGGATGCCTACCACTTCAGCTACATTACAAATGAAAGAAGGAGCCACTACATTGGTGGGGTTGGTGGTAGCGAGTGTAATTCATTACTAGAATACAAATTCGAATGTCGAATTCAGCTCCTCAAGGTAAAAATTTACATTTTGGAAAGATTTTACAAAGCTTTTTTGATGGATGAAAAACAACGAGTTGAAAATACTCTAAACAATATAGCAAGTTTCCTTTGCTCTAAAAGTCAAAATGTCAAAACTTTAAAATGTGCCAAAATTAAAAAAACATGGAGTAATTCAAAATATATATTATGATAATATATTCATTAAACAATTATACAATTTACATGAGAAAATAGTTTCACATTAATTTCCTCCTATAAAGCCTCCAATATCGACTCTCAGAAGTGGGTTGCCTTTCAAAATGTTATACCCAATTGATATTTAAGTAATTTTTAGATCTGAAATCAATCTCTTTTCTTTATAATTTTGATGGACAAAAACTTTGAGTTGAAACTATTCTGAATGATATAGCAAGTTTTCTTTGCTCTAAGTCAAAATGTCAAAATTTTAAAATGTGAGGAAGTAAAAAAATGAAGTAATTGAAAAATAAATTATGATACTATATTTACTAAACAACTATACAATTTACATGAAAAAATAATTTCATATTAATTTCCTCCTATAAAGCTTCCAGTATTGACTATTGGAAGTGAGGTGGCCTTTCAAAATGTTATACCCACATGATAATTGAGTAGTTTTTAGATCTGAAATCAACCTCCTTTTTTTACAATCACATAAGTACTTTCTATATGAAGAAAAAACAACTTTCAATTCAAAACAGTCCACAAAGGGTTTGTAACTATTTACATCAATAAGCATTTTTTTCTTCTCTTTCTTCCAAAATGGTTATGTTTATGTAGGGGTGTGCGGGTGGAGGGGCGATCGATTATGGGAGTGTTGGGGTCTTTTTTTATAGTTGCAAAAGTTGTTATAAGTTTATATCAAGTTGGGTTCCTTGATTGTTTTTATGCATAAACTTGCAAAAGATCAAACTTACACTTTAGATTTTCAATCTTGTTTGTGCAAACATGTTTGTTGACTTGATTACATTTGTGCAAAACTTGCAAAAGATCAAACTTGCACTTTAGTTTTTCAATCTCATTTGTACAAACACATTTTGTTAACTTGATCACATTTGTGCAAAAACTTGCAAAAGTTTGGGTTGGGATGTTTCTTCAATCACACTTGTGCAAATTGTAAACACATTTAGGTTTTTAGATTATGTTTGTGCATAAACTAGGGTTTTTATTTTGTAAACCCATAACATGGTTGTTGTTTTTTTAACCCATAATAGGGTTGTTTGCATTTGCTAAACCCATAAATAGGGTTGTTTCTCTCTTGCATTTGTTAAATGTGGTGAACTTATTCAGCATGTTTATTAATTTCGTGTGTTGGCAATTTGGTTACAAACTTTGAACTTTTAAGTTGCATTGAGGGTTCTTTTTGTAGTTCACATTTACTGTTGTGGAGTTTTTCTTTACTCTTGATTTTGGTTGTGAGGGCTCCAACATACATTAATTTTTTGTTGAAATTGTTGATGTGTATGTGGTCTTCTTTTTTTCAAATTTCATATGAGGCTTTGGAATCACCTTGTTGAGTTTTTTTTCTCTTTCACATTTAGTTGTTTTTGTGTGTAAAAGTATCTTCAATAAGCTTTCATTTGTTGAAGCACATTGTTTAGGGTTTTCTTGCAATGTTATAAATTGTTTTGCATTCTGAAATTCTGCATCAAAGGTTGGAAGCAAAGGTTTTTATAAGATCAATTGTGCAATCAAGAGAAATAATCATAAAGGTTTCACAAGTAGAACAAAGAAGCAATAATGAGACATAGATGTGTTACTTAGTAGTAATTGGATATTTTGGCTTTTTCATCATCGCAAATCTATTGCATGCATTTTTTTTTGTTTTGAAGGATTCTAAAACAATAATTGATGTGCATGGAATTCAAGGCATGAAGTCTGTAATCTGCAATGGAAATGGAAAAACTCAAACCTTTGTAGGATCTAACAACACAAGGGACAAAAAAAGACACTCTATGTCATATACAATATTGTATATACGGTGCAACTCACATGCAACTATATGCAACTTTTTTACAACTAATATCTATGTCAAATTCATACACATTCCAACATGGTGAACGAAACGCCAACATGACATTTCATCCATTTGTCGACAAATGATGTATGGTAATACTTTTAATAGCTTATTTACAATTATTTTACAACTAATTTGACGAATATAATCTTTAATTATTCCATTCTTTCATTTGAAGAATGAGTTTTACCCTTATATTTTCTAATTTATGTACAAATATTTTATAACTAGTTCATATTTACAAATATTTTTTTTCAATATTTCATTAAACCATTTGATGTGAATGGATTCTATCCCAATCCTTTACAATTAATTTTCAATCAATTCACAACTAGTTCAATGAATATATTCTTTTATTATTTCATTCATTCATTTGAGCAATGAATTTTGTTCTTATCCTTTGCAACTAATTTACAGCTAAAAATGAAATGAAAATAAAGGATTCAATGATTAGTTTATAACTAATTGTTTAAATTAGGGTTTCAAAGCAATTGTATGGTAGTTAATTTTAGTAATATTAAACAAGTAAATTGTAACTTATAATGTTATTATTTAGACTTCACACAACCATTATCATGTTGCCCTAATTATAATATATAATGGTGAATAGCATTGGGCATCATTATTTATAAACATGAAATGGATTTGAAACTTTAAATACATATACATTCCATGTTGAAGAATACATTACAAAAAATTAGAAAACGTTTTTATCAAAAGACAGTTTAACTATGAATCTAGACATAATGCCCAAGTTATACATAACAAACATTTTTCTCTATCTAAACAAAAGGTTAGATCATATAAATGGTGACCCAAAACAGTCAAATATTGTCATTTAAAACATTATGTTTAATAAATGAATTTTTTCTTCTATTTTTGTTGAAATGGAACATGAGCCATGCAAGTTTTTCAATGCACCTTATCTACTTATACATTGATAGTGCAAAATTATGTCAATATAAAAAATGGTAGTATGTAATAGTTTGTGTTTTTATTTTAACAAAAGTAGACAAAGTAATAGCAACTAATCATATTGTAAATATGAAAGATGAAAAAAAATATTTAAAACCAAATATTAATGCATTAATTAAATGGTGGATATTTCTTGATTTGTTATAATTACATTAAGTTATAGCCAATCTAGGGAAAACTTGTTGTTGATATTTGATAAGAACTACTCGGTTCAGTTGTCAACACATTTACTTGCTGAACTTAGGGACTTACCAGAACCATGTATGCCTACTAATACAAAGGTTTAGGGAGGAAGGGGAGGGGAAGAGTAGAGAAATGAGGCAAAACAACTACTATTAGTTTACATTGTAAGAATATGGAGCATTCATATAGAAAACACCCTTGTGATCATGATAATAAGAATGTAATGTTTATTCACAAGTTTGAATACATAAGTGTCATCATCCTAGGTTGTATTGTAAAGACTCTTCTTTGCCTTGCCTTATTTTTTTATTCTTCTCCTCCCCTACCTCTTCAAACCGAATTTCAAGGTAATTTATAAACTTAAAAAAATGCATTTCCTACTAAACTAGTTATTGCGTGCTAGAAATGGAAATCTACTATGTTATGACACTTAGTTCCACATATGAAATGAAATCAGTAGCATATCACAACATTGTAATGTCAAAAATATGTAAATAGTCCCTTCAACTTGAATAAAACTAGTTTACAACTATATTGCCACTAACATGCAATTTATTTGTCAATAAAATGCAATGTACATAACATTGATACAAACTAAACTATAATTTGTACATTTGCATATAAAATAAAATATTGTGTTTACAATCAGATAAATTGAATTACAATTTTAGGTACTTTGAAAACATCTTACCTTGTATACATAATTTGGATGTACATCCAAAAGCAAGAACCTTCAATATTTTTAGAATAAGAGCAAAAAATTTCAATAGCTAAAACCAAAAGTAAGAACTTTCAACATCCAAGAGTAAAAACAATAACCCTTAATATCAAAAAATAAAAGTAAGAACATTAAACATCAAAAAATATGAACAAGAACCTTCAACATTCAAAAGAAACAACAAAAACCTTCAACATTCAAAAGCAAAAGCAAAAACCTTCAACCTTTTAAAAAGTAAAAACAAGAACTTGTAACCTCTAAGAGCAAAAACAGAAGCCTTCAACCTCTCTAAGAATGAAAACAAAAACCTTCAAGCTTTGAAATAAAAAACAAAAACCTTCAACTATTCGAAGAGCAAAAACAATAACCTTTCATTTCCAAAATAAAAAACAAAAGTATTTAATCTCCAAGTTATTTAAATAAATAATATAATGTATAACAACATTTTAGTTCTAAGTTAAATGAACAAAAATAATCTTAATTATAACACATGATATAAAAACTACATCACCCAAAAACTAGGAAATGCACAAAATGTTTGAATAGAAAGATATCTAAAAAAATTAAACTTTAATTTTTTGAAAAAAAAAAACGCATGAAGGTCATTGATGAATTAGGGTAGATCTATCGATATATTGCCATGTGTCACTTGCTTAAGGGTTTCTTGCCCAAATTTCAAAATTTAAGTTGAAATACAATTACATATTAGTTCCAAACAAGTTGAAATTCATATATATTGAGTGGTGGAAATGTATACATGTGGCATGATCGTATGTGTTATTCAAGGTTGTACATTTGTTGCAAAGGTATTAGTTGCTTAGTAACTAAATTTATCTTAGTTGTGATGTAGTTATTATATGTTACTAAAGTGCACCTTGTCAACAGAATCAAACATGGTTGACTATAACTTTATATACAATGTGTACAATATATTATATAAATATACATCTTGCAATTACAATGCAACTCCTTGATTTTTTGACGTGATTTTATTTATTAATTTGTCATATCTCCATCGGATAGTTGCAATGTAGTTGTATATAATTTTTTGTTTTGGAGCTTTAATTGTAGGGTAGTTTAATTGTCACAGACACAATTTTTCATAGCGAAAATTTCTAAAGGATTTTTTTATGGTAAAAATGGATACATGCCTTTATTTGTTGCAGAAAACCCACTCCAACAATGTTTGGTTTTGCATTGTGATTGTAAATGTGATTTTCCATCATTGAAATAATTAATGAATGAACATCTGTTAGTACTATTTTCAAAGATGATGGATAGGTATATTGCAAAATGTGCCACAACCATAACCTCCTCTAATCTATGGATGTCCAGATCTAGATGTGATATTATTTGGATTAGTCATGAACTTCATTAATGACCAATGGGTCCCTTGCCATGTTATTATTGCATATTTGGAAACCATAGATACATTATGTGCTACTTTAGCCATCCAAGTAAATTCATTGTTAGTTAAGTTCATTATGACAAATAAGATTATTGTATATGCAAAAGATGAAAAAAGGATTTAAGTACTTTAGTTGCAACTTTGATTTTAATTGTGATTCATTGTAGCTTGACATACCTTACCCTAGGATTTTCTTTGTACATGTTATGTCATAGGCATGTCAATATGCTTCTAACCATGACCAAGATTATAATTGGATGCATGAACTTAGTTTGAAAGGTGTGTAATCCTTTTTTCAATTAACTATAACATTGACCAAAAGAATTAGGTAACGGGTTGCTAGAGGGGGAGAAGGCATGTGTGGAAGCTTTTTTGTTAAAGAAAAAGTTGATTTTTTTTGTGAAAATTAGATTTGCATCCAAGGTTTTGTTGTTTTAGGAGACACAAATACATATTTTACTCATGTCAAATTCAAGGTTTACAAGCTAGGATTCAAGTGGGTAGACTTGGGCTATGGTAAAGTTTGTTTATAAGTGTTTTATTCCTATTGTTCATCAATGCATCATGAACCAAACAAGGGGGTATTAGCTTCTATCAAATGCATTGGAAGTTACAATGATAATACTTGTGTGCATGCGAAAGGAATGTGCTGCAAGAAATCCCATTGATCCACCATTGCAATGTGGTACATTTGAGCAATAATTGACCATATTGTATTGTCACATGGCTATTGAAGTATTGACAGTACACCCTTCCTTTCATTTGTGACCACTTTTCACGAGAAAAAACACACAATAGGGTCCAAATTTTGAAGGTCTACCAAAATCACAACATAATGTCTCCCTTTTTTGCATTTTTTACTTAGTCCTCTTCTACCATGTAAAGACACATTTATGGTTGATTATGATGGAATTTAGAATTGTAATGGTTTAAAATATGGCACTTATGAAATATTTGACACTTTTTGATTCATTAATTTTGATGGGGATCAAAATATAAGAGGAAAAAAAAACTATAAGAAAAATTGGGCCCTTTTTTGTCCTTGGTGGCACACCCAACATGTTTATTTAATTTAATGCTTGATCCGAGGTTGAAAGGGTTGTAGATTATGACCAAGTATTTCAATAATTTAGACATGGTTCTAAAGATGGTGGATGAGTACGATCGAAAGGTTGTGTTTCCTCTCTTGACTAAAGCCTACAAATTGTTGCATCTTGAAAAGCCATACACCCTTCCATGAGAAGTAGCCTATTAGAAGACTCATTTTTTGGTGCAACTACCACAATAGAATAAGCAAGTGAAAGTTTGTTGGCACCTAAACTTTCGCTTTTTTGTTATACATGTGTCAATAATGTTGACATTGCAAGTCCATTCTCATGGTGGAAAACTCTTGAACCAAACTTTTCACATGTTGGGTATTTAACACAATTTTTTTTGGTTTTTAACCTATTCAAATATAAATTGAAAGGATATTTTGTGTGGCAAGTATCCTTATTAATTTGAAAAGATGTGCATTAAGGGTAGAAAATATGGAAAACTTGTTGCTCATTTACCAAATTTGGCCCAATGATGTGAGATTAGATTGCAAAATGATGGAAGGATTTGTTTCATATTTTTTACAATTGAAGATGTTACTTTTGGATTATAATGAACAATTTTTGGTTGTTGCAAGATATTATGATATGCATGGTGAGTTTCCATAATATGATCTTTTGATTATTATTATTACTAGTCTGTGCCCGTGGCCGAAGGCCGCTGTGAAGCAAAGCGCTCTTGTAGCTCTGCTCTGCTTGGGGAGCGATGGCGGGAGAAGAGTTAGGGTTAGGGCATAGATTCCGTGCGCGGAGAAAGGGAACAGATCTTGGCATTTCTGAGAGTTTCATCCACACGTGTCGGTCACTTGCATGTTTCATCTATTCCTTTCATCCACATTCATCTGCGAGTGCCAATTTCCAGTGCTAGCCGGTTCTTAGTTCTTCCTGTTCAAGAGAACCTCCGATCAGGTTCTAACCTTTTTTCGCAGTCTGAAAAAACCTCCGGTTCCGGTTCAATGCTTACAAAAGTTTATAGACCCTCGGGTTCAGTTCCAGACCTTGTTCGTCACATTTTCAGGACCCCCCAGTTCCAGTACAAAAGTTTATAGACCCTCGGGTCCAGTTTCAGACCCGGTTCGTCACCTTTTCAGGACCCCCCAATTGCAGATTCTTTTATACATACTGGACCGGACTGTCCGGGCTGATTCCTGTTTTTGGAATCCGACTGTCCGGGCCGGTTCCCGTTCTCGGAATCTGACTGTTCGGGCCGGTTCCGCCGATCCATTAAAACACGGAATCGTCGTCGGATGGACGGACAGACAGACACACTGTTGTAATTATATAAGAGATTTGAACAAGTTTGAATGATTTATGTAGGTAGCTTTTAAACATGTACCTTGTGTTGTTTCAAATGTTTTAAACTTTCTTTCAAGCTACAACATTGAAGTCTAAAGAAAAATTGGTTCTTAATAGTTTCAATCTTGATGAATTGTTACCATAATTGATGTTGTTAAAATGGAATGAATTCGAATATTTTGGTTGTTAGTAATATATTTATTAAAAGCATATATGATACCACCCAAGATCTCATTAAAACATGCCAATCATTATTCATACCCACTCAATATATAAACTCTAAAAATAAAAATAAAAATTCATATTCATAGCCAATGTACACATCGAATGAATCTATATACATATACCCAACTTGTATGTTAAAATAGACGTACCCACTCAACATTGGTTCAAATCTAATGATGTGCAAGTGAAATTCATGTCGACCCTTTGTTGACAAGCTTGACTTGATGTGCCAACAACTTGTCAAGTCCACACTATTGTTGTGCTTGAAAAATAAATCACCCCCAAGGTTCTTGGATTTTGTGTAGGGTAAAGGCTCGAGGGTGAAGGCATTTTAAGAATAAGGGCCCTAGGACAAGTTGATAGTTGAGTCCGGCCCTCCATTTTGAGAATATCCCCCACCCATGGGCTTCACCTATCGTAAAGCATTGGCAAAATTTATCATGAACCAAACCTATGTAGATCACAAGGTGTAGGAGTGAGAGGGACCTATAAGTAAGCATAATATCCCTCCCATTTTCTGAGAGAGAAATTGATGGATATAAGGTGCCATCCAAATACACTACAAATTTTCTCTCTCTTGAGTGCTTTACAAAGTTAAATTTTTAAAAAAACTAATGATTATTTTTAAAAATCAAATACCCAATGGCTCAAATCAAATGCTGGCATTGAATCCTTCGCATTTGAAGGTTGTGTGACATTCTTCTTTAGCTTACTAAAAAAAGCTTAAATAGGGTATTCTTTTGTCCTTGGCCATAATGGGTGCTGGCATGATCATGGCAGAAATTTCAGTGTTATAGAAACCCTAAACTATGTGCACTTTTCCAATTGTGTTTTTGTCTTATTGTAAGTTAACACATAGCTAACCACTTGTGCCATTGAACACATATTACCTTCCATTTGTGTGAAATCCAATTTCCTTTAAACAACAGAAATTTGATTTCTATTGAATTTTCAAGACCAAAAAGTATTCAAAATTCAATAAGACTTGCACCAAGGTTTTATTTGTTCTTTCCAAAATTTTCAAGTAGGTTCATTGGCGAGAATCCCTAGCATTAATTAGCAATAACTGGAAACTTTCTGAGGTGGGTTGTAGCATTTTTACAAAAGTGCTATTACAGGTGGTGACCTAGGAAGTGCCCAAGTCTAGATATGGCTAATTTAAGTTTTTTTAATTTAAAAAAATGGCAAAAAAGTTCTTAAAATCATTATTTTTTTTATTTTCTCATATTCTGAAAAAAAAAATTCACCAAGTTGCAAAGTGTCAACTCAAAAAAAGAGAAAAGCATTGGCCTGAAATGGATGTCTGAAACTTATGAAACCGCCTCATTACACCCAAAGTCATTGAGGTGTTATAATCGTAGTAATAACACAGGCCCTGGGCCCTATGGCTTTTAGGAAATCCCAACCAGAAAATAATAATAAAATAATAATAAAAATATATATATTTCTTATTTTTTGATATTTCCAACAAGAGAAATTACTCAAAATTCATTTAGAATTCTATTGTTTTTCAATTTTCAAGCTGCAAGTATTCAAAATTCTATGACTCCTGGAATTTCTAATCTTGAGTCTCAGTATTTCATACTCTTATTTAATAAAATTTCATGACTTTGCAAACAATAACAGCCAGGAGAGGATGAAGCATCAAATGAAGGGTGAAACTCAGGCCCAACAGGGCATGACTTTATGGATAACTCTAATATTCTTTGAAAAGCCGTTTTTAAGCTTGAAAAAATGCACATATTTTTGTGCCTTGGAAGAGACTCCAAAAAAACACAATTAATAAGAAATGATTGTTATTCACTATTTGTGTTCCACAATCATAATGATTGGTCCAAATGGTAAAATTAGAAGACCATAACAAATTTTTTAAATGAGTATTGTTCACTATTTTTGATTGGCCAACCATAATAATTGGCCCCAAGTGACAAAATTTAAATTATTTATCACTTCATATTGTTTCAGTGTAGTGATTAGCTAAGTTGCTTTTTATTTTTGTCTACGTACCTACCAAATAATATAAAAACTGAAAAAAAAATTGTATTGGAATTTGGGGGGTATTCTTGGTGTTGTTGGAAAGTTTTCAGCGAGTCAGATTTAATAAACTTTATTTCACAATTTTCAGAGTTAAGGTGTGAAAAGATATTGAAAAGCCCTAGGTCAATATTTATTTTAGTGTCGGGTAAAGCCCTAGGTTGATATTTATTTTAGTGTCGAGTAAAGCCCTATAGTCAATATTTATTTTAGTGTCGAGTAAAGCCCTATAGTCAATATTTATTTTAGTGTCGAGTAAAGCCCTAGGTCGATATTTATTTTAGTGTCGGGTAAAGCCGTAGGTCGAGGGCATTACCAAAATAAGGGCGCACAAGGTTATAGCCGAGTGGGTATCGACCTGACCTGACCTGACCTGACCTGCCAGAAATTCAGTGGAGAAACCGTAGCAAAACAGGAGGGCATTATGAAAAACGAAAATGCTCTCACTGCTCCTGGATGAAAGGGGAAAAAATCATCATTCATCCCGGGTGGTTTGAAAGCAATCGAAATCAAAGACTGAATCATCCATCCCAGGCGTTTGAAAAAAAGAATCAAAATCAAAAGACTCAATCATCCATGCCAGGCGTTTGAAAAAAAAAATCAGAATCAAAAGAATTATCATCCATCCTAGGCGTTTGAAAAAAATCAGAGTCAAAGATCCACCTGATCTGGCTATTTTGAACCCCAGACAGAACCGTCGGGTCTCAGGAAAGAACCGGCAAGGAACTCACCCAAGGGGGGGGGGGTTTGGGGTGGGTTTTCTGGGCAGTTATTTGACTTTTTCAAAAAGGTTGAGACAAATGGTCCTGTGCTGCGGACTGGTGGGTGCAGAGGGCCCGTGTCGCCGCCCGCACAGTTCCTTTCACAGTTTCACTGTATGTGCTCTTTGCGCTTGGTTGTGGTGTGCTGCAGCTTCTTCAAGCCCCAGCTTCCCTCCGCGATCGTTCGCTTCCTTGAGCGATTCCTCCCGCAGGCCGTCGTCCGGTATGCCTTTCTTGACTCCAATTTTTTTTTTTTTTTTTTCCCCCGCGTCTTTTGATGCCAAAATTGTCCTGATCGGATCGGAATACTCAACACAGCTTCCTGGGCAAGAAGAAATTAGCGCTTGCATAGACGATGTGCTTTTACTCGAACAATAAATAGGCCCGGAGCCAAGTTTGTGTGTACGAGCTTCTTCTTCATCGCTGTCTGTGAATCTGAACTTTTCACTTGTTTTTCTTCCTAGCTTTGGAGAGCTAGCTATTGTGTCGAACTTTTGTTTCGTTTTTACCAGTTTTTTGTTTCGATGCAACTAATCGTTCGCAAATCGATATGCCTGGAATATAGATTTTTCTCACTCTGGTGTTCATCATCGGTAGCAGCAGCTAGGAGTCTGCCATAATGAATTTCATGCGGTGTTTTGAGGTTCTTTCAAGTGTAGGAATCGACTTTCGGCTTCTTGTACTGTAACCAATTCTTCTGTTTCGACAAGCTGCCAGGAGTAAGAGCATCGCAAAAGTCTGAACAACAGCTTTCTTTCTTTCTGTGATGGTTCAGAAAAAAACAAGCACGACGAATTCAAGACGACAAGAAAGATGTAAAGTCATGCTAAAGGAAAAGCTTAGAAGCTTGCAACAACACAGCGCTACGTGGTGCTCATCTTTTCTTCTTCACTTAGTGCAATTGATTGAGTCCTGTTTCTAAGCAATAATCCTTGTTGCAGTAAACTGTGAAGAAGAAAAAGCAACCATCACCTAGCTTTGTGTTGCAAGCATCCAAGCTTCTCCTTGTGCATGTTTTTACATCCTTCTTGTTGTCTTGAATTCCTCATGCTTGTTTTTCTTTCTTTTTCTTGTTTATGTACTTGTAGCTGGCTTTTGTTGCAATTGCATGAATGATGTATATATGCAACAAGGCATCAAACCTGCAGCATCTGTGATGCAGCTGAGCCTGTATGTTTCAGAGAGAATAATATTGCTGCAGGGAAGGAAGACCAGGGTGCAGTCACATGTGTATAATGATTAGCCATATGTGTAGGTCTCTGGCTTTATAATAGAACTGTTCCTATAGATTGCAAAGTTGCTTTTGTTTAGCTGCTACAACATATCTGATCTACGGCAACTTCTGTGACAACTCTCTTAAGGATGCACCTGCTGGTTTTCTTACTGTAAATACATTCCTATATTACTGCTTCCTTCTTTTGTTCCACATGTTGCTAATTGTGCAGAATTGTCTTAGACAAATGATGTATGATGTCTAAGGTTATCATTCAATCTGATAATATCTCTAAATAAGAAGATTGTTGTAGAGAGAATTGCATGACCAGCCTCCTTATGTACATCTCCAGTGAGAATCTGTCAGTCTGTTGCTTTTTGGCAGTTACATATTACCAGGCATGACCTTAATGGGACTGTGTTTGATGGGATGTTCATGCTGACAACATTTTTTGTCTTTGTGCACTGTAGCTGATGAGTGCTTTATCCATGTCCCTTCTTCTTACTACATGACCTAAATTTAGATGCAGTGTATTCATTCATCAAATTGTCTCTATGTTGGCTTTGTACCCTGCTTTCTTTGATTGACATATTCTCTGACTCATACATGTGACAACTCTGCAGCCTCCTATTAAAGTGGTCCATGGTCTGTTATTAACATTCCATGCAGTTTGCAAGCCCCTTCCCTTTGGATTGTTACCTCAGGGATGGCACCGGCCTGAGTGTTGATTTCCCTGTCAGTTTGAGTGTTGCAATGTTAGCCAGAAAGTTTTGGAAGATGCACTCTGACTTGATCTAGTAATTACTTGTATTACACATTGGGCATATAACCTGGCTTTTGAGTGACTAATTGTGCATTTATTCTATACATGAACAGCATCCTTTGGGATTTGTGGGTGTTGCTATGAGTCATGGGGAGATTGCAGGTATCTTGATCAGGCACTGTGAATAAAGAAATTGCACATTGGGTGTTGATAAATATATATACACAGGTTGTATGGAACCACTCAAGATGGCAGAGGGATCATCATTGCTGCTGGGTGTAGCAACTAAGTTGTCAGGGCATTCCTACTTGGGCTCAAAGCTGGCACCAAACTGTCACATGTATTCTGGCATGGAGCATCAGATTGTGTGTGGGTCCCGAAGTTTTGCAGTAGCCATGAGGCTTAGAGCCATGCCCAAGGCATGTGGGGGCTTCAACCAACTGGGTCCCATTGACCACCTTATGTCAAGAGGCCAGAGTTTGGTGCCCACAGATCGCATTGCCCCAGTCTTTGTCCCAGCACCTAAGGAAAAGGGTTTTCAAGGTTTTATGACTGATTTTCTTATGGCTGGAGTCTTAGCTTCTGTGTCAAAGACTGCTGCAGCACCCATTGAGCGAGTCAAGCTTCTCATCCAGAACCAGGGTGAGATGCTGAAATCTGGTCGCCTTGCAACACCTTACAAGGGCATTGTTGAATGTTTTACCCGCACTGTCCATGAGGAGGGTTTCATCTCCTTGTGGCGTGGAAACATGGCAAATGTCATCCGTTATTTCCCTACTCAGGTATGGGCCCTGCTCACGGAAGTATTTTTCTGCATTGGTCCTGTCTAAATGTTTGTATGTTGCAGGATCTTCTGTGGGTTCAGATTGGACTTTGGTTGTGAGTACACCTGGCTAGAAAATAGTTGTGCTATATTTCAAGCTAAATGATGTAATACCATTGAGTCAAATCTCTAATGTAAGTCCATTAAAGATATGTCTGGTAAGGAAATTCCATGGCATAATTGAAGGCTCCTGCTGTTTTTTGCCACATAATTTCCTTTATGCTATGCAAATGCTGGGTGGTTTTTTTGTTTGAGCTTCTGGTGATTTGTGTGCTATTCTCCAATATTCTTTTGTCAGTTCTGAAGTCGATACAGATTTGTGGAGCACTCTTTACGCAGCCAATATCCTTGAATTGTTCTGCATCTCAAAAGCTCTGTCATCAGCCTAATGACCACTCCCTGCAAAACAGGCATTGAACTTTGCATTCAAGGACTACTTCCGGGCTCTGTTTGGTTACAAGATGGACAGGGATGGTTATTGGTTGTGGTTTGCTGGAAACCTTGCATCTGGAGGGGCAGCGGGTGCCTCATCACTTCTCTTTGTGTATTCTTTGGATTATGCCCGAACTCGGTTAGCCAATGATGCCAAGCCCTCAAAGAAGGGTGGTGGTGAGCGCCAGTTCAATGGTTTGCTAGATGTGTACAGGAAGACACTTGCCACTGATGGTATCGCTGGACTGTATAGAGGATTTGTGATCTCTTGTGCTGGTATTATTTTGTACCGGGGTCTGTACTTTGGAATCTATGATTCCCTGAAACCAGTTGTACTGGTTGGGAGCCTTGAGGTATTTTTGTGGTACTTCATCCTTGATGATTAATTGTGAAAAGCATGGTTGTTTCAATTACATTGGGGAATGTGATATGATATTATCAAGTGCCGGAAAACCTGTATTGCATCTGTTGAATTACAGTTAGGGGAATGGAGGGACTCTTCATTGTGTTGCTTTTTTATGTAGGTGATTTGTGTGTGGCAGGGCAACTTTTTGGCTAGTTTCTTGCTTGGATGGGGAATCACCATTGGGGCTGGGTTTGCCTCATATCCCATTGATACTGTTCGACGTCGCATGATGATGACCTCTGGAGAAGCAGTGAAGTACAAAAGCTCACTGGATGCATTTAGGCAAATTATAGCCAAGGAAGGCACAAGATCATTGTTCAAGGGTGCTGGTGCAAACATTCTCCGTGAAATTGCAGGAGCTGGAGTGTTGTCTGGATATGATCAGCTCCAGTTACTCATGTTTGGAAAGGCCTATGCAGGCGGAGGTGGTTAAGGGGGACTCTAGTAATATGTCAGAGATAATGATGAAGTGTTTTCAGCGTCTGCAGGTGCTGTTACTAATTCAGTTTTTCGCATATCCTGCCACCAGAATTATATTCTAACATGGTAGTACAGCAGTTACACACCTACTGGTATAGCAAATTTAAGTGTACTAAGACATCAGGAATTGGCATATGTGTACTAACTCTTTCTGTTTGCATGAACTGTACTGTCCTCGTGTTCACTTCCATGTGCTGACATTGTGGTAGAGCTTCAATTGATCACAAGTGTTAAGTCTGATGAATAATTGCTTCTTGTAGAAAGAGCTGCCTGCTCCTCTTCTTCGACTAGGTTTTGAAGAAAGAACAGCAAGTGGTGGAGTATATTTATGGGATGATGAGATTATGGACTTATGGATGCTCAGGAAGATCTGCACAGGTCAGGTTAGGCTGCACACAGACCTGTGATCACCATGCTAACAATGATGTCTCAACTTCCTTTCTTCTGATGGCAACTTTAGATGAAGATCTTTCAAACAGTGTGGACTGTGACATGTCCTCCAAGCAAATGGAAAACCTTGACAAACTTAAAGAGCTTTTTTACTTCACCAATTTTTGAATGTTTGCATTGAAAGGTACACCCATACCAGATCCTTTGGTAATAAGGGTTACAAACATGTGGGGTTAGATGCAGTGAATTGAAAGATATTTGACACAAAATAATGAGTGAAGCTTATGCAGGATGAGTACTCTTCCAGGAGGAGAAAGTTGGGACCTTACTGAAAGATTTACCAAGTGTGAGCAGTGAATCTGTATAGGCACAACGGAGAGATGGGGAGAATATGTCATGGACAAATGGTTTCATCCTTTTTAGTGCAACCCCTTTTTGGAAACAACTTTAGATCAGGTATTTCCTCAAATGTGATTCAAGACATCCATTGTGTCATGGGATTCACTTGTCAAGGAAAGAGGCACAGGACATGTTGTCAAACAGATGTAATGCAGGCCAGTAGAGGGCTGGTGGGATTCAGCCCTTTCACAACAATGGGTTTCCATGCTAGCTGTCAGCATGTCTTCTGACCATGGCACTCATCATGCAAAGGACTCAAAGAAGATCATGCTGCTCAAAGTCAGCAGAATAATCCAAGAGCCTTTCTGCAAATAACAGGTAACTCTGTTTCCTCAGTGATAAGGTTTTACAGGGTGTTTTACTTTTTTGAACCATGATTGTAGTGTTGATCTAGCAAAGTGTAACCCCACTTCAACCACCATCACTTGAATATCAATTAGCTGAGGTTCTAGTGAACCTGGAGAAACTCATATATCCAGTCAATGCTTGGGCACCTGCAACTGTTGTTTGCACCAGCAGTGCACTGCAATTGGTTACTTTAATCCCTGTTTACAACAGTCGGTGTAAAATCAGCTTAAATCAGTTGTCAACAAAATTCCCTGGTCATTGTGAAACAAATTTTTTGGAAAAAAAATGTTGCATGCAATATGCAAGATAGCAGTAGCCACAACTGCAGAGAAGCCACCATAAGAGCCATTGCAATGTTGGTTTATGTTGTTGGTTTAGAATTTAGCCACTTTGACAAACACATGTTGCCCATGCAGGGAAGGAGGTGGAGCTGCAATTAATGCAAAGGTTTAGCCACTTTGACAAATACTTGTTGCCTGAGTGGGGAAGGAAGTGGACCTGTTGCTATAGAAGTAACCTATGTAAAAGCCATTTACAATGTTGGTTTTTTTTTTGGGTTCAGGGTTTAGCTACAGTGACGAGCACTTGTTACCTGACTGGGGAATGAAGTGGAGCTGTCGCTATGGCTGCCAACTGACTTCATTAGCTCCCAACAAACAGGTGTAGGCAATTACTACACTAATTATCCGGCCAAACTTTGGTAAGTACTATTAAACACTAAAAATCTGAAGTTGAAGTTTTTATTATCACATGTTTTGGAAAGCAACAAGAAGATTCTAGTCATGATAAATTGCAGTAGCAATCAAGAGATATGTCCTCATTCGAATGAGGATACTGTTGATTATGCTTAATACAAGTATGTCACTATACACCACTAGAGTCATGCAGGATTTGATTTTGTAAATAACCCTGGTTCGGGGTTTTTGAAAATTTGTAATCAAAGAACAATCAATTTCGGTTTTCTTTTTTTTGAACATCAAACTTAACAAACCTCTGAATCCGGTTATTTCAAAAAAACTCAAGGAGCCGCTCTAAGCTTTTCATAATACTTTGAAGCCAACCATTTGGTACTTTTCTTTACAAAAATTGAAGATGCTGAACATAAAATGGACATGCATCACTAAACTTTCTGTATTGGCATCTGGAAGATTCCATCCAGCTGCTTTTACAGTTTCTGCATTCTCCTTCACCTAAAGCACCACAATGTCATTGCTGGTGTCAATTGCATCTTGAATTTTCTCCACAGTGCTATGAGCTTTGCCAGGTCCTTGCAGAAATCTGATGGAAAACAAAAAAGAACCAAGCAAAGATAACTCAAAGATAAACTTGCCAATTTTATATTCTTTTGATACCAAGTTTTGACTTCTAGAACAAGATGAGAGATAGCAATGGGTATTTTAATGCAAGGACAAAAAACTCTAAAACTCCTGTGCACAAATCTGACTATATGAAAACAACCCAATGAAGCCAATATGGGCAGAAATCAATCAAAGCCAAAATGGGCAATAGATCAATCAAGCACTTTTGAATTCTTGAAGAGCAAGCCTGCAATTTCTTCTGTGCTATTCTGTCAGCTTCAAGAAATCATGTGATGCAAAAAATCTTGTTAGAGTAAAGCTTCCACAATCTTAAAAAAAAAATGGAGCTGAAGGAGCAATTTTACACACTGTGGAAAACATATGTATGATGGCTAAGTAAAAATGGATATTAAACAAGCAATTAGGTAAAAGCATGCATGATAAAGCAGACAAAAAAAATGAAAGACTTCACTTATATTATGTTTTATTCATATGAAAGCAATAAAGGAGCATCAACATGGGTGGACAAATGATAAAAAATACCATTCATGTCCTTTATTGAGCTTATAAGAAAAAAGAAACTTGGAAGATGCAAACCTTAAATGTAGACAACTAGGTTTGCAAGTACACAAATACATTTGGTTAGATCAAGTTGCAAGTTAGATAGATTTTGTCATGGGCCTTACAATACAATTATCAAGAAGTCAGGGATCCATGATCACAAAACTTTGGGCTATATGTTTGAGAGTGGTGGCAAAGACATTGATGACAAATCTCATTGCTCCGTTTCACCTTATAGTGCAGGCCATGAGCTTTCATCACTATCTCTCTTGTATCCATGTGCTCCTTTTCATGGCTTGATGATGACTTCCTGAAGAACCTGAACCAACCACCACCACCACCCAGAAAAAGCACACCATTAAATTCAAGTGACTGATCTCAACATGGGCATCTTGAAGCCTAAAATTAGTGCATGTCTGTGGACAATATGATTTGAAGATTTTTCAAAAGGATCACAGAATTTAAGATTTTTTTGGGTACCCGAGTAGTGAAAGGAACCCTGATGAACGTCGGGTTTTTCGTGGAGCTTCATCCCCCATTGTCATGCCTTCCACCACATTCGAAAGCTGGGATTCAATCTGGATGCATGGAGGAAACCCAACCATCACCGCAAGGTTGATCAGATATGGTGGCAAACATACTAGTCCAAAACACCACCTGTTATCAAGTGCCCATCTCGTTTAATTCTAGGTGTTGGAAATGTTTCAATACCTGGACAATGGTTGGATGCTGCTGCTTCTGAAACACTGCAGCAAGCTCTGTAACAGATTCCATGGCCTTCTCCTGCAGCCTACTGTCATATTGAATAAGAGACTCAGATAAGCCATTTGGACGCATCATCTTCTCCCTTTTACCTTCAGTATACTTGTTCACCTCCACCTGCATCCTGTGCTCATGGCACCACATTTTTCCCACTCAAGCCCCCAACTTGTGTAGGCAAATGTGTTCCAATTTTTTTTAAAAATTCCTTTGTTGAAGATTTTTGGGTCTAATCCAACACAAAGTGCAAAACTCTTTTCAAGTTGTAGGTAGACATCTGGGAAAGGAAGAAACTCTCTTAACCCTATGTATTTGAGAACTTGGCCACCATCGCTGCTCTTGATGGGGGTCATACTGAGAAGGTTCCAGAATCTGGATCCATCCTTCTTATAATTCAGTATGCATCCACAGAAGCTTTTTCCAGCTGCTATTGACTCTCTGATTTTTGCAACCTCCTTCTTATCGGTTCCAGGTCCTTGCAAAAACCGACTGTCATAACAGAATGACAAACCCACCTTGTAAGTACCTACATCAAGAGTGTACATTATTCAGCTGCTGTCAAAGCTTGATTTGATGATCCTTGAAATTCTACTGTCAAGATTTTGCAAGTGCACATACAAAAACCTTGATGGTAAAATGTGGGCGGCAAGGCACAAAACCCATTGAAGACCCACCCACCCACATACCAGTTCTGTCCGATAACTTCTTGGGGGCTGTAACCTGTCAAGCTGAAGAATCCAGCACTTGCATATATGATTGGGAATTCTCGCCGTGTTGCATCTGATACCACAAATGCAAGTTCAAATTTTGATAACACATCTTTGAGCTCCTGAGAAAGGAGGGGGAGAAGACTCCGCATCATGGATGATGTATTGGTGCTGCCTGTATCTGATGCCTCTGATGACCTTGTTGATGTCTCTGATGTGCGCATTGATGTTATGGATGTGCACATTGATGTTGTGGATGTGCGCATCGATGTTCTTGTTGATGATGTTCCTGGTTCAGATGTCCAATTGCTAGAACTTCTTCTTCTACTACCACTCCCAGTTGAAGAAGATCGATCCCCAGACAATTTACGTGTTCTGACACCACAGATTTTGCCTGTCACACTGTCAGATTTTAGTACTAGACCCCATTCTGCAGCTCTTTCTGCCATTACTGCCTCTGTCAGCTCCTCCCTTTCTGGTGACTTTTCCTGCTCCTCCAAACCCACAAAAGTGACCAAAATTAGGTCACAAAGTCACAAAGCTCACTCGCTTGGAAATCTTGTTTCACAAAGAGCACACTGTTACTTGCAGTTATGTTTCTATTATCAGGTCAAGCATTTTTCTTAACCCCTGTATCACTGAATTTCTTCGTCAAAAGACCAGCCAAGACAATTACCTATTTCTCACCGTTCATCAGAAATTATATCAATGTGGTGACAAATTGAGGCTTAGTGTACAGAACTCACCCATTTCATGACTTTCTCTACTATAGGGCTGTTGTGCAGATCCTGCTGCTGCCCTCCAGAAAAGACTACCTTTTTGTCAGGATTCAGCTCCAGAATCATCTGTTGTGTATCTTCCACTATCATGTCAGAGATTTCATCTGCGCAGCTTGTCTTCTGAGCTGTGGTTTGTACAGGATACAGCAGCTCTGATTTAGCTGCTGCACATAGCTGCATAATGTTATTAGGCTGTTGTTGCTCATTGTCATCATAGCCCCATAAAGGATAAGTGCCCATGTGAGCAGAATTTCCAGAATGATACCCATCACTTGAGAGAGTAGTAGTAGTAGTACTACTACTGCCAAACACTTCAAGAGAAGTTCGACGTTGAGTGCGGGTTAGCTGAGGTTTCACATTCAAATTCTGGCATCCTGCAGCTCGTTGAGAATTGTGGCGGAGTGAAGCAGATGAAGCATCACCCATGAGCTGACTAGCTGAAGGCTCTGAACCTTGCATACCAAAAAAATTATCTCTGGAGAATTCTTCTTCTTCTTCTTTGGATTCCCTGTCAAGGAACCTCTGAAAATCAGGACCTACTACTGGGAACAAAATCCAACATGTCAACTGGCTACTCCAAGGTTCACTGAATGAATCTCTTACACAATTTTACTTTTAAATGTTTTATTTTTATTTTGAAAAACCCACCAGAAACCCTAAATCACCAGATTCATTAGTGAAGATGTAGCAACATCTGATTAGCATTTTTTACCTGTTGTAGCAACACGGAAATTAGCCAGGCTCAATCTTGGTGTCAAAGTTGCTGATTTCACACATTCAAATTCCACCACCAATTGATTCTATGTCTGTTCCTTCTTGCCACCCACCAACCCAGAGGTGTTGCTGAGGATTTCACAAGAGGAAAGAGATTCACATCCCTTTAACCTTTGCCTGTGCAGGGAAAAAAAAACTGCTGAACACCTGAACACAATACCAAATCAAACCCTTAATTAATCCAAGATTTCAAACTAGTAATTTGAAGGGCTTGTTGAAGATGAGTCCTGCTTTAGATCAGAGATTTCAAAATGGCAAGAAACAAAAGAGAAATTTTAAAAAAAAAAAAAAAAAAAAAAACGAGGCAAGAAAGCAATTGATCACAGATCTCAAACACATAAATGTATATGTAGGTATATCCCCACTGTATCAGCTAGCTGCTCACAAACACACAACTTAAGTCAAGTCTGGACTCTGTTTCTTCACTCAAGCTCTGACATAATAAAACAAACCCACCTGATTTCTTTTTTTTTCCCACACACTAGCTGATGATTCAGAGATTGCAGAAGCAAGATCAAGTCAACTGCCAAAAAGCCTGAGGCATCTTACTTTCCTTTTGGGTTCTTCTTCTTCTTCTTGTAAAAACTAACATTCATTCTACACACAAAGTAGCAAAACGAAAACACACACCCAAAAAGGAAAAGAAAGCAAAAGCTAGCAAAACACAGAGATCAAAAAACCCACAAATTCTAGAATGTGCTCCACTCAACTTCTTCTTCTCATCATCAAAACCACCACCCATCACCACCACAACGATCATGATCATGATCATGATCATGACCAACCCATGTAGATAGAAGTGTGCAGTTTGAAAGAACAAAGACATGGGATACCTACATCAAACCTGACAAAACCAAACTCCAGTCTTGATTTTCTTCTTCAACTTCTTGAGTCTTGATTGTCGGGAAGAACGGGTAAAAGCACAACAGAAGCACATTGGTAGGAAGATCCCTCTCTTCTCCTTCTCTCTCTCTCTCTCTCTCTCTCTCTCTGAGAGATCAGAGCTGTCCCTTTGGCTACAAATGCAAGAGAAGGAAGTGGGTAACAGCAGAAAGGAACGAAGTTTTCGGCAATTTGTAACTACTGACTGCAATTTTTGTCTTCTTGTACTGACTGGAATTCTGACATCACCTCATCCTTTTGGCATTTATTGGCCTTTGCCTACTTACTACCAAGGCAAGAAGGATTTTGTGCCTTACCATTCATTACAGAGGGATTTTGGCCTTCTTGGCCATTGCTGAAATGGTAAAGCTACTATGGTGTAGTAGGTCTATTTTTTTTTATAGGATTTTTGAAAGATGATATTTTGGCTTGTGTTGAAACTTCAGATCAGTTCCAGAGTTATGATCTTTCCAAGGATTTTTTTTATTTTTTTTTGTTGAAGATTGTTTTTTTGCATGGTGAAATCGTTTGAATTTCCATAATTCTTCTTTTGCCTTAAGAAATCATTTGAATTTCTGTAATTCTTCTTTTGCCTTAAGAAATCATTTGAATTTCCGTGATTCTTCTTTTGCCTTAAGAAATCATTTGAATTTCCCTAATTCTTCTTTTGCCTTAAGATACTTTTTAATGTAGATGGCAAGGCCATTGTGTGACACACCCCTTGTTAGTTTTGTTACCACTCTCTTCTTCCTCCTTTTGAATATATCTCGTCATAGTGATACCCTCCGGGTATCTAAGGTGAACACACACACACACATACACACACACCCCACCCACGCACCCACCCTTGTATTGGAATGGCTCTTTGAAAAATCAAAGAACCGTGTTTAACACTGGTGTGAGAACCGGTCTTGTTCGGTTCTTAATTCAAAAGGAACCTTCAGTCTTCTCTGCTTTTTTAAAAACAAATTTTTCTTATAATAAATTTTTAAGATTGAATCTTTTTTTATTTATTCTTGAGATTGATTGATTCTTTGGATTTTTAAAGCCTTTGGTTTTGGATTGTTTTCATAAAGAATTTAGAATGAGTCCAACTTAAGACCAAGTCCTCTTCCATCTCCATTATACACAATTATATGATATTATATTTTTAAAATATTAATTTAATCAAATAACACACACAATTCAAAATAAAAATAATATAATATTCATGATGTATAACTAATCAAATGCTTGCTGAAAATATAAGACTTACCTTTTTTTAATAATATAAAAAAATTTATTCACTTACACACCTTATTAAAAAATGTGATAAAAACCCTTAGTTCAAGTTCTAATTCAATTTTGAAGAAAAAGTGCCAATTACTCAATTATGTTCAAATAGAACTTAAAACCTTTGGTCTTGAAACCTAAACTATAACTTAGACTTTCAATCTACCTAAATCCCAAAACATGCCAACATTAACTTAATTCATTAATTTATATATTTTTCATGTGATAATCCAAGTAATTTAGCACTTCTTTACCTTTCATGAGCAAAAGGCTACACTCAAAAAAATCTATAATTTTTTATTTCCTCAACAAAATAAGCACCTTAGAACCAAACAATTGATAAGTTTGAGTTTTTCACATGCCACCAAAAAGCATACACATAATAAAGGAAGAGATAGGCTATTTAACCCTTGTATGCTTTGACAATAGAGCTTTGAAGGCTGATTGAAATATGAAAAAATTTCATCCATCAACATCAACTCATTGTTTATAATTAATTTTCAGTTACGAACAATCATTTTTCATTTTAAAGAATCAAACTATATCATTTATAAATTTTTTTCATGCAATCATTGTCCACTTGCCAATAATATGGATGAAGTTCATCCATTGTCATTTAAAATAAATATTTTGTAAAGTTGCTTAAGAGGATTTTGGTAACCCTAGTTTTCATAGAAGCTTCCATGACCTTACTCTTTAAATTGGTGTAAATTAAAATAATACAATTCATACCTTTCAATCAACTTCAAATACTTCCAAAGATAGCATAATGCTTGCAAGGTTGGCTTTTTTTTATAAAAATTGTGAGGTAGATGGTTTGGCAATCATGCACAAGAGAACTTAGCCAAATTTGGCTACAAGTTAGAGAGAAAAATATAAAATATTAGAAATCCTGCTTTTTTATGTTGGCAACATGCTGGAACCTCTTGTCTAAATTTGGAGATTTCAGAAAAATTTCCTTGAAATATGGTAATTTTTGGACTAATTTTTTCAAAAACAAATTTTGTAAAAAATGCATTTTTTTTTTGATCACCAAGTGGTGAAGTTTGCAACAAATAAAAACATTGATTGTTGTCCACACACACACACACATATCATCATTTCTATGTCCTACATCAAATTGGGATAAATATTTGTATAATTTGGATGTGTGATTTAATGCAACATGTGTACTGTCGACGTATCTAAATAGTGATATGTTTAAATTGAATGGGGATTTTCATTTCAACAACTATGGATTACAAATGGACACAATGTTACAAGTTCAAAAACAAATGGAATTATGGTTGTTGTAATTGTTTCAACTTGTGCAATATGTTTAATTAATGAGGGAATTATTTGTCATGAGCTCAATGGAAGTACATTAAACATCTCCATGTATCACAATGCATCCAAAGTTATACATAAAGAATTGGTGAAAATTTCTTAGAGCATCTCCATTGCCCACCTACACTTGGCATTGCAAACCAACTTAGGTGGGGTGTGTGCAAGCTATATTATGTAGGGGTTGGTATAGGTTGAAAAACTACCCCACCACAATAAAAACCCAATTTGGCCCCACCTGACATTTCATTGCACATGTGTTGAAAAGGTTTCACAAGGTTTTGTCAAAATCTCCCACGATAAAATAAAGTAAATAGAAAATTGTAACTTTTCTACCCATAATGAAACATTGGAAAAAGCAATTGCAAGAAAAATTTCAAGCAATGCTTGAAAAGTGATGATTTTGAAAAAATAATTGAAAGTAGATTTGTGAATAAGATAGGGATTAGTTGTGAAATTCAAAAGAGAAAGCATGGAGGTTCATATCCTAAACAAAACTTAATTTGAAAAAGAAAAGTAGTGTGGACAAAATAAAATGTAGAAGGATTATTTTTGTTCATCACTAGTGCATGGTGATAGATTGTTTAGGAAGACGTTCAAAATGATGGAAACATTGTTTCTTTGCATTATTGATAGTGTATGTTCACATGACTCTTTTTTTGGGTAGAAATGAAATGCATTTGATAACACAGGCTTGAGCTCCATCCAAAAATGCATAGTTCTTTTGCATATTTTAGTTTATCGAATCCCACTTGATGCTTAAATATTGTCAAATGGGAGAAATCACGATAATGGAGGCAATGATTTGTGAAGATTGTCAAAGAAATTTTTGGAACCCAATATTTGAAGCAACCTATAAAAGATGATATCGAGAGCCAACTCAAAATTAATGAGGCTTGAGGTTTTCTAACTATGTTTGCAACATTAGACTGCAAGTACTATTGTTGAAAAAATTGTCCTATTGCTTAATATAGGTCAATCATTCTTGAAGTTGTTACCAACCAATCATTATGGAATTGGCATGCAGTTTTGGTCTTCTTGGTGTTAACTATGACATCAATGTGTTAGATTAGTTGTTACTTATTGTTAACTTACTTCAAAGGTTGGTCGTTGACATGAAATTGTCGTCAACATTAATATATATCCAAAATATTATCTACTCCTTGATGGGATCTACCTTCAATGGAGCATATTTGTTCAAACAATTCATGAGACATGAATAGAAAAGTGGCAACATTTTTTTTAAATGCAAAAAGCAGTTAGAAAATATGTGCAATGTTGTTTTGGGGTGTTTCAAACACATCTTGCAACCATTCAAAATCCAAGAAGACAATGGGACATGGTCCCAATCAAAAGCATTTTCATAGGGGATGTGATTTTGTGTAATATGACAAAAAATAGGAATCCAATTGTAACTTAAAGCCTTTGTTTCACATTGGATCTAAAGGTTCACATTTGAAATGGGGGTTGTTTTTTAAAGACCAAAAAACTATTAAGTTTGAAATGCAACTATTCAATATAATTTTAAAAATGACCTTGTGGAACATAAAAAAGGCAACAACATGTACCAAAATAAATACTTTGCTTATTCGACATCAAACATTTTCAAAAACCTTTTTGGTTGTGATGAAGTTTGTGAATCAACATATGTTTCAAGTTCATGTTTATGTAAATGTGATGAATTGTTAAGTATTATCAAACCTTCATGTGAATCATTAGCGAGTGAAACTTCATTTAGAACTTTGCAAGCTTTTTTTTTCTTTGAAGCATGAAATATTCTTTAACCTCCTTTTAGACAAGTTTAAATCAACTACTATGAATAGGGTCACTATGTTTTGCTCCTCCATGATTACTACCATTTTCAATGTTGCAACAACCATGTCAATAGTGTTTGTGCATGAACTTGGAGTTTAAAATCATTAAACTTTAATTACTTTTGTTCTTCCTTTGTAATTATTAAACCTTGTGGCCTTTTGGAACTTAAATTACCAGTTTTGATAGGTGTTTCTAAACTATTTAGTTCACTTTGAAGGTCAAAGTTAGCATATGCTAATTATTCACCATTTCAAAAACTCAGTCTTCTTTGCTTGTTCCTTAAAATCTACCCATTTAGGAATTTTTTTCAAAATGAACCAACAATGTATGAAGACAAAACTCACTTTTTGGGGTGCTTTGATTTGAATAACTTGAATACCTTTTTATAAAACATCATCAACTAAAATCCTTGATTCACAAAGAATCATCATTGTTTCATAATTCCTAATGAATTCAGCAACATCATGTTTAATCACCTTCCATTTTGGTCAAGAAGTCTCAAAAGTCAATTAACCTTAATACCTTTTATAAAACATCATCAACTAAAATCCTTGATTCACAAAGTGTCATCATTGTTTCATAATTCCTAATAAATTCAGCAACATCATGTTTAATCACCTTCCATTTTGTTCAAGAAGTCTCAAAAATCACTTAGCCCAACCCATAGGTTGATTTTGACTGTAATGCTCTCAAATCCAATCCTAAAACAAAGTTTCCTCTACCTAGTACATGTTGTGTGGTCCTATAAAATATGAAAAAAAATTACAATAGAATTGTATCTATTCTTTTGGAATAGATTTTTTACCCTTCTTGCTTTTCACCACAAGAACATTTACATCTAATTGTGGCATATTATGCTTTGCAAAAGGTTTGCAAGAGCCTAGCATGGTGTGGTAAAAGAGTGAATGCAAAGAGATTTTGTGTCGAGATCAAGGTCTCTTTTACCAACCACAAACATAAGTTTTACAATAAAAAGAAGGTGGGAGATGGATGAACATTAAGGACAATACCATTGTGCTTGCAACCACATATCAATAAAATTACAAGGAAATCCACACATCGACAATTAAAAAAACCCACAACAATGAATGCAATTGTAACCAATTGGCAAGTTCTAGGATTTAGCTAGGTTTAAATATAGGTTCTAGTTTAGATTCTAGGGCCTTTGGATTGAAGGTTTTGAGTTTTGTTAGAATTGTCACTAGAACCAAACCAAGAAACTAATCTCTTTTCAAAATTGAATTAGAACTTGAACAAAGGATGATGCTTTGTTTAAAACAGGTTCAGGCTTTCTAGATAAATAAGTACAATTTTTTTTAATTAGAAAAAGCTTGACCTTACATTTTAGGCAAGTTATCACATTTGATTGGTTGTACATAATTAATATTACATAATCTATATCTTGAACTATATGCCCTACTTGAATAAACTAATATTACACCCAAAAACATAAAAGAAATAAAAATAGTTGTGTTGTGTGTAATGAAGATGGAATCAAACTTAGCATTAAACCAGGTTGATTTTTTTCAAAAAATTGAAATTGATTGGAACCAAGGGTTTTAGAAATCAAAAGAAATGGTCTCAAGACCAGATGGAAGGTACCATCAAAAATGAAAGAGTTACAACCTTGCGAGTGCTTGCAAACGTGCAAACATGGTTGCAGGCATGGAAGTGAATGGGTTCTTAAACCCAAGACCAACAAAAGCTTTACATGAACACATGAGAAGAGCATTTTGCTGCTGGACATGATGCACCCACTTCTGCATTTTGTTGGACTCACTCATCTTGTCTTGCACAAGGGTTGAGTGATTGCATGGTACTCTACTCTTATTAGTCTCTGGCTTTGGACTAGTTCCAATGGAGTTGCAGGGAACAAGGAACAGCACTGTGTAATTGTACAGACCATGATAGTAAGCAATTCACCTGCCTCGGTGCATTTTCACTAGTGTATAATAATTGTGGTTTGTCTTGCAGGTAGCAGTTTCACCAGCGTCAGGTGGTGGGGCAGGTAGACCGCTACCAAAAAGACAACTTGTGTTGCATGCTTCTTTCTTTAGATTCAGTCATTTCATTTTATTTTGGTGTCTTGCAGGTCTTTGAGAAACACCCAACAAGCATCAAAACAAGTTGCCCTGTGGAAAACAACAGCCAAACTGGTTCAACTTTAGAGCTTTCCATTTGCAACAGGAGAATCATGAGTTAAAATGTAGGGAGCTCATGATCCTGGCATGCAGGAACAGAGGGACATGAATTTGCAGACGCAGAAAGCTTGACAGTGCATTACCAGCAATGAAGAATGGAAAGACTCTTCCTGCACAGAGATTTGAAGAAATGAGAGTGCCAGAATCATAACATTAAGACAGATACACAAATCACAGCAGTTCAACAAACATATTTTAGAGATGTGGAACCAATGAAACAACCAATGAGGCTTTCATGATTAGACAAAAAAGTCCATTGAGAATGGCAAAAATGGTTATTGTGCTCTAAAAAATCAGAACTCAGCATCCTGGAGAGGATGTAAGACATAAGATTTCATCATTATCAATGCAAAAGAAACTGGACTAGAGAGCTGAAACAGAATTGTTGTTTGTTTAACCACCACCACCTGAGTAAGCCTTTCCAAGGAAGAGGATCTGAAGTTGATCATATCCAGACAACACTCCAGCTCCTGCAACTGCTCGCAAGATGTTGGCACCAGCACCCTTGAACAAAGACTTGGTACCTTCCTTTGCAACAATCTGCCTGAATGCATCATATGAACTCTTGTATTTCACTGCCTCCCCAGATGTCATCATCATCCTACGTCGTACAGTATCAATGGGGTATGATGCAAGTCCAGCACCAATGGTGATTCCCCATCCAAGTAAGAAACTGGCCAGAAAGTTGCCCTGTGGAAAACAACCAAAGAAGAAACAAAACCCTAGTATTCATGAGAAAGGAAAGCTGGAGCACTAGCTGCTTCCACACATTGAATCACAGGCATTGAACAATAATATTGAGCATTTGCTTGAAATCAGAGATCATGTTTTTTTACAGAAGAGGGAAAAAAAAACATACCTCAAGAGATCCAACAAGCACAACAGGTTTCAATGAATCATAGATTCCAAAATAGAGGCCACGATACACAACAATGCCAGCACAAGAGATGACAAATCCTCTGTAAAGTCCAGCAATACCATCCGTAGCTAGAGTCTTCTTGTACACATCCAACAAGCCATTGAACTGACGCTCACCACCTCCCTTCTTTGAGGACTTGGCATCATTAGCTAGTCGAGTTCTTGCGTAATCCAAGGAGTACACAAACAGAAGGGATGAGGCACCAGCTGCACCACCAGACGCAAGGTTCCCTGCAAACCACACCCAGTATCCATCCTTGTCCTTCTTGTAGCCAAACAAAGACTTGAAGTAGTCCTTGAATGCAAAGTTCAATGCCTGCCATGACATGCAACGAACAATTAGATAATCATCAGGAAACCCTTGAAGGAGGGCTTTTGTTGTCTAAAGCTTCTAACATGCACAACACTGACAAAATCATTAGGTTATATAAGACAAAGAGCTTCACTGTAAAACAAGCCATGGCAGCAGGGGGCAAGCCAGCAGGAGAGGTGATGCAATGTGGTGTTCTCTCTCTCTCTCTCTCTCTCTCTCTCTCTCTCTCTCTCTCTCTCACCTGAGTGGGGAAGTAGCGGATGACATTGGCAAGATTTCCACGCCACAAGGAAATGGCACCCTCGTCTCTGATGGTGCGGCCAAAGCATTCACCGATTCCCTTGTAGGGTTCTGCAAGACGACCTGATTTCAGCATCTCGTCCTGGTTCTGAATGAGGAGCTTGACACGTTCAATGGGAGCAGCTGCTGTCTTGGACACAGCAGCCGACACTCCACCCATCAGGAAATCAACTAGAAACCCTTGCAAACCCTTCTCCTTTGGTGCTGCTGCTACGAAGACTGAAGAAGAAGAAGAAGAAGAAGATCTTGCAGCGGTGGCGCAGCTCGAAGTTGCCGGTAGCATGCTGTGTCCTCCTGTCAAGTCAATGGGGCAGAGAGCGTTCAAACCGCTGCAAGCTGCTCTGGGCATAGATCCAGCTAGCTTGGATGTTGTAAATAAAGGCGATCCTCTCACAATCTCTGCGTTCTGATCCGGGTAAGATGATCCGGCCGAGTTGTATCTGTACAAGATCTGTTGGTTCTTCGACGACGGCGCCAACATAGATCCCAAGTAGGAGTTGCTGGAGATCTTGTGCATCGCATTCGGAAGCTGCTGCTGCTGCCATGCAGGTCGACGAGTCTCTGCCATCTTGATAGATGCAGAAGCTGGTACAAAATAGCCAACAGTCTAAGTGCCACCCTAAAAGTAAGCAAAGCAGAGCAAGCACAGATCGAGCAACATGGTATAGTAGAGGAAGACGTGCATAAGATTTTAGACAATATTCCCTGCATTCTTCGCCTCAGAATTCAGAACTATTGCAAGCAGAGCTAGACTCAAGGAAATACAAAACCAGACGACGACGACGACAACGACCAGACGAGACTGTCTGCAAGTTGCCTTCACGGCAGAGAAGACCAGACCTGCAGCTGCCTTTCTAGCTACCGATCTGCGCCGTTTCGGGCTCAAATGAAGAGCGGTAAAGTGGAGGAGGGAGATGAAGAGGAGGAGAATAAGCTTACCAGTCTAGCGTGCACGCAAGAGATCCACAACAACAATCTTCCTCCCAGAGCGGCGAACGATGGCAGGCGCGCGCCGCTTGTTCTTGATGGCAGCGACAAAACAACACAAACTGCTCCTGTGAGAATGCTGAAAGGGCGGGACGACGCCGGGGTTTTAGGCTTACCGGTCAGGGAACAACCGTTCCGTTCGCTGCTACCCCCTACGACTGTCCTCCATCCCCTAGGCCCTAAAACTAGCCCTGCACGGGTGAGACTCGAGAGGTGATAGATAGCCATTGGCTTCGCGCCCGTCGGAACTCCGGGCAGGGACTACTTCGGTGGGTGGTGGGGTGGAGTGCGTTCTTCAACAGGTGGATGAGTTCATAGACCACTTTCAATTATTACTTACCCCAAAAAAAATTAATGGTAAAAATTAATGTTTCTTCTTCTTTTTTCTTTTTTAAAAAAATTTCCTGGGTTTGTTAAGGTATCAATTAGCACTGATTTATTTATTTTTGCAAAAAAAAAAGGGAAATTTTTTTCCAAGTTTATTTTTTATTTTTTTTTATCTAGAGTAAATTTAACTATTTTGCTAATTTTAGGAAAACCTTCACCAGATTTTCAATATCAAAAAATTGAAAAAAAAAAAAAAACCATTTTCCATTTTTTTGGTAGGTAATTTTTTTGAGGTCTTAATTTTTTTAAGCCCAATTCTTTTGAGGTGCAAAGTACTTTTATGTGGGTGGTGTATTTGTTTAATTTGACCTATTGAGAGCAAAAACAATTTGAACCCTAAGTTGACCGACCAAATCTAGATATTTGTATTATAAAATGAGATCAAAAGATATAAGTATACTCATGCACTACCCACCTCAAATGATATAACAATGTTAACCACATATTCAAACATAGTGTTTAATGAAAGTTTGAGTCCATGGTGAAGAAGGGTAAAACACATTCTTTCTTTGCTTTTCATATGCTCCACCTTCTCAAACACATGTGACAACTAGAAATTTGGACTTCAAAATTTTGGTGGTCAAGTTCAACATCTATTGGTCTACAAGATTGTTCAAGCATGTGCAAAAACTTGCATGTTTAGAAGATGCCGATGGATGCTTGTTTGTTCATATTATCAATTGACAACTATGAATCGGTGTCAAAGTTTTTGTAGATTGTTAATAAAATGATTGATGTTGTGATTGGTTTTTGATATCTTTAGTTCTTTCAAAATGTCATGGGTTGGTTTTAGCAAGCATTGGTGATATGGAAATTGTTAATTGTAGGATAGAAATTACAATGATTTGCTTTCATAATAATTTTGATTTAATCTTTGAATGTGTTCTTTTGCTTGATTGTGATAATTGTGAGGATTGAATCTTCACTTTCAACACCCATATCAATTGCAAACATATTATGTTTAGTTTAAGATTGTAAAAACAAGCTTTTGTAGTTATTCATTATTTTAGTGCATTTTTTGATTGCATGCATGCAATTTTTGCTTTGGTCAAAACTTCATTTGGTTTTGATTTTGATTTTGATTAATTTGTGCAATGCTTTTACTATTGTTGTTAGGGAACTTGTGTTTTTCATATAAGCATATTTTCAAAAGAAGAGAAAGATTTTTGTCATTTACAAATTTAAGGAAGTTGCATGGATTATTTTATGGAATGTGACGAAAACCTTATTGAAGTTGTCAAATATTTAACATTATGTTTAGAAGTTTTTTATGGTTAGAGTTTAAAATGGCTATTGGTAGGAATGTTTGAGGGGGTCATGCTTTAGGGTTTCAACCAATGTTGGGGGTAGGTACCAAATTGGTATGACTTGAATCAATATTATTTCAAGTACTAATACCTATTTGGTATTTAGGGTTTCAACCAATGTTGGGTGGGTACTAAATTGGTATGACTTGAATCAATATTATTTCAAGTACTAATACCTACTTGGTAGGGACATAGGTAATACCTATTTATTAAGGAATTGTAGTAATATTAGGTTAATATTAAGGTCACATTAATTCCAATACCAAATATATACCTACCACATATTAAGTTGAAATCAATGTTGGATCTTAATACAAAGATCAAGTTAGTATCATTTTTTTCTTGAAAAATACCATATGACCAATAATAAGTCAATATACAATTGTTTAAGAAAATTCAATATTAGTTTTGAGGTTATATGTTTTTTAATAAAAATGATACCAATACTAATTAATATGTATTAATATGTTTAATAGGTTACATGTATGTTCAAAATTTGACACCTACCTAACATGGGTTTCAACTTAAGATTTTGGAGTTTTGGGATTTAGATTAGTATCATGCACAAATGTGAAAGTTAGTTTTCCTTTTAGTCTTCCATCTTTTCTTGGAATGTTGATGTTCATTTCAAAACTCCTTGACTTACATCATAACAAAAACCAATGTCCAACATTATTGTAAACATGATGTTTATTTTAAGATTTCTTTTGTAATGAATGCCCAATCATAAGTCTTCACTAGACATTATCAACACACACAAAAAAAACAAAAAGTTGACATACATGAAATTAAATGTTAAAGAATCACAAAAATCTCCAAGGGTGCAAATGCATGTTCCTTTCTTGAATCTAAATTAAACACATGTCATGTCATACAATTTGTTTCAAATTGAAAGCATGTAAGTTGTGAAAAAATGAATATGACAAAAACATTCGTGAACATGACAAAACATTTTGGTTGATAAAATCATGATTATAAGTTGAGATTATATTTTATTGGCATGAATTTGGCAATTATATAATGATTTTTTTTTTTCAATCATGTTTACATTCATCCATCTATCAAACTATCAATCCAATGGACTTTGTTAGAGTGTACTTTCATTTTTATTAGGTACCCTAAAACTTATATAATTCATGATCCAACTATGTATCAAGGTACGTCCATGATCCATTTAAATAAATGGTACCCCTTAAAGAAGTTTGACATTTCAAATAATGGCCTCCTTGATGCCCTTTAGATATGTGGTTTTATTGAATAAGCAATATGATTTTTAAACTATGCTTTTTAATGTGTAACATGACATGATTTAATGTTGAAATTCTATTGATTTATTATTGTTTGTTATTTTGATGCATCCAAAGCTATGTAACTAAGTTCAACCTAGGAATGGAATCTTAACATCTTATGTAATAAATGTATCATCTGTTCTACCATATAGATGATAGGTTTTTTTAATCTATTGTTGGATTTATAATTCATGTCAAATCCTATGATTGAAAATTCAATTAAATTCTTTTGTTTACCATACATTAGTTTAAATCTTGTATGCATGGTTTTGGAAATTTCAAGATGACAAACAAAACAAAATTGTAAACAAATTATTTTTTTTAATAGATAAATGGTGTGGCATGTGTTCTTGAACTCATAATTGCTACAATATATTGAATGAATTTAAAAAGAGAAAATGGTACACCTCTGTTAGCTTGACTGTGAAATCCAATTGTCCTTAAAAATTAAAAATTGAATTTTTAAAGATTCTCACAAAGAACTATTGTTCCAAATTCAATATTTCTTTGGTTCAAGCATGCTAAAAGGAGCCAAGGATTGTGAGGTCACCATAAAACCCTACAAGTATATAGCTTTGAAAAAGAGTACATTAAATCAAAATATTAAAGTGCAATGAAATTTGTTATATATTGTTTTAATATTTGTGAATTTTCACTTGCATGATTTTTGTGCAATTTGAATATGATTAATTTACCTTTATTTCATTAGGAGATTATTTTATTTTATTAATTTTTACCAACCAATTTTCAATTGCATGTCATCCTCCACTTCATTTCAATTACATAATTATATTTATTTCAAAAAATTCCACATGGATGACTTGGCATCTCAAATAGATCAAATTATTAACTTATTGATAAGTCTATATGGCATTGACCATTGTTGGGTGCTAACCATAGAACATACAATTGAGTTGTAGTTGAGAAGTTCATTTTGAAACAATGGACCATGTTATGTCCAAAAAATGTATGATAAACCAAAAAACCAAAAACCTACCTCACAAAATAACCTAAAATGCAAGCATTTACAAAAAGAATTACAAATTATTCAAAATTTTCCTCAATGTTTATTTGAACATATGTAAATGTTAAATCATTTTTGCTCTTTCTTTTCCAATCATAGAAGAGCTCCACCATGTGCACAAGGCAATGGGAGGGGGTAGTACCTCCCTATGGCACCAATAACATAATGAACCAATAATTAATAATAATAAAGTTAAAACAACAAACCAACATCAATAAAAGTAATGCAATGAACCAAACACTCAATGAAACCAATTGTATATGGAATGCAACGAACTAGCAACACAACAAACCAACAAAAACAAAACGACAACTAACTATGTGATGAACTAGTTACACAATGACCTAACTATGCAACAAACTAATAACAACAAAAATAATGCAAAGGAACAACAATGCAACAAACCAACAACAATAGAAATAATGCAACAAACCAATAACATGACAAACTAGCAACATCAACAACCCAACAAACCTATAGCACTAACAACAACAAAGCAAAGCAACAACACTTGCAACACAAAGGAGCAAAATAAAAAACAACACCAAAAAAAAATGCAAAGAAACAAACAAGGAGCAATGGAAAGAAAAACACAAAAAAAAAAAGAAAAGTGCAAAGGAACAAAGCAAGGATTAATGCAAAGAGCAAAACTTAATTAAGAATGGTAAACCCCAAAGGGGTTTTTATACAATGGGTGCGAGTGCTTATGAATGAAGGTAAAATAAGTACTAACCTAAACCCTAAACTAACCTAATCTACGTACTAACCCTAATCTACCTTGAAAACTGGGTTTTAGTTTTCTCATAGAACTGACCTGGTTCTCCAAATTTATAAAAAATAATGATACCTGGTTCTCATTCTCACCCAGGTGAGAACCGTCAATCCGGTTCTTATCCCGGTTATCTCCTGTGATGATACCAGTTATTTCTGGATATGAGAGCCGGTCTGAGAACCGGGGCTCCCAGTGAGAACCGCCCAACACTGGTCTGCAAACACGAAGTCCAGCTTGTTGTGGTTTTATTTGCTTCTTGTTGCTGCACTGCAGCTCTTCTTCTTTCTGACGCTCCCTTCACCTCTTCTTCGTCTTCTCTCGACACAACAAACAAACATTGGGCCGCTGACCATGAACTCGCTCTTGTCTCTTCTTCCCTTTCCATCTCCCTCATGTCACACATCATTTCCGTCTTCCAGTAAGCATGACATTAGTCTCTGGGCTGGCTGGAGCTTTACGCAAAGCGCTCCTGTTGTTGTCGTAAGGTCAATTCACGATGATGGCAGGAGCTTGAGAATTTGGCCCAGGCTTCATCATCATCACCACCATCGTCATCACCGTAATGACTATGACTGCATGAGGAGAGACAGTTGGTCTGCTCGAAGAGGGGCAGGAGCTGGAGTCGGAGATGTTCCATCCCCATCTTCCTCTTCTTCTTTTTCTGGTTCAGAAGAGGAGCTAGAAGTTTCGGAGGCTCCTGAGCAACAAGAGGTATGTGACACGACTGTGCGCTGGGTTTGGCAGCCTTTCGAGTTTAGGGTTTAGGGTTTTAGGGTTCCTTTTCTTAGGATTTGAGAATTGCGACAGTGTTTGTTTGTTATGTGGGTAACGGTCTTTCTAGTAGCATCTAGACAGATACTGCGTCTTACCTCTAGGGTTGCTCCTTTGCCAAGCGCTAATTTCCGCCTGATTTCTGAGCAGGCATGAAATCTTTGCTCACCGTGGTAAGAAAAAGTGTAGGGGATTTTCGGCAGATTTTCTCAGTGCAGAAAAAACTAAGATGTATGGAACACTAGACCTAAACCCTAAATCCCAACAAGGTCAAGATTCTCAGAATACAGAAACTCAAATTTCAGAGAGCAAGTTGGCTACCACGGATACAAGGCCAGGAAAAAGACAATTGCGGATTCTTGTCAATCTCATGTCATATGCAGCAACAACCTGAGGCAATGCATTTTTGGGCTATTGCTTCCTCCTGTCTTGCTAATACAAAGACTTTGTATAGTCTCATGAATGCATGCATGTATTCTCATTGGCTGGTGCATGGTATGTTATGTACTTTGTCTAATGGCAGGAGACGAGAAGGAGTTTGACATCCATTTGGAAAAACTGGCAGGTGAGGTTTTGGGTTACAACCCTGTCTTGTATTTAAGTTGGGCATCATGGTGAAGCATTTCTTAGGTGATAGTTATTGAAGACCTCTGATTAGGCCATAGATTGTAATGTCAGAGACATGCCTTTCTAGTGTGTGCTAGACATGGGAACATGCTTATAGAATTCTTGTGGATATGAGACCTGTATTCAACCCCTCCAGCTCTGGCAATTGACACAATGACTACTTGTGCTTCATCTAAACAGACTGGTAGACCTGTGGACGCATAGCTTCTGGATTGCTTTGTGCACTCTGAACTGAGTTGTCATGTACATGATTATGGCACTCAGTTACTTTTAAACTGTTGCTGTGGATTTTCTCTCCCATCCTGTAGATATGTTATTTACATGTATGATATAAGTAGGCCTTCTGAGATGCTCATTGCTAGTTGAGCAGACAAATGCAGCAGAAATGCGAGTACAAGTGGCGAAGTTGGGGCTGGCTGCAGTTCTTGCTTATGGATTATTTGATGGGGTTACGTATACAAGTTTCTTTGTCCTTGCATTTCTGGGATATGAAAAGAGCACAGGACAAAACCCTGCTGCCAACCTCAAGGCATTGCTTGGTGTAAGTTACTCATTTATGCCAAATTTTCAGGTTTCCATGGCTCATTGTGAATGACAGAATTCTCTATGCTGTCCTATGTGCATTGGGTGGGCATGTGCAATTTTCCTGCATGACAAACATGGAGATTCCTTTATACTGCAACTAGGTGAAGGTGCTTTGCCTGCACTATCATACATCAATCTGTTCTTGGTACCTGAATGGGTTGTACAGAATTGTACCCTGCTTGTCTGATCTGTCCATTATCTTCCTGTTTTGCAGATTGTGATACTGATGTGGACGGGCAACAATGTGACAAGACCACTGAGAGTGGCAGGTGCTGCAGTTCTTGCACCATTTATTGATAAATTTTTGAAGAAGACTCAGAAGGTTCTGAACCTGCCTAATCAGGCTTTTGCATTCATGATCGTTGTGGCATCATTTGCATCACTTTGCCTTTCAGTGGTTGGTGTTTTGATCTTGTCTAGATGGGGCAAATAAAGATTGGGTTTCTTTGCAATAAAGGAGGGTACTCTACACTGGATGTTGGCATTTATTTTCCATATGCAAATCTTCCATATACATCTGACAGGCGCTTCTACACCTAGGTAGCTCCACAGATTATAAGAGGGTGCATTTAAAAGTGCTGTTTGGCAAGATTGTTTCCACCCAATAGAGGCACAGGCTACAGAGGGTGTCTGGAGGACTCAGGATCACCCCAAGTTTGGGGTAGCTCAAGACCAAGTATGGGGTTTCCTTTACTAATAACTGTTTGCTTCATAGTTAGTCACCCAGGATTTTCCCAGGAGGAGAAGGAAGAGCAACATGGCAGCTATTTAGGGTGGTCAGAAAGTGTCCACCTTCAACAGTGATAGATTTGTTGCAGATTCTTTCTTCTTACTTGGATACAGGAACTTTGTCACATCAGTTTTCCATGCAGAAAATGGTACCTATCCCTTTTGCTTCCAAATTGTGCAGCAAGTGACTTGACTCATTAAGTTGCAACTTGGTACCGGAAGGATTTAAAGCTGCTTCCTTGGGCTTGGTAGTTCTGAGGCTTTAGAAAAATATTAGAAAGAATGTCCTGGAAGTCAAGTGCTCACAAACAAATTTTGCAGGAAGTTTTTGTAAGGGTTGGGAGTCCAATTTGAGGCTGTCTAATCCTGATACAACAACCAAAGATGCTGATTAAGGGGTATGTCATTCTATCAAACCCCTTCCCTACCTTGTCCACTGCAGATATGTGTCATTACAGGGGCCTGTAAATATTATGTGATGGGCAGTGCTGATATGCAACAGTTTTGTTTTGCCTGTTTTGGGGCTCAGTTGGATGAACCGCAGCTTCAAGCCACCTGGTCCCACCTAGGTTGGGGGTTCTTTTTTTTCCTCTTCTTTGTTGGCCCCAGTTTTGCCCTGTGTGGGCCTACCTACCCACTGAATCCCTGTGACCTGCCTACGCAATCCATGTGAGCTACTTACTCACCTCTGTGTAACTACCTACCTTCATGCAACTGGCCACTCACCCAACTACTTACCTCCAGTCACACACCTCCTTCCCTTTTGGCCCCCTCCCCCTCTTATAGAGCTTCTCTACCATTGTTGGGTTGTGTGTCTTGGTGCTCCCTGGTATTGACATAACCACGAACTCACTCCACTGCCTAGGGTAGGCCCCCAGTGCAGCTCCCTATGGCTATTGTTGTCTTCATCTTGATTGTTGTCTTTCTTGCTTTGCATTCCACTCCATGCAAAGCTTTAGGTGAACATTCGAACTTTTGTTTCCCTTGTGCAGGTCATGGGAGATTTCAAAAGCATGAGGCTGTTGTCTTCATCTCGATCATCCTCTTCAGGTACATTTTCGTCATGATTGTCTTTTTTTTGTTTATCAGGGAACTTGTAGTGAAGTGTTGCACCTTTTTTGTTTTTGGTTAGTATAGTTGTTTTTAAAGACTTTTAATGCTGTGTTGCAAGGAGTCAAGTTATTGGGCTTTTTTTTGCTTTGTAGCAATGCAACAACACTGGCGAGTTTTAAAAAAAAATAAAATTTGAAGCACAATGTTACTTTAGTCCTCACAGTAATGGTGCGTTATGAGTCAGCTTTTTTTTTTTTTTTGATGCAACAACATAGCAATGTTGTGCTGCTTGTAGTGTAGTAGTGTAGCATAGTATTTTCTTTTTTCTTTTTTTCATTCACAATTGTATTGCTTGTGAGTTTTTTCAAGAAACTTGCAATGATGTGAAGAGCCAAGCATTGCTGTGTGCTTTGTTTTTGGTGACTTTATTTTAAGACTTGCAATGTAGTGCTGCTATTCTTTTGTGTATTTTTGTTTTGTAGCAAGCAGGCATTGTTTCTTTCCTTTTTTATTTTCAACAATTGTGTTTCATGTGTTGAAAAAAACTTGCAACCTATTTAATGAAGAGGGGAACATGAGTGTTGTTCCAAGTGCAATATATATGCATAGCTTACAACTGAATACTATTAGAGTTTGTAGTAAAAGCTATTCTCATGTCTAAAAGAAAAAGATCTAAAACTTGATTTGTGGTTTGTTGTAGTCACACAAGATTAGTCATAATTTTTTTGCACCTTTTAATCACAATCAAATGTGGATAGGCTTTTGTAATATGTTTTAGAAAAACAATTGAACCACAAGTGATTGACATTTATTAGAGGAAAACATCATAAGTTGAGACATGCTGCATTTGCTTACTTTCATTAGCTCTTTTGTTATAGGATGTCACCACCTCACATGAGGTTGAGGTGGTGTTGTGTTGCACTAGTTGCCATTGAGGAGCAAATGCATGTTGCAGTAGATGATTCAATAGATGGGCAAGTAGTTTTTTCGGACCTCATATGTGATTACTCTAGTAGATGAGCAATTGGGCAATTTGAAATGCTAAGCGGTTACGTAATGTGTCACCTTCGTGTTGTCCAAGTAAATCAAAGGTTGATGCAATAGATTTCATTGTATGAAATATGATTATTGTTTCTCAATCTGGTGATTCTTGCAACTCTTGAATTTGGGTTTGTTTTGTGTTGTGTCTCCCCTTGTTTGGTTCTTTCTGTGGCTTCCGGAGAAGTGTTAACCTTGCTGTTTTCTTCTTTATCGTGAGAACGGAGATTTCTCTATTCTTATGAAAGATATTGTTTTGTGTTGTGTAACATTAAAATGTTTATTCTGGGAAATAAGTTCATTTTTTAATAAGTGATTGTTTCAACAAATTTAAGATTAACATTGATAGGCAATTCATGTTGTGTTTTATAGTATTCTGATCTTAGAAAACACAATTGAATGCATATCATTTTTTACAATACTTTTTAACAAGGTTGATGCAAGTTAGCATCCAAGCAAAATAAAGTGTGCGACAAAATTATTTTTTAAAAAGTAAAAAAATTGGAAACTCACACTTTTAGTCTTCCTTTAACATTGTAGAATAATTAAAACTTTTAATCATTTTCCTTAACATCCTGTAGCAGTCCCATTATAGCACTTCAAAACAATTTTTTTTCATACTTCAGATTGAAAAACTATTTAAAAAATGTCTAAAAAATAATGTGATTTTTCACATGTTTGGAATTACTTTTAACAATGAAATCAATATTCATGGACAAGGTGAAAATTTTATTAAAATGTTCAACATATCAATATAGAGGTAACATAGCAATAGTACATGAAAAAAAATCTCGAAATTTTCAAGTATATTTTAATATTTTTTTAATAATTAAAAAAAATAAAAAATCAGTAGAAACACTCTGAAAATATGTAAGAACATCGATTCAACTTTGGAAAATTAATGTTGACAATAATTTTACATACATATGTATATATAAAACATTCACTTGTATGTTTTATTCCAAGATTCAGATTTTTGCATTATACCATTCAATTTTTTTGTGTTTATTTTGTCATGTTTTTATTTATTAAACGAATAAGAACTTGATGTTTGTACAAATTCTCTTGTTATGTTCATTCACATGTGCAACATGCATGTTTAATGAATGTATTTTTGAATTTTATATGTAACATTGAAATGTCATCAATTCCATATCATTCAAAAATTATTGTTTTCAAAGATGGGTTGTAAAACATTGGTGTTTAAAATCAATGTTAATTAATTTAATTTTTTTTCATAGTGTGTTTCATAACTTTACTTTTGTATAATTATCCATTCTTAAATTTTTTATGTGTGCATGTAATGTCATACAACTTAGTCAATGCAATAACTTGAAAATAGAATCAATGTTTTTGTGTGTGTTTTGATTAAATGTGACATTTGTTGAAGACCACCATTCACAATTCCATAATACCATACATAATGCATTCAAAAATAAATGTGTGATTGTTTTTGAAATGTTTCAAAGAATGAAAAAGTTGATTATGCATGAAATGAAAAATGATAACCCTATATTGAAAATGAATTCACAAACCAAGTTGATATTGATAAGCCCAAAAACATTGTGTTCATGAAAATCACTAGGTTTATGTTGTTTAAAATTTTCAATTTTTTCTCTCTCACATCTTTCATTGTTAATAATAAAATATTTTTCATCTTTCATCTTTCATCTTTAATAACATGGAGCATCATTAATAATGAAATATGAGGATTTTCATTTGACATCTTTATTAAAAATAATTTTCTTTTGAAAATTAATCATTTCATCAAATCCTCGTATATTTGTTGGTTTATAATGATTAAAGTCATTAACATCATGTGCATCGAATATTTCAACGTGAACAAATGAAACTTCACATTGTTGGTGCCAAATATTCATTTATTGAAATAATTTCATTATGGTCACATGATAACACAGATTACAATTGCATGTGCATTTGTAAATTAACTTCACATAAATAAAATATTTAGATGACTATTCACTTTGTACAATGTTGATGGTCATCGTGATCTAAGTATTTTATATCAATCATTTGGGTTTGATGAACCTTTTAGGTTTTTTTGAGTGTAGATTTTGGTGATGGTCATCTAAGTGCATAATTATTAATGAACTCAACCCCTAGGGTATGGTTTTTGTTTTATTAATTACATGTGATTCATAATAATCATAATTCTTCATAAGGCCCCCAAATGGTTTAGATGGTCATCTAGATGTGATTTTGGTTATGTTCATATTTAATTTTATGTATTTTGCTAATGACAATTTTACTTTAAAAGTTTTTTTGGTAAATTTAGCTTTTAATGTATTTACCATTATATTATAAGTGATTTAAATGTGATTTTTGAAAATATGTATTTAAAAATCTATTGTAACTAATGATGATGTTGCATTTGGTACCTTTAGTTGTGTTTAGAATTATGAATTAAAAAAGTCATTGCAAACAACTACCATACATTGAAAAATCTTGATATCATTTTGGTCCATATCCTGCAATTTTTTTTCATGTCACTTGAGGTTGAGGTGAAATCATCAATAATTGAAAAAAAATCATGGATATAACTTGAACAAGAAATATTTTGTTTCCAAATGAAATAAAATATTAATACTTTGAATATAAACTTAAAAAGGCCCATTCATAGACCCTAAAAACATAAACTTAAAAAATTAGAACCCATAAACTTAATATTTGAAAACCACAAACATAAACCCAAAACAAGTAATAATCTAGAGCCAAACCCTATTGTCATATGAACAGTATTGAAGAGCTAAACTTGAGAAAGTTTTAGATCTTGTTGGCAACAATATCAAACTAGGTTCCCCAACAATTTTCTTTAGTTTTGCTCCAATGTGCTTTCCAAGTTGGAAAATTGACATCTGGCAAAATCTAGAGGTAGCTTTGAATGTTAGTTAGGTCAAGTTAGTTTAATGTGTTCTTTCCATTAGGTCACCCATTTCCATAATCCTTGCAACAATCAATGCCATCACTTCCACAATCCTTGCAATCAATTTCACGAATTGTCCACTTCAACAATCCTTGCAATCAATTGCATAAGTTGCCCACTTTCTTCCACAACCCTTGCAATTGAAATTTCATGAGTTCACTTTCTTCCACAACCCTTGCAATCGAAATTTCATGAGTTGCCCACTTTCTCTAACAATCCTTGCAATTGAATTTCATCTTCTTTCAGCAACTAAGTTATGGTCTCAATGAGTTGCCCAATTCCACAAGCATTCTCTTTAATGTGAAGAACTATCACTATGGGGGGCATCCCTTCGTGCCTACCAATTTGTGCATCTGTAGTTCAAGGTCCAACAGATGATGTTGGAGATCTTCAACAAATTTGATAATGAATACACGAATCAAATGTCATCAAATGCAATCCACATTTATTTCATAAGCACTTGCAGAGATAACAATAATATTATATAACAAGCAAAACAGGACATTGATGCATCATCATTTTATAAACAAAGCAAAAAAATCATCAACAAGCTTTTTGTTATTGTGTTTGTTGGCATTGATGTAGCAAACTTGCTCTAAAATTTATAGTATAATTCCTGTGGTACCACCAGCTACAATAGTGTTAATATGTGTCTTGTGTGTCTTGCATGTTCTAGCAGCTACTTACAAGTTCACTCTCTCTCTCTCTCTCTCTCTCTATACATATGTATCAACCCAAAACAAAAAAAGTTGCAATAATATTGAAGCCAAGTTTGAACAATCCATAGTGCCTAGTTTCGCATTTAATCCAATTTTAAAAGCCAGGTTTTTGAGTCTTTTGTGAATTCCAAAGTCTTGGAGGAATTTCTGAGCTGCACAATAAAATTTGGCTCCATTGAGTAAAATCCAAAATTCTGCTCTCAAAACTCCAAACTTTCGAGCTCTCAAAAATCAAAATTCTCCTCTCAAAACTCAATAATTCTGCTCTCAAAAAGTTCTTGTTGTTGGGACTGCTTTTGTTGGCCTGTTGCATAGACTTGTTTGTTGAGAATCTACAGGTGTTGTGTGTATGAGTGTGTATGTGCACAAAACAAAGGGTTTCAGTTTTAAGAGCAGATCTTCTAGTTTTGAGCTGCAGTTGCATCAGTGATCCGTGGGAGCAACACCAGCAGCAATTGATGATGAGCCATCACTGTGCACAGCCTGAGATCAGCCGATCTAGTATACTCCCGTTGCATCAGCAGTGATCATAGAGATGGTAGCAGCGATTGATTCACCAGATCCATCACACCCTTCTCGGATTATGTCTCTATCATCCTCACAACGGTGCTTGTGCTTCTGACACCACTTCGTCTCTTTGAGTTTCTTGGCAGCTTTCTCCCACTTCTTTGCACTCACTGCTCCCACAAACTCCTCAAACTCGCTACTTTCAAAGACTTCACTTCCTGCACCACAGTGCACAACACACCAAGCCAACAAGAAGAAGAAAAAGAATCATATGCTTGCCAAGTCTAAGTCCAGGTTCTAAATTGTCTTTTGAATCCAAACTTCCAAACACGAATATTTATTGACTGATGATTGCAAAACTGTCAGCAAAACCCTAAACCCTGGCACTTTGCAGCAGCTAATTTCGAGCTTTACAAAATGGGTTCAGATCACATGATGAAAAGCACAACATTTGTTGGGACTTGAGAGAGTAGACTTATACTCCAGACTCTAGAGATTTAAGAGCAAATCGTTGTTGTTGATGATGATCTGAGGAGCTGCAGATTCTGCTAAAATTCATTATTATTATTACCTACCGGCAGAGTGCTGGATGTCACCAAACACAGCCATCACCGAGCAGCATTGATCATCTAGTGATGCAACACTGTTGGCAGCTCGGTCTAATACACGCTTTGCATCCAGAGCCAGCAGCGCACTGATTTGGAAATTGTTCAAGCATTCCTCACCCTTATATACCTGCATGCAACGCCCGCAAAAGACTCATGCAATTTTCATCGAACTTAAGGTGATCAGTAGCAGCGTACATGACCCATTTCTGGAAGGAAAATTTCTAGTACAACTCCGAGAATTGACGATCAGAAGAATTCTCGCATCAAGAAGCTGGCTGCTGCAGATCTCGCGCGACATCGACGTGCAAAGTCTCTGGACAAGTTTAGGGTTAAGTAGTCCTTGACGTACCTTGTCGTAATTAGCAAGAACTCCAGAGATTTCAGAGCGGCGAGTGTCGGGTTCATCATCCAAGTTGTAACCTACACCTACAGCTCTAGACCCATCACTCTTGTTGTACGCGCACTCGTGTCGTCCTTCGTGTTTCTCCAACAAAGACTGAGTCTTGGGGATGCACACTGCTCGGATCGACATCGCCGCCCCGCCGCTGTCCCCCCCAGGTTGCTGCATGACTGCAGTCGCTGCAAAATCCCTACAATAGTACAAGCATGCACGTCGCAGCCCAAATTTATATAGACAAACCTGCAGGACCTATGTGAAGAAGAAGAAAACCTCCTCCTTGAAGTGCTGCATGCAGCTCGAAAAGTTCCGGGAGCATGTTGGCGTCCCAGCTCCAAGATTCAGGAACGGCCTCTGCATGTCCTACATGGTTGCAGGCAACTCCTGTCTGATGTGTTTGCTGCTGCCATTCTGCATTGGGTGATGTCCAACAGATCAAAGAGAGAGAGACAGAGAAACTGAGCTTGCTGCTTACCATTGACGACCATAGCATCGATGGTGATGGGCGACGTGTTGGCGTTGATAGCAGATGAATGGCTTCACCAGTTCCATCACCCAATCGGTAACGACGGACTTGAACTCATGACCTGCAGCTGCATGTCGCGGCTTCAGCAGGCCAATATTGTGGTGCTGCAGCTGTGCACAATCCATTGCTGACATCTTTCTGCTTGATGATAATGATGATGATGCTGCCGCCTCCACGCTCACAATCATACTGAAGCAGACGACCAGCAACATGACCAGCAGCACCATGCACAGCTGCTGCACCTGCATCGAGTACGACCTCGCGACTAGTAGCGGCTGCTTCGATCCAGACCCCATGTCGGAAGCTCCTGCCAATATATCAAAATTCACAAAGTCAGAGCACAAATTCCTGAGCTTCAAGACTCTCAAATCCCTTCTTCTTCTTCAATTTCTCTCCACACTGCTCCTGTCTACAACCAGATCGAACAACCGCTGCAGGCAACGATGATCCTCCGCAAGCTTCTCCAGGGAAGACGCCCATCTCTGTTGCTATATATAGAGACTGGAAGAAGGTGGCTCAGATCCAAGTCCCCAAAATCGAGGTCCTGATTTCCGTTTCGGTCCCTCGATTGAGGCCGTCTGAATGGACGGGCAGCCCTGAATTTCGGCCCGGTCCCCAAATCGACATCCCCAACAGAGACCGGAAGAAGCCGTTTCGGGCCCTGGCAGCGTTTAAAAAAAAAACTCCTTTTCTAAAATCCCATAGCCACACTGGTAATCATCCACAAGAAGATTTAGCCAAGTTTGGCTATAGACAACCTATGAAAGTAGAAATTTATTAAAATCCTTTTATATCCTGGCTACTAGCTTGATCAATTTGTAGAAAGCATGGCGATTTTATTTTTTTAAATTTCGATTTTTGGCGAATTCTTTTGAAAATGGGAATATTTGATAGAATTTTTTTATTTAAAAAACTAGCCAGAAAAAAAAAAACGCTGGCACTGGGTTGATGAGTCCGTCTGAATGGAAATGGACGGACAGGCGTAAACTTCGGTACGGGTCAGGTCCCGGAATCGACACCCCCAAATTCCAGGTCCCCAAAATTGAAGGGACACTTGCGACTTCTCCGGACTTCGAACCAGCCAGTAGTTTAGTAGCAGGGTGGTGTTGCAACACGTTTCCACACTAGAATTTGGCTTATATCCCAGGTCCCCTAAAGATTCGACATCTCAGTTTAGATGTTTTCTGCATAGCGAGAGATTGCAGACTTGCCTTTGATTCCATGTCCTGAACTGAGGTGTCGAAAAGAGTCCATGCACCACGACGTGGCCATGCGCCACGCGCCCATTCTTTCTGTGAATGTAACCGGGACTGTCGGTCAGTTCTGAGCGTTAACTGGAGTGACCGGCACGGAGCACACAACCCCTGTGGTGACCGGGAGTGGCCAGTGGGTTCCGTCACACCCGTTTTGGCGGGTCCCAGTCCTTGGGGATTCCGCCGCAGTAGATTATGCGGTTCTGGGGCATTCTAACATGACATTCCATACAGAATGTCGTCCTTCTTGCCGCTGTCCAACACAGCGAAGGACAAGCGCGCGGGGTTCTTTCGTTTTGCTTCGCTTTGTTGGCTCTCGCCTACAGAGGCATTGCGAGAGAACACCTTCTGAGCGGGTATAGGGGTCGGAGAATAAAAAGTTGGCTGAATTCATAAGGTTATAGGTCTGCATGTAAAATTTTTTATTGGCCCCAGCTAATGGATGGGCATGTGTAGATTTTGGGTGCAGCCATCCAATTGATGGGTTGTTTTGAAATCCACCCATCTACTTGTTGGGTTTCTTCTCAAAATATGAACGTTGGGTAACTGATTTAACCATGTCTCTATAACATTTTCTTGTTTTTGGGTTGTTACTTGCTTTTTTGTATCATGAGGTTTCATATCATTATGAAATGTTAAAAAAAAATTCATATGACTAATTTTTTAAATGAAATTTGTTTGATAAACATACAAATAATTCGCTATAATTTTCTAAAATCTTATTAAAATGGGATTTTAAGAAAAATGCAAGAATTGATTAAGATAAAACATGTCAATTTTTAAATATAAAATTTTTAATATATTTTTTGAGATATAAATGTTTCTAATTAATTTGATGTCACATTAAAACCTTCAATTAGGCTTTGATAAGATTTAATAACAAAAATATGATGAATTGATTTTTAATTTATTGTTTTTATGTATTGTTGTTGTTTTTTATGTTATAAAAAAATATTACCACCCTAAGATAATAGATATGCATATCTAATTTTAGGTTTTAACAAGCATGCATGGGGCAAACACAAGTAGTTTATAAAGTTGGGTGGGGGTATAATAGGGTTTATAGGTGGAAATTTAGGGAAAACAAAAAAATTAATTTTTAAAAATATTATTATTATTATTATTTTTCATAGGTTTGCTTTTTATTATAGGTCCTTTTTTCAGGATTGGATAATTCAATTAAATTGAAAGAATTACAAGTTGTAAGTGGAATTTTAAGAAAAGGGGAAGAGGGGTTTTGATTATTATTAGTTTTTTTTCAAATGCATTTTTTTGGGGTGAGGATGTTGTAGCCTTAGTCTTGGGCTCACAACCAAGGCAAGGGCTTATAAAGGTGCGGGTTGAAAATGAAGCTCAAAAGTCACATTTATGTTCTTAGGAATGTTGGAGAGTGTGAGGGAATGAACCCACACACTCCCAAGTGGGCTCCCACTTGGGAGTTCAAGTTTCGATGGATTCTCGAATTTTCAAAAAGCAATTTTAAAGGTAACAAATCATTGAATAAATATTATTATTATAACATTGAAAATCTCTTGAAATGTAGATGTTTAAAATGGGATTGCATGACCCATTTGGGTATTTAAAACACAAGTTATGGCGAAAAGAAAGGTCGGGAGTCAAATTGACAATTTGACTTCCAATCATTAAAAGTCGATAATCATCTTGATTTATTTGTGTGCAGGTGGCGTGCTACATGTCATTGGAAAGCTACAATTTTCCTTGAGACCTCACCCTAATTGGAGGTATGCATGAAAAGTTATGGGCCTCCAAAGTGGTAGGAGTTTTAATTTAGGGAATTTTGAAATTCCAAACTTGGGATTTTTGGGACAAAATGACATATGGGTGCAACCCCCATGGCCAGGCATAAAGAATACTATAAAGGGGAAAGTGGTGGCTTCCCCCAAGTTCGGGCTCTGGTGAGTCTTGTTAGTTTGTGTATGCCAGTGGTTCATCCATGCATCAAAAATGTTCTAATTACACACTAACCAACTTGTTGTTTGGTTTGTGCAAATTTGTGTGAATAATTGACATGTTAATCGCTTGTCTTAGTCCTCATAGCAGACCTCTAACACACCCCTCTACCCTTGAAGTGCTAGGAGTTAAGGAGTGTACCCTAATTCCTTTTTTCTTTTTTTTTTTCACTTTCAAATTTGCATTTGAATCTTTAAAAGAATGTGGGGATGCGTCAAAAGAAGAGATGATGGGATAATTCCAACCTTTTCCAATGAGGTTTATTTTAAGCGATTGGGATAGGTGAATTTGTTTTGGGATGGGGACTAATCCAAAAGGTTGTTTCTTGGGTGACATGGGAAGGAAAAATTTGGTTGTTTTTCAAAATAAGAAGGTGGGATTTTTTTAATTTTCCAAGAAATTATTATTTTGGTGATGTGCGATGGGGTGCTTGGAGAATATGGGTGGGTATGTTTTTTTTTTGTGATATGGTGATTTAATGACGATTTTTTCTCAAGAAATATTTTATAAAAATAATATCATTTTTTAGGGAATGGAAAAACTTCAACACAAATTTTAAGGTTAGGTTAAAACGTACGTTTAGGGTTTAAATTAGGCCTTTTGTCCCATATAAATATAATATTGTATGTTTATTATCTTTTTTTTTCACAATAAAAATGTTGTGTTTGGTTGAAGCTTTTGTGAGGAACTATTACACACCTTCACCATTAAGATATGCATTCACAAAAAACTCGGTTGGAAGTGGAACTACTATGTAGTTGTAGTCTAACAAGTAAGGTGGTTCAAGGTAAGTAATGAAATTCACTAAGGATCTAATGCGTTGTGTCCAATCTGAAGATACAAAGATAAGGTGAAAGAATCGTAACTCACCATGATGGAATATGAAGGAGCCGTATGTTGATGTTCAATTCAATGTCATGTTTGATGGTTGGAACCCTTCCGTTTCATTTGTCATGACATGGACAAACAACCTCCTAATCTAACATGCATTGAATTTTTGGAAAGTTAATAATAAACAAACCATGTTATATCTCATAATTTTTTTAAAAAGTTTTTGATCAAGAGTTAAGCCTCAGAACTAGAAACCACTTGCCTAGATTGAAGAAAAAATAAACAATTCAACCCCCTTTACTTCCAACAAGTGCAGCTTTTTTACAGTAAACCCAATGATGCTAAAATTTGGGAAAAACTTTTACACCTTTCAAAATAAAACTAATTTAAATTTGAGACAAATCCAACGATGGATTTGCGAAGAACAACTAATTGAACAAAAAATCCAGAGGCTTTGTCATGGAAATCCTTCCATGAACTCCTTTACAACACCTTCTACTTTCAATCGGTGTAGCTCCCTTACAGCAAACCCGATGATGCTGAAATTTGAGGACAAGCTTCTACACCTTTCAAACTAAAACTGATTTAAATTTGAGACAAATCCAATGGTGGATTTGTGAAGAATAAATAATTGAACAAAAAATCCAGACGCATTGTTATAAGCACTTACTACACACAACTTCCTTCCATGCTTGATTCTTGCACACACCTTTCTCATGAACACCTCTCCACACATAAGAACTAACTTCTTCCTCACACTTCCTCCTCCTCTTTTTTTTCTTCTCCCCATACACACACAGAAAACCTCTTCCTTGGTAAGCCTCCATGACCTTCCTTGAGCTTGTTCCCCTTGTCCAATTAAATCCCTTGCTTCAATCAATGGCCTCCTCATCCTTCTAGAGCCAATGAGATTAAGAATAAATTGCCATCCAATTGAGTTTAGGATGAGAATCCTTGGCCCCAATGAAACACCAGAAATATTCCATCCTCCAATCAACTATGATGACAGTCCTCATGACTAATGGGATTGGAAGATTCATCCTTCCCCTTATCTTAAATATCTTGATGAGGTCTCTTGAGATTGATTCTTATCCCTTCCGTCCGTTGACCTTCACATCCTACTTCTTCATACTAATTACTTCAAGTAAATTAACTACTAGGATAATTTATCGGTAGTAATAAGTAATTGTCCTTGAATTTTACTTGACTAATTTAATGGTTGAACTAACATCCCCGTGTACCATTTACTCTTTGATATTCCCTACTTATTTATTTTACCATGCACTAATTAACTATGTAGTACATAGTAAATTAGAATTAAATTTTGTATCACAAAAAACCCCCACATACTTCTAGAAACACCGTCAAAATTAGGGTTTGATGAATCCATTAGATCTAGGATGTTCGAGTTTTCATGAGGTTCCGCCGTCACTCCCACACCTTACGCCTACCCTAATTTGTTAAATGAAAAGGCCTCGACCCCTTCTGAACACAAATACCACATTGTTTGTACTACCTTCTTGGTTTTTGTTGATGTAGGTACGAACTAGTCATGGTGGATGATGTCGTTACGCCTTTGAATCCTCTAGTTACACTAGTAGAACATGAAGAGCTTGAAGAAGCACTGCTCGACGTGAATGTTTCTCAATGGCCGTGCGAAGAAGAACCATCCAGGTGAGTGATGCGCACTCAAGTTGATCGTTTGGCATGGGATCGTCAATTATCTCCTAACCCACATGTTTTAGCAATCTACTTAGAATTTGTTCTTGCTCGTGGAGCTGTGCTAGAAAAGTTTGAAGAGTGTCAATGCGAAGATGATGATGTTCGTCTCCATTATCGAACGTGGGTTTCCGGTGATGGCCATTACTGTTGGCTACGAGGCCCAATTAACCCCCTTCCCATGGAGCATCGAGCCGAATACCTAGCTCGCACCATCCGTCGCATTCTGGAGTTTTTGCAATTATGACTTATTCCCTTCAAGTTGTTTACTAAGTTGTAATTCACCTTAGGCCACTCAGGTGGAAATGTTAATACTTAAGTTTGATTTTGATTCTATCTAAATGTCTAATAGAAGTAAAAACTAAATAAAGATGTATTAGGATTATATCCTAGAAATCTTTCCAGTACATCCTTCGTGCCTGAAGATTATTCTATAGACTACTTTAATATTGTCATGGCAAAATGTTGTTGTGAGTTATGGGCTTGCATTCCCAATATATCAATAAATCACATCTGATTCTACATCCCTTTTCCTTTCTCTACAACATAAAAGGATAATGCACTTAAAAAGGGTTATTAGGTCCTAACACTAACTAAGCCTTGCATCAATTTAAATAAAAGAGTCTTCTATGCTAAAATATCCAAAGGCTAATCTAACTCTTAATAATTATTACTTGGAGGTTTATTAGGATTCAAGTCATTAATACTAAGGAAAACTATGGAACTAAAGCTTAACAATTTGTGGTATTATAATCCATGACTCACAGCTTTCATCATTTGTTGACTATTTTTTTGTTTCTTTTGCAAGTGTATGTGTAACTGTGTGCTTTTGTAACTTTTAGGTTTGCTAAGTTCTACTTCATTTGTTTGTTATCAAATTCATTTTGGTAAGTTTTTCTTTCTTCTTTTTACACAATGGTTGTTGTTTTGGTGAAGGAAGTTAGATTAGTTGTTGTGGTGGATGATTTGGATTTTAGAAATAAAAATGTTGCATTTGAAACAAATATGCTTAATAGGTATGGCACCTTTAATTGAATTGTAAATAAGAGCATGGAAGATCCATGCTATGCATATTTGCATTGTGATTTATTGGACAAGGCAACTCTAACCACAATCACTTTGAAGGTGAAATTGCCTTACATAGAAATGCATGAGCAACATTTGTAGAAAGGCATGTTTATGAAGGTGGAAAATTTTGGCATTGAACCAAAGTCTAAAAGAGGTTTTGAAAAGGGTGACATGCATGTTGTCATCACATTGAATTGATAACCATTATGTCATCAATTCTTGCATTCTAACCTGAGTTACTTTCCATGTTTTTTCACATGGATTCCATTAGAGAGTTTAGAAGTTTTATTCAGAGTTGGAGGTCCGCTAGCATTACAATCATTGTCATTAGCGTAAAGGGATTAAGGGATAACAAAGGTGAAAAAAAGTTTGTTGATTGCAAATGGAGAAGGTGAATTTGACCAATACATTTTTGTTATTGGTAACAATTTCAAAACAAAATATGAACAACTTCTTGAGGTATACAATGGAGGTCATTGTGCAATGGTTTTAATTAAGAATGTGACAATAACAATAAAAGGAGATCGATATTTGAAGGCATAACATTACATAATTTTAACAAAGGTTGTTGACAAAATTACTCAAACTTGCTTTTTATAGTTACATAACAAATTATCAAGTGTTGAATTTGCATTCAAAAAGGTAAATTCCTTTCATTTCCTTTCCATCATTTTATTTTATTTCAAATTTACACATAAATCATCAAATAAAATAATGTTCATTTCATAATCAACTATATTAAAAAAGATAATGAAAAATAAAAAATAATGTAATGAAAAATAAATTTTCAAAATGTTTTTTTTTAGTGTCGAAAAAATTGGTTATTCACTTTTTTTTTGAGGTGGTCCATCAAGTGGTCCTTGGAAGTCCATGATGGAAACCACTTGGTGGCCACTAGGTGTTTTTTTGTAATCCCCTTACAATCCGAGATCAAGACCACTTGGTGGCCATTAGATTGTTTGACGTTGGATTACAAGGGACAACCTAGTGCCACTAGGTTGTCTTTTTTTCCTTTTTACTTGGAAACCTAGTGGCCACCAAGTCGTTCCATGTTAAACTATGAGGGACAACCTGTTGGACCTTAAGTTGTTTTTTTTTCCTTTTTCCGTTTCTTGTAATTTTTCGGGTTGAACGACTTAATGGCTACCAAGTCATCCCTTGTAGTCTGGTGTCGAACAATCTAGTGGCAACCAGGTCTCCAAACAAAATCACTATTTAAACAAAAAAAAAATTAAACTCAAATTGTGAGGGATCTGGTGGCCATTAAGTCTTTGTCAAACAATTTAGTGGCCATTAGAGCATTTAGTGTTGGACTATGAAAGACAACTTGGTGGCTATAAGTCATCTTTTATTTTCTCGCTTGGAGACTTAGTGGCCACCAAGTTGTTTGATGTGAGGGATTGTGAGGGAAAAAAAATGACAATCTAATGGCCACCAATTTGTCCCTCCCACTTTAACATGGAATGAGTTGGTGGCCACCAAATCTCCAAGCAGGGAAAAGAAACACAACCTGGTGGCCACCAAATTGTCCTTTGCAATCTAGGTTCAAACATTTTTTTCCCCACCTAAGTGGTAAGATATTTAGGTGTTTAACCCAATTTTCTTCTTCCTTAGGAGATTCCTCTCTTTTAGAAAAGGAGACCTAATGTTTAAAAAAACCAAAACAACCATTTGATTCTTTCCTCCTTAAAGAAGGGAAATTGGGCGGCCACATAATGTTATATACTAAAATGACTTATAGAAAATAAAACTACATTGAGATGATTTTTCTTTAGTAGAATTCTCTAAAGAACAAAAATCCATGTTTCATTGCATACTAGACATATAATACAATGTTACTACTAAAAATGAAAAAGTTCTCTTTATTTAGTCCAATGGAATTCCTTTTTAGGTAAAGAATATGGGATAAAAAATTTGGAATATGTTTGTTAAAAAAAAAACATATTATAATTTTAATATGGTAAGTAAACAAGTATGTGAAAAAGCTTTGTAAATAAAGTTTTATAAGTTTTTCCACATTAATCAATACCTTTTGAACACTAAAAAGATTTTTAAGCCCCTTTTTTAGTGCATCTAATGTAATAAAAAAACTGGAATTAGTTTTAAAATGAGCAAAATATGCCTTATGGAAGTGAACGAGGTTGAAATGTAAGGTTTAAACATTAAAAAACCAATTTTTGTTTTAAAGCTTAAAATATATATATGTTAGTCTAATGTTTTTGCACTTCAAAGACCAGTTGTAGAACTTTAAATTTCACACCCAACAAAATGAATTACAAAACAAAAGAGAAAGGGGTATGATAAAATTTTTCATGCTTGGATGAACTTTTCTTCTTGATATTTTTTTTGATGTTATTGATTTTTATCTTATTCTTTGTCTTTTCTTTAAGTATTTATTTTTTAAATTATTATGTTTGCATGACATCTTATATTATGCACTTTTTATACATTTCATTTTTCTATTTACATATTATGCATATGTTTGTGCATGGTTTTATTTATTTATTTATTGATCTACCTTTTTTCACATTTCCCTATGTTTATGTTCATCTTCATTTACCTTTTCTTTTGAACATATATATATATATTTTTCCCCAAGTGGCCGAAGTGTTGTCCATAACTAGCCTTGTTGCACTTCCATTTCAAAAAGTATGTGCAAATTGTCATGTAGTAGACATCACCATTTCTCTAACACGTGGTGTTTATTGTAATGGTTATTGTTCAAAATCCATGATTCAAAAATTAGGTTTTTTTCGTGGTTCCATTGCAACCAATGATGAATTTGTGTTATTGACTATTACGGGAAATGGCTTGAAACAATTGTGCGTATTACAAAATCTAAAATCTGGATATACCTCTCCCAAAACAAGTTCAACTCCTCATTTCAATTCACATTCATGGTAAATTTTGCCTATCAACCACATTTGCTTGTGTTGGCTTTCAAGAAGACACCCAACAATTTACCCCATACGCAAAAACTAGTTTGAAGGGCAAAGCTTTAATTGTTCTTTTGACAATTATTCCTAATGATAATGTCCAACTAAATGTGAAACACAAGCTTGATTTTGTTGAATCAAAATCAATTTCTAAACAAAAACCATGTTTCTAGTTTTTATGTGACCTTTCTATAATTACCTTTAATATATGAATAATTTATATATGGGGAAACTCCTTATATCAAAATTTTGATTTAATTAGCGCATATTATATAATAATTTTCATATTTTTTTCCTAGAGGAAAAGGAAAGTTCTCATACATTAATTTCCATTGCGTGCCTACAATAATTTTAAATGCAACATTTGGTATGTGAAACAATTTTTTAATGAAAACATTTTTTCAATGGAAAAAGTTTTTTAAATGAAAGTAGTTTTTCAATGAGAGCAGGTTTTTCAATTCAAGTAGTTTCTTGATGTAAACAAATTTTCAATATAAGTAGTTTGTTCAATGCAAGTAGTTTTTCCATTGAAAACAATTTTTCAATTCAAGCAATTTTTTCAATAAAAATGAATTTTCAATGCAAACAACTTTTTTCATGAAAACGATTTTTCAATGCTAGCAATTTTTCAATTCAAGCAAGTTTTCCATCTAAATATTTTTTTAATAGTAATAAATTTTTAATGCAAGAAACTTTCCAAAAAAAATTAAAAGTAATAGTCTTGAATGAGTCATCGATTTTATCGTTTTGAATGTGTTTATGTGGGAACCATGTTTTTGTTTATATAGATATCCATTAAATTGAAGTTAATAATAATGGAAACACCTTCAATAAAAAAAATTTATTCATCATTTGAACATGTATTACATTCATATGGCTTTCATTTAGTTTCAACATACAAATATGAAATAGGCAATTGTCTTTTGATTCTATATCTTATTTATTCAATAATCATTTATCATCTCTTGAATTGAGGCAAAATAACATGACCTGTTTAAATCAATGTTCATTATTGAATACAGAAAAGCCCAACAATGTCATATTTGATAACTAAATCCAAGTTTTTTGTTTATTTTTTGTTTAATTTGTATCAAGGCATGGTTACGAATGAACATCAATATGTGACAAAAATGGCATTAAGTGCTAGTATGGGAGGTTTGTGGGGAAATTTCATTGCAATATTTTACATTTGGAATAAAATCTCAAAATGTATTATGTTTCAATGTGGCATCGATTTTCAATCTCATAATGTATAGTTTTCAACATTTTGAACCAATTCAATATGTTAATGGTTTATTTAGGTCTTTGCTTACTTTTCAAGTTAATGATTCCAAAGTTACCATAGATTTAGATGATCTTCCATCTCTTTCAGATTCAATGATGCAACAACCTCTTATTCAATTATCATAATTAATTACACGTTTGTATTGGAATGAAAATTTTGATTATGGATTAATGGACATTTTCAAAAAAATTGAGATTTACCATTGGAGTATGTTGTTCATTGTTCAATGGTTTTTATAATACAAATACTACTAAAAAAAATTAGAAATCATATTCAATATTTACCTTAAAAAATTGAAAAATAACACAAATGTTCATGTCAATGAGATTTTGTCTAATCCTTTCTCTTTAGTTCCCCTTATCAAAGTTTTAAAAAATCCAAAAATTCAAATGGAACATTCCCATCTGATTATTGAATTTAATGTAACAAATTTATTTTTTTGATTGGGCATTTTATGACAATAATATTTATGCTATTATTGAATGTTTGTCCAAATTTAACTTATTATGAAAAAACATCTAAATTCATCAACATGTTTTCAAATATTTAAAGAACAAGATCACAAATTATGAATCACATGAAATGTATATATACTAAAAAACCACAAAAATATTTCATAAATGAAAAGTTCAATCATTATATGTTCAATGCATTTTAGAAGAAACTAAAGGACCAATTCCCACACAACAACTTTTTATGAAATATGATGTTCAATTAAATAAAATAAAATATACATAATTAAATGTACATTGATATTTATAATAAAAAAATCTAAGATGTTCCCATAATTCCATGTTTTTAATTGTGAAAGGTTATGTTTTTAAAAAAAACTTAAATGTTTTTCAAATGAAGTGTTCAAACAACTTTTTATATACTTTGAAATTAAAATAAAACCTAATTCAACTTCATACATATGTACAAGTTATTTATGTAATATTAGTACGTAAACAACTTGTACCAAATAAAACTCTAGAAACGAAATTATTCCATTAGTCTAGAAATTAACACAATTAGAAGAATGTTTTATTTCACCACTTCTTGCTTTTACTCAAATTTATAAACTCTAAGGGTTTGGGCAATATAAAATGTATGGTAGTGTTATTAATGTCTTTGCAAATGTGGATCAAACTCAATCAATACTACCACGTTTATTGTATGATGGTGTAATAATAGGTGTGTTTTTTAAACAACATTTTGAATATAAATCACCTAATATGTTAGGAAATGTTCATCCAAATATGGTGATGGTCATTTTACGAGATTTAATTGAAACACCATACTACAAATATTTGAATGTTATCATTCGTCATCAATGGGCAAGTTTGTTTACTTTACATATGAATTCAAAATCTCAAATTCCTACTTATAATAATGCATCATTTGATAACTCTGATTCTAATAATGAAAAAATACATTGTATACTAATATATTCAATAATACATTTTATTTGGATGTTTTAAATATAATGGATTACAAAAATACTATATATTCTAATGCCCCAAATCACCCTTTTAAGTTTATTTAAAAATAAACATTGAAAAGAACTAAATTTTCCAACATTGTTATATGGGTAACTTTAACAAAATTTTGAAGGTTTTTCATATCAACAAATAGCTCAATGGGAATTACTTCATAAATCTGGGGATTTTTCAACAAATATTTCCAACCTTTTTAAAAAAGTTCCTAAAGTTTCCATCCAAAAAGTCATAGGTTTTGGTTGGGTGTGAATACAAAAAGGGTTTATGTGGCAAATGTTTAAAAACTTATCAAATATGAGATAAACCAAATTTAGATAATATCTTCAAATCATACTTAAGTTATCATGATCTAGAAGGTTTGTGTAATTCACCTAATTATTTTGAAATGTTGTGAAAAAATTTATTTGCAATGATCCAACAACTTGGTCCTCCAATGTTTTTTGTCATTTTTTACATCTACTGAAAGATTATGGGATCCTCTCATTGAAGATTCACACACATTACATGCTTCAAAATTAAATCTCCCCAATAAAATAAAAGACCTCTAATATGTTCATATAGTAGAATTAATACAAATTGACCTTGTCACATGTGCAAAACATTATGATCATCGAACATCTTGTTTTTGCAAACTTATCACAAAAGATCATTTTTTTAAAAGTATATATATATATATATTTTCATCATTGAATTCCACGATCATGGGAGTGAACATGACCATGGACTTTTATGAATAAAAATTGCACCTATGTATGGAATGCACACAAATGAAAAAATTGAACAGTTTGTAAACATGTATATTTTTTGTGATGTATCATTGTTACCAAGCTCATTACAAAATGCATAACAACATCAACACACATGTACATGTAAGAAGAAAATCATTTGTTTATAGATTTCATTACCCATTGCCTCCTATGCATGAAACAAAAAATTTATAACCTCTTCAAATAAATGGAAATTATCCATTTTCACAACAATACCTCCAAACATAAACAAACAAAATATTTCAATCTTTAAAATATATTTTTCTAAATGATGATATATCATTTTTTAAATATACAAAATTCTTAAAACCTTGATGAAAGTACATATATATTGAGTTTGAGAAGAAAATTAACACAGTCGCACATTTTCTTAAAACAAACTCCTAAAAACATAAAAACTAATGCATTTAATATGTGTTGCTCATTTGTGGTTTGCAAATACATATATTCAATTTATCTTGGACCCATATGTAGCTACAACATATTGCACATCATATATGACAAAAATATATTTAAATGAATAACATTAGAACCACATTTTATTATTAAAAAATGCATTGTAAATATAATATAGATGCAAATACAAGAATTCAAATTAGGTAATGTTTTTTTTAATTCCCAACAAATGGTTGCTCAACTTGCTATTCATCTTTTTTTTTTTTACCATTATATCATTCATCTCAAACATTTTAATTCATAAATATTTATTCTTTTGAAAAAAGTTCTTTTGTGTTAAAATCACAAGTTGCATTAAATGAATTGGAACCAAATTCAACTAATATAATGTGCTCATCAATCATAGGCAAATATATGAATTGTCATAATCAATATGAATTGTTGTCATTAGCAAAGTTTAGTATTTTTAATAACATTTTTAAAAAAATCTCAAACATCATAAACCCAAAATTATTAGGTTTTTAAATAATAATGAATATAAAGATATTAAAAATTGGTTGAGAAAACAAGTTTTATTATATTCACCATTTCAAAATTCAAAAAACTCCCAACTTGGAATTAATTTAACCTAGCATGATGCATATTATCAACAACATGATGACAGTTTTAAGATTAAATTTATTTTCAACTACCAAATGCCATATTCAAATATAGAATAAACGGATGATTCAATAGATTCAGAATCAAAACCATTACGTTCAATTAACATTTGGACTAATGATATAAACAATGAAGTAAATAATCCATGTCCTACAATTCCTATAACAAACACAATCAATATTAAACTTATAATTTACGATTTGATTTTGTCATTCAATCATGTATTGGATCAAACCAAAAGTCACAATTTTTAGAAGATGAAAATTTCACAAAATCATCATATTCCATGATGATGGAAGAATTTGAATATCATAGTTCATTTAGACAATTAAATGAAGAACAAATATTAATATTTGATGATGTTATGCATAACAAAAACAATTGTACCATGATACATTAATATGTTTATTTTTGACAAGGAGTGTTGGAACTGGTAAAACCCTTACATTGAAACTCACAATTCAAGGATTATTATGCTTATACAATAAAGACATATCTTTTGATTTAACAAAAACCAAGGCTTTACTAATGGCATCAACAGGTAAAGTTATTTTCAATATTGGTGATTTAATAATACATTCAGCATTGAACGTACATGTTCAATAATCCTTATCTAATTTACCAAACTTATCATCAAATTTATTAAATAAGCTTAGATGTCCATATGAACAATTACAACTTGTTGTGATAAATGAAATATCACTTGTTGTGATAAATGAAATATCACTTGTTGTGATAAATGAAATATCACTTGTTGGTGCTAGAATGTTTAATGTTATAAATATTAAACTAAAATCCATAAAACACATTCAAAAGAAATTTTTTGATGGTGTTGATGTTATAATGACATGTATTTATATTAAGCACCCCCATGAAAGATAGTTAGATCTTTTAAAATATCAAAGAAATGTTAATGCACTAGCACCAAATTTTTGGCAAACATATGTTTCATGTTATGAACTAAATAAAGTTATGTGATAATCTGATATGGTTTTTATACAAACTTTGAACAAATTTTGTATTACAACAAAAATACAAGAGATATTGAATTTAAAAATTCAATTTGTAATTGACAACCACCCAACAATTTTACTATTCCGTATTTATTTTATACAAATAAACTTGTGCAAAAACATAATGAAAATGTGTTAACTAACACAAATCCCACATTTATTTTCAAAGCAATGAACATCAACCATCAATCGTGCCCCCCATCTTACAAACTCTCAAATGATCTGAGTAAAACATTAAGTTTGCATTCTACAATCAATATAAAAAAAGATATGTTGGTTGAATTATGTGTTAGTAACTATGCAACATCTAATGGGCTTCTAAATGGAGTTGATGGCATTTTTAAAACATTAACAACATATTGTGAAAAAACCATTATATGAATAATGTTTTAAAATTTTAAAATTGGAACACCAACAAAAGAAAAATATAGTCATCATTACAAGAACAACATTGGATCAAAATGGACACCAATTGAACCTATCATCAAAGATATAAAAGTTGTTAAATCCCAATCATTTATCATAATAAGGATTGAATTTCCAATTCAACTTGTAGTAGCAAGAACCATTCATTGTTTTTAAGGGTTATCACTAGATAAATTGGTTTTTGATCCCACTAATGTTAAAAAATAATTAACATATATAACATTATCCCGCATTCAAACAAAAGAAAAATTATTTTTGTTAGCTCCTCTCCAACATTGAAAAAATTTATGTGGATCCAAAAGTACATGTAGAAATGAATAGATTAAAAACAATTGTAACTTGGATACCATTAATTCCTCAATTAAAATACTTACATAATTTTCATGTAATTATACAAGCCTTGAATACAACTTCTTTACACCAACATTATGAAAACATCAATCATGATCACAATCTTAAAATGTTTCATATCTTATGTTTTATAAAAACAAGAATACGCCATGCATCAACAAATGTGCACAAATTTATATATTCATCAAAATATTCATATATTTCAATCCACAATGGTCACAGGAAATGATGATGTATGACATACACATGCACTTAGATTCCTTCAATATAATAACTAATGATGTTTTAGAATATATAGCAACAACTTTTAATACTAATAAATGAAATGCAATATATTTTATATGTGTGTATAGAGCTCATTCATGTTCAATTTCTAGGTTGTTAAACAATATTCGAACTATAATTCAAGATTCTCATGAACATTGTCCAATCATCATTATGGGAGATTTTAATGTTGGCATTCTAGAGATAATAATCAACCAAAAACTAAATAAGAACTATTATGTTTCATGGATAAATTTCAATTAAAATCACAATTTAATGAAATCACCACAAAAGTTGTATCTCTATTAGACCATATATGGGCAAATGTCGTTGGAAATCAATGCAAATCAAGTGTAACAAAATCATATTGGTTAGATTTTCACAAACTGATTTATATTGCATTTAAATTACGAAACACATTTCCAATGCATAACGAAAGACCATTAATGTTTCCACTTATTTAAAGTGTAGGGTTTGTGAAAATATGCATGTAAATGTTGCATCTTCCACCTAAATAATTACTTCCAAAATGTTGGCATCTTGTGGCTTGAATTTGCATTTTTACATTTTTTTTCATGGACCATGTGCAAAAAAAATCATAAATATCAATACCAAGATAAAACAAATTTGAACAATTGTTTTATCCACACATACACCTATCAAACATCATAACAACACACCTTTCATGGAAAACCGAAACCAAAAATGTGAAAAGAAAAGTAGAAAAAATACCAAAATTTCAAACTTCAAAATGAAAATGAAACTATCAATTAAAATCTTTCCATGTAAATTATATCCATTCAATATTGATGTTTGCTTCAAACATCGAAATACCTCATGCACATTGCTAAAAATTGAGTACATTATCCAAGTTTGAAAAACTTGGATTTTCTTAAACAATATAATTATTTACAATTTTATATTCATTTGTATGGTTAGAGAAATGACAATGGAACTATGGTTTCCATTTCTAGACATGTACAATGAATTCTAAGATGGTTACAAAACTTCTTCTTTTTTCAGTACAAATGTGGTGAAAAAAAAATATGATCTTTCATAAAGCCAACAAACTTTCATCCAATATAACTTGAGTTCATAGTAGAACATTAAATGTAATACCTTATTTTCAGGATAGAGCCTCTCGTGGCAAAGGAACATGTTTTTCCTCGTTCCTCGCAGATTTTGCAGCGAAGAATTGTGTGCAAATTGGAACAAAGTTGATGAGGAACCTGCGATTTGCCTTCTCGGATGCGGCAGAGAAGAATTACTTTGCAGGTTTTTTTTCGGATGGAATCATCAAAAAATTCTCATATTGATGTGTGTAAGATTGTGTAACCCTACATATGGTTTGGTTTCTTAGCACTCTCCTGCACAATTCCTATAGATCTTCTTCATACAGGGCAGTTTTCTTTCTTTTCTAAACTGGTATTTGTTCTTCTCAGATGGCAATGTTCATGTGTGTTGGAACCTGCATGCACAAAAGAGGGCATGTTAGGACATATTATGTCCTTCCTGAAGGATCTTCTATGGCTATGGTAGATCAGAGCTTAGAATGGAACTGTTTCTATGCCACACATAGGAACTCCATGTTTCTTTTCTTCCCCTTCTTTTTTTTCAAACTGGTGCTTCTTCTTCTCTGAGGGCATTCAATGTTCAATAAGCTAAAATGGTGATGCAAATTGTGTTGGAACATGCATACACAAAAGAGGGCATGTTTACGGCATATGTCCTTTCCTGAAGTACCTTCTATGTCTGTGGCAGATTAGAGCTTAGACTGGAGCTGTTCCTATGCCACACATAGGCACTCCACGTTTCTTTTCTTCCCCTTCTTTTTCTTCTAACTGGTGCTTCTTTCTTCTCAGAGGACATTCAATGTTCAATAAGCTAAAATAATGGTGCAAATTGTGTTGGAACATGCATGCACAAAAGAGGGCATGTTTAGGGCATATGTCCTTTCCTGAAGGACCTTCTTTATCTAAGAAGAATAGAGTGTAGAATGGAGCTGTTCCTATGCCACACATTTCAGACCAAATAGCAAGGGACAGTTGCAACTCAAATTTTTCTAATCAATAAGATGCTGCACATGTGGTCATTGCTAGAAGAAAATATGTGTTTCAAAGAAATGTGCTTTCAACGTCTTCTTGTTCAGAAACTTGTCTGGCTAATTTGTACACTAGTCCTGAGTATTTTGTACAATGAATCTGCTTGTTCAGAAAGTCTGGCTAATTCAGTAGTCTAGTGTTGAGTGCCTGAGTTGTTGTACAACAATAAATAGCAATGAACTGAATTGGGAGTTTTCAAAAGGGGGCTCACATGAATGGAAGTTTTGTTCTGAAGGATCCCAAGTGTAATTTCTGTCTCAAATGTCAGTTTGATCCACTCTTGGATCCATGGTCTCTGGTGAAAATTGAAATGGGTGCTGTACAGGAAGAATTCTATAATACAAATGCAATTAGTTATGCTGATTTAATGGTTTCAGTTCTATCTGCTAGATTGCAGAAACAAATATCAGCAAAGTTGTTTTTGGGAATATAGTACCTCCATGCCAGCAGGACTCCAGCCAAAGGAGTTTCAGGGATACTTCAGAGAGAGAATTCATGACTAGAATACTTTCATCTGTAATTTGTGATCTTCCGAGTTCATGGTTTTCTTTCCATTCTGGAATGAGCTATAATCTCTATGGGAGGTTCAATGTCTCTCTGATGAACAAAGCCATTGGCAATCATCTATTGATTCCTGACCACAAATGTTGGAACCATTGTGAAGGGCTGTACGTACCTTTGTTGACTCTTGGTTTGGACTTGATGGAAATCCAGTTGACTTTTTTTATGAGCCTTTGTCTCCTATTGTTGGTACTCATTTTGGTGCAGAACACCAGTTTGGATAGCATTCTCCTCAGGTCTTGTTGATTCCACAGCAATTCCACTCCAAATCAGACTACTGGAATGTGTTTCAGATAGTGGATGGCTGCCTGATGTTTGAACGGGAAGCAGAGGTTGGGTATCACTGACCTCAAAATTGACTTTCACTGTATATGGAAGGGACGCATCTATGGGGGCTTGAGCTCTCTGTAGAGAACTTCCAGCTACTCAATACTGCTGACAGGCTCTCACAGTAACTTGCAACACACCTTTTCAGACCAAAAATCTGCAAAAGGCCTGATTTCTTCACTCTCTTCATCTGCTTGATTTCTGGTTTTGGAAAAGCAGGGACGCTGGTGCAATGTTGGACTTCATCTGGTGCTGGCAATGTTGCATCTGCGTCTACTTGAGCAGATGTACTAGCACTGGGCTTATTCCGAATCTGGGGCATCCTCCTCTCCTTTGAAGGCAGCTTGGAATCTAGCTGCGTATCACTTTTTGATCTGTTGACGGAAGGTCGGTTGCGTGGTTTACGTATGGTGGAAGTTGTTGCAGGAGTTTCCTCTTCAGGGATGGGCTGCAATGTCAACATGTTGTAAAACAGGATATCAAAAAGGTGGTAGGTTACAATATATCATATACTTACTACTTATTGTTGAAGCTCAGCTAATTGAAATCTGGGTGGAATTCCAGTTTCATGTTTTTTGGGCTGTGTTAAAGACATGGTCACATTGCATGAGCTATGAAGCAAATCTTCAAAAGGTGGTATCCTCATATGACTACAAAGGAATTTAAATTATGTACCTGAGAGTTAAAGGATCCCTGTCTTGGAAGCTCTTGACAACCTGTGGTTTGGAACGCCCTGTCATGCTCCACCTTAACTGCAAACTTTAATTGTCCTTTTATTTGTCGCCGATGTTGGAGCGGGTGTGTCAGTACATGCCATTCACCATCTTTGTGGTCATTGATCCACACTGCACAATGTCTGAGTGCACAATCACACAGACACACAAGTTCTTAGTGTGCCATCTTTCAATCTGACTGAACCATCATCTGACAGCATCCAGACCTTTCAGGAAGGTACAAACATATATATGTGCCTTCGTAAAAGAGGAGATAGATATGTACCCAAGGTCGACATCAGTGGCACCTTTAGTGCCAGAGAAGACATGCAAAATGAGGATATTTGGCATTTCCCAATTTGTAATTTGTAACTGATGTCTGCCCCATTTGGCATTTGTGCTCTTTCTCTTCACCAGGGTCTTTGCAAGATTTGCACCCATTGAGATCTCTATAAATGGATTCCATTGTCCTGCATTTAGAACTGCTTTGGCTTCAGGTACAGGTAACAATACTTCCACTTTTCCGTCAACTATCAAATATTTATTACTATCTGGTTTTTACATGTATTGTTGTGTTCATGAAATTTTGCTCAAATTCGCACATTGATTATACAAAAGTTATGAACATATATATCAGTGCCTTGAAAGAAGAAATGTTGCTCATCAACAATCTGTGTCACAACGCATATAAATTTGATTTTGTTTTGAAGATTTCATAAAGATTTAATGTGCACAAAAGTCAGGGTTCTTGAAAATAATGAAAATGTTCTGACTGTGCAAACCACAGCTGTCACTTACCATGTTTACCATCTGATTGTGGATCTTGCACATCCAAAATTTCCACCCAGACGCTTGCTATGGGTGCTGCTGAGTTTTCTACAGAGAACCATTTTGCTGTGACACCTGTTAGGTTCCACAGGTGAATTCAGACTGGTATTAGGGTGACGTTGTTGACATGTTCGCAATAGTACAAATTTCAACCCAAAACCAAGTCTTACAAACCTGGGAATTTTGGGAATGTCATGTTCTTCACGAGCATTTCTGTATCCACTACCAAATAATGTGGCTGCACAGGAATAGAGGTAGACTTCAACTTAGTTTTTCTTCAGCAATCTCTCTGATTTGATAACATCTATGTGCACTTAACAAAAACTTTTCTCTGGCAGGAAAGTGAAAAACTGGTCAAAAATCACCAAAGATGTTGCGAAAGGAAAACAAGAAGTGGGATGGACGACATAGTAAGATCACCTCAACAACTGACTCCTTCAATGCAAGTGAAACAATCCTTTCCTGAAATTTCATCAACCCCAAAAATCAAAAAGAGATTGCCTAGTGTAAGAAACTGAAGTCCTTATCAGCTGCAGGCTATGATTCCTGGGTTCTCTTTTCTACAAATTTAACTGTCTTTTGGAAACCTCAATAGCATGGCATGAAAGCTAAGCTTGAATGCTTTTCTTTACCACAACCTACAGACACTAGAATCTGCAAAATTTGAGCAGTTTATCCAGAGACCTAAAAGGACAAATTTGCTCGAAGAGACAAACAAGGGTGTTATTTGGAAGCTTACCAACCAGTTGTTTGCACCTGGAAGAAACTGCAGATCTAAACCATTTGTCCGGGCAATCAATCGAACATCTGGCTTGTCTACAAATGAAATTTGGATGCGGCCTATGACTGGCCACCCATTGATGAATTTAACTTTCAATTTCATCTACAAGCAGCTCCCACATCAATTGCAACAGGAATCAGAAATTCAAGGTTATTAGATAACCTCCTCATGATTCAAAAGAGAATTGACTGGATCTGAAATTGAATTCATGTTCTTAATGTACTGTGTGTACCTTGCCCTCAATTTGAAACTTTGAGATATCAAAAGTTCCACGGATGCCCTTAAAAAAACACACTGATAATCTTGCACTCATGTTTTCACCTGTGATAAATTGCAGGAGTGTCTCCAACACCTAAATCCATTACCGAAAAACAACACCACCAACACCAACAATGACAACAAAACAAGGTTCAGAAAGTTTGAGACAGTTTAGAGTGCTTATAATTTCCTGAATCAGAGCTCAAATGCACATTAGTTTCTGTAAGTGGCTCCAAATTTTCCCAAAGCTTGCTTCTTCAGCTCTCCTTCACATTGTATTATATATTGGCAGCATTGTCATTTATTGGTGGTGCAATTAATGTTGGATCAAAGGAATGGTGAAGAGAACTTGAAAGAAAGAAAGAAAGTTGAATGAAAGTTGATACAACCCAAGTTTAAAAAATGCTTACCAAGTGATGATCATTCGATTCATTGGGTTGTTCCAAAACTCGCATGGAATTGCACTTTGGTGGTTGCGTCCCTAAATTCAGATGCTGCAAAACTGCTTTTTTCTGCCCCCCAAACATACACACACAAAGGGTTTTGAAACTCTTTTATTCTGAAGATGAATCTTCTGGTTTGTTAAGTTGTTTGCACAATTTGGCTCCTCTTCTTCTGCACATCAAATAAGAATTTTATGTATCAAGAACCATTATGATCATCCTTCCATCTTCACAGGTTGTGGGAGACATGAGTTTTGTTTAAAGAATCACCTTTAAAACAGTTGGCAGGATCTCAAACAATGTGGTATCAAAAAATCATGCTTGCAAACTAGAGATTCACAAGCTGTAATTTTACACTTACCACGAGCTTGGGCTTGTAGGTGTTGATAAACCAGGGTGCTATGGGGATGAAGAATTCCTGTGAGGTGAACCTCTCCAGACACCGTGGCCACAGATTCTCAAAGACAAGATTCAGCCATTGCACCGATTCAAATTCATTACGCTGCAGCAGCTCACACCAAAAAAAATTTGCATCACAAGGTAGGTTTACTTATTTGTCAGAAAAGCATTGTGTCAGATTGTCCATGGAGCACCCCTGTGCAGGTTGTGAATGAAATAGTGTAGCTGTTGCTGCAGGATGGAGAAGAGCTTGCTTGGATCCTATAAAGCATTGTGTCAGACTGTCCACGGAACACCCCTGTGTAGGTTGTGACCGAAACAGACTAGCTGCTGCTATAGGATGGGGAAGAGCTCACCAGGAGCCTGCAGCACCAGACCTTGTCCTAGAATCTGAACACTGAAGAAAAAGGTTTCTCAAGACTCTGTAATTGTAACAGCAGTACAGCTGGTCCAGAAGATGATGATGGACTATGCCTCGGACTCACCTTTCCATGGTCAGCATTCTGACGTTCTTCATGGCGAATACGGCGATGCTCTCTTGCTCTCCCTTGATTATACATCTGCACATGTGCCCCAAAAACCGACTATGAGAAGAAGTCTAACCACTGAACTCATGGGTGGAACGATCTTTGCAATTTTTGTTTTGCTTGTTGAGCTTGCACAAGACTACTTGCAGTAGCTACAAATTTGAGAGGAGGAGCTGGGAATAGTTTGAGAGGAGCTTGAGATATGGAAGGATTTGTACATGGAAGATGAGGAGCAGGCACAAAATCAGAAAGAACAAGGAAGCGATGTTGCAAGGGGTGAGCCATATGATGAGCAACGTTATCCCCACTGGAAGCATCCTTGACGACGACGAGGACGGTGGCGTTACTACTACATCTTTGCTGCTGCTGCTGCTGCTGCTGGCCATATTCATTATGCTGCTGTTGCTTTTCTGCTGCGGTCCAGGACTCGATTGAGCTAGCTCCAGCTGCTAAATTTTCCAAATTCCCAGCTGAATCTTCACCTGCTGCAGACCCTTGTAGCTTTCAAAAGATGCAATAAAGGAAGGAAGCAAGCAAGCAAGCATAATTCCAGGAGGTCCTCAACCGTGCCTCCCGTCCACAGAAGCAAAAAAATTAAAGCAGACTCGGGTTCCTTCTTAAGGCACAAATCCCAATAAGCTTCCGGAGGGTACCCAAAACTTCCAAAAGTGTACAACACTTAAAGCACAACTTGATAACAGGAAGAAGAAGAAGAGGAGGAGGAGGAGGAGGAGAGATCGATTTGTTTTACCTGCAAATAAAGTTCTCGAAAACAGTAGGAACCGCCAGTCTGGGGAATCAACAACCACAACAAGAACAGTCAATTGAAGTTGTCGAGTTTCTTCGACTGTACAGCAGCTACTAATTGTGGGTGCAGCTGCACATGACAGCTTTGGATTCCACGCGAATTCTTTCAACAGAAACCGTGTCTACATGGACTCTTATCACCAACCCAATCTTGTTGTTCTTCTTCTTCTTCTCCCCAAATTCTTTCATTTCGTGAGCCGCAAGTCAACAACTTCCATCTCTCTCCGACAAAACCCAAAAACCCATTGTCCGCCGAATCTCATGTTGGAAATCGGAAAACTCCCCCCCGCCAAAGACCAAACAAACAACAAACATCCTCATATCCGCCGCCAGACATGATCTCTCTCTCTCTCTCTTTTTCTGTGTCTGTCTGTACAAAACCCAATGACTTTAAAATAATAATAAAACCCAGCCAACCAACCTCCAGAGCTGTATGATCTAGAAGTAAAAGCCTGAATGCAGCCAAGCTCCAGGAGAGATTCTTTTGCAATGGTGCCAAATTACCGCCAAATGGTAATCAATTTCTTCTTCCAAAATTTCATCACACCAATCGAAGGAGCTGAAGATCCAGATGAAAAAAGAAAAGAAAATAATATGTATATATATATATATAACAGAAGACGAGTCACGGCATTGACATTAATGATCAGGAGGAAAAAAACAACATTAATAAAAATCAATCAATTTCTTTTTTTAGCAGTTTCCGACACAACAAAGCTTGAATCTAAGAGGAAGGAAGGGCGAAGAGAGAGTGAGTGAGTGAGTGAGTGAGTGAAGCAGCCAGCGGCTGCCAAGGAAAGGAAATGAAAGGGAAGAAGGAAGGAAGGAATGAATGAAGGAAGGCGGCGTGCATGCTACGCACTCGACAAAAGTCGGACGCAAGAAGCATCAAGCGTTCAGTCCAGTTCAGTTCAGTTCAGAAGGAACGAACAGGGCGGTTGCTAAATTTGGGAGGGAGGAAGTGAGCAATGGTGTAGAGGAGAAGTGTAACTCCCCCTTTCTTGTAGTTTAAGCTATGAATAAGGAGGTATCCAATCATCTAACTTTTTTTGGGATGTTTTTTTGGCCCTTTGGCTAACTTAGTTGTCACACAAGTAACAATTATTTTTTGCAAGTGCCTAATACTTTGGTTTTGGCATGTGACCATAACAATAATAATTATTATTATTATTATGACTAAAACGATTTTCCATCACTTTGTTTTTGGCATTTTTCTTGTTGGTAATTTAGCCAACCCAAAAACAAAAACAAAAACAAAAACAAAAAAAAAAAACCATTGAAATGCATTGTAATTTTGGTTTTATTTTTTTATTTGTAATTTTTTCTTCTAATATTTAAAATCACGTTAAATGGAAATATGTTTTCTTGGTTACTTAAATAATAGGTTTTTAAATATTGATCACATTAATATTCCCAAAAACCAAACACTCTCTCCATTTTTAATGCATTTACCCATTACATGATTCTTTCAAATGCTTTATTTCTGACACCCCATTACAAGTTAGTTGAGTTTGTTTTTATTTTATGGAGGTGAGTTATTAACACACCTGGCCTACCTTTTGTAGGAGAATTTTTGCATTTTTTTGGACCTGAAAATATGATTTTAACAAATTCAAAGGATTGTGATGAAAAAAATGAACCTAAGTCACTTAATTTTGGAAATATAAATAAATAAATGGCCAGATTTCTATAACTGGTTTCAGCAGATAGCCAAAATATAAAAGGATTCTTTCAAAAACTTAGGATTCATATCTAGTTTATAGACTAAAAAATTTGGATTTTTTTTTTTTGGAAATGATCACCAATTTGGCTACTCATCACAAAATTAAGTTTTTAAAAAAATAGAAAATTATTTAAAATATTTTTTTCTTTTTTTCTTTTTCTTTTTTTTAAATTTTAAATTTGGTTTGTTGGTTCTTTGTTGGGGGGTCCCATATAGCTTTTGCACTTGGAAAATCTTCAAACATACACAAGTGGCCCTGACCCCACATCTTCACAGTACTAATGAAACCCCACAAGTCAAGCTTGTTTCTTGCAAGTCACTAAATCTAAAAAAACACCACATGGAGGCTCACCAGCCAGCCAGCCAGCCACTTACAGACACTCAGAAAACACAATTGTCTGTAACTTACTCCTCTTTTTGTCCGAGTTGAAACAACAATTTTTTTTTTTTCCAAAAAAAAGTATTTCTGAGGATGACTCTAGATGGATGATGATGAGCGTGATGATGTCAAGAGAGCTCAAAATAGTGAGCTTGATGACAGACAGATGGATGAACATTTCTCAAAATATTGTGAATCGTAGGAATGATCATGTTAGGAGGTGTGTTAGTTTAGTTGCTCAGTTAGGTCTTTGGTTAATTAACAACAATTTGGGTTAATGAAGCTAATTAGTTAATCTTTTGAACCAATATAGAGATGAAAAGAGTTTGAAATATTTGTCATGGGATATAATCTCGTCTAGTGTGATCTTAAATCATTTTTGATGATTTGAAATTTCAAAACATAATTTATGTTTTATAACGTTTTTTTTTTTTTTGTTATACAAATGTTTTGATTATTTATGTTTTGTGCTTGGATTTTTGTGTTGTTAGAAGTGAGTTAATTTTCTAATTAAATGTGATGTATTGTTCAATACATTTTTATGTTGTGTGTTGTGAATGTGATGACAATGATAGTTATAAACATCAACATAAGAATGCATGACAATCATGATGATAATTAATTTCATGTTGTAACCTATAGAAGATTTGCCCAATTTTCAAGGGTTTTAAAACCCACCGATTTAGAGCTCGCTGAATATCATCTACTACACCTTAAACCCTTAAAACGAGAAATAAATAAATTAATATTAAAATTAAAATCAAATATTTATTTTTTTTAAAACAGAAATTTTTTGTCAAGTACTTTTAACCAGTGTTGCATGGATATCCGGAAAAAATAGATACCCAACCAGGAGTTCAGGCCGAATATCACTTGTGAAATCCAGCGGATATCATGAATGGTATTCATAACTTGAGTTCTCTCCACTTATTTTCTTATTGGGTGGCATCACTAGTGAAAATGTATACTTCTTTGCATTGGAGATTGAGCTACATTTTTATTATTATTATTATTATTATTATTATTATTGAATGCTTGTCCCTTTACCTATACTTACTAGTGGGTACCCGTAAATTGCTTCAACCAATTAATAACGCACGCACGCTCTCAGGACCTGGGTTTCAGGACCTCAACGCGAGGTTTCAGGACCTGGATCTCAGGACCTGGGTTTCAGGCCCTCAACGCGAGGTTTCAGGACCTGGATCTCAGGACCTGGGTTTCAGACCCTCAACGCGAGGTTTCAAGACCTGGCTCTCAGGACCTCGAAAGCTCTCCATCCTACGGTCGTCTTATCTTCTTCCCGTCACTTTTCTCTGCGTCCATCGTCACTTTTCTTTTTCCTCGTCACTTTTCTTTTTCCACGTCACTTTTCTCTGCGTCCACCAGTCACTTTTCTCTGCGTCCGGTGGTCAGAGACGGACGCACAGACAGACGGTCCGGGATTCGAATCCGACGGTCCGGGCCGAATCCCATTTTCCGGAACCGACCCGGAACCGACCCGGGCCGGAATCCGACCGTCCGGGTCGGTTTCGCCGACGGATTCAAACCCGGAACCGTCGTGTCACGGACGCACCAAGTGACTTTATATATAAGACTAGTGGGTGCCCGTGGCCGAAGGCCACTGTGAAGTCCCCCGTGGGTGCCCCTGCCCTGCCCGCAGTGCCCTGCCCCCTGCCCCCTGGCCCGCCCTGCCCTCTGCCCGGACCTGCCCGACCCTGCCCTGCCCTGTCTGGCCGCCCGTTCTCAGTCCGGACCGGTTGCCGTTTTTGGAATCCGTTTTTGGATTCCGGGCCGGTTCCCGGTCTCGGAATCCGACTGTCCGGGCCGGTTCCGCCGCGTCAATTAAAACGCGAAACCTCGTCGGACGGACAGACGGGGACGCACAAAAAGGATTGTCACCCATTCTTTGCGGATACCACTGAAAGAGGGAGTGGAAGCAGGCCCAAAGACAGGGTGACTTCTAGATAATTCCAGTACACACAAAACAAAAGAGGGACCAAAACTGGTTTTGTCACCTAAAGCCGTCACTGCACTTCGACCCCTAAAGGATCACCCTAACTCGACAAAACCAAGTGTATTATATATATAGATGTGTACCTTCACATTAAATAGAATTAAAGCAAAACTTTATACTACTTTCTAGAAATGTGATGAGAATTGATTTGTTTTTTTTTTTCTTTTTTTTTCTTTTTTTAAATTTCCAAAAGTTATATAAGCAATCATGTGGTCGAACAAGCATCTTCTTCCAGAATTGAAGAATGATGAGAACATGAGATCTCATGTTGTCAGCATACTTTCTTTTTTGTCTTCATACATTCCTACACAAAAGGAGGCTATATTAGGTGACAAACTCTGGAGTCTGGACTTTACTAAAGTTATCAAGCACCAAGGTTTTTTTTTTTTTTTTTTAATTTTAAAAATTGTATATTTATTTTTATTTTTTATTTTTACTTTATTTTTTAATTTCAAGCTAGAAGGTTTTGCCTCTTGTGTCCTAACCAGTGTTTTCTTTTCCCACAAGCTTCTTCCTTTTCACAACAAACATATTGGGGGAATTTTTGAAAGTTTCGTTAATTTCTTGTTTAAATTTGACTACTTTTTCTTCTTTGTGGGGAGGGGGGGCCCAGGGAGGAGAAAGTTCGCCAAACCTTTATCTCAAAAAATTGGAAATGAAAAACTCAAATTGCAAATTGTCATCCTCCAGAAAGACAATTTAGCCAAATTTTGGCTATAAAATATAAAAGTAAAAAAAAATTTAGGGGGAAAAAAAAAAAAAAAAAAAACCATTTATTTAAGCATCCTTCAATTATATACTAGTGGTGCCCGTGACCTTCGGACACTGTGAAGTCCCCTGGTTTGTTTAAACCAAGAAGGACACACAAAGGCGCAAAGCAGCCTTTTTTTTTTCTTTTTTTTTTAAAAATTTTTTGTTTCAAAAATTCGTTGAAAAGTCCCCATGAAAACATACATGGTGAAGCAAGCTTTCATCTTTTTTATTTTTTATTTTTATGTGTTTTTTGTTTTTATTTTGTGTTTATTTTTCACTTTTATATTTTTGTTTATTTGGATGCAAGTTTGAAGTTTGGAGAAAGAAGACACACCTCATTCTTTTTCAAGTAAGGTTTTTCTTCATTATTATAAATTTTATTTTTTCTTATTTTCCAAAAATAAAATAAAAAAAGAAGCAAATATGTAGCCTTAGATTTTTCTGCCGATTTTTTTTTTAAAAAAAATTTGTTTCTTCATTTTTGTTGATTTAAGAGACTGGGAGAAAAATCTGGAAAAACAAATACAGAAAATTAAAAAATAAATAAATAAAGCAAATACGTCCGGACAGACGGACGAACGGACAGACAGACGGGCAGAGGCCGGTTCTGCCGGCGGATTAAAACGCGGACCTGTCCGACTGTCCGGGCCGGTTCCGCCGCGGATTAAAACGTGGAACCGTCGCGTCGGACGGACGGACGGATGGAAGGAAGGACCAAGTGACTTTATCCTTCAATTATATATTGTTTGCTACCCATGATTTCTTTGTGGTGAGTAAGTAAAGAACTAAACTTGGATGTGAGAAACATATTCGGCAAGGTCACACACACACATACTGAGCACCACTGGAGATGATGGTGATGACAGAAACCTCAGAGAGAGGAGGAGGTGCCTTGAACTTGAAGTCAGACTTAGATTGTTCAATTTTGTTACATGGAGAAAAACAGCCAACTTATTGCACACGGTTGGTTTTGACACGGAGAGATTTTGACATCTAGTTTGAGCTAACTTTAACGTTTTCCTTTGTCTTATTCCTTTGTACATTTTTCAAATCTACCTTGGGTGTGCTTATAAGTAAAGTTTTGCAGGGTTTTATCATTTTTTTTTACATATTTGTTGTTTTCCACTAGACTACAGCCACCGAGTTGTTGTGTGGCCAAAATTGAGGAAAATGTTGTCACAGCAGTTATTACAGACACATTGTACAGTTCAAGTTCAATACACTATAAAGGGTACTACAAGTCAACTTGGGTGACCCATAACAAGCACCCTCTCTATATTATTAGTACACTAGTATTATTATAATCCTTTCTGTATACAGACAATGTTCAAAACCAGTGTTGGTTTGGTAATATTGGCATGGAGCCTGGTATCAATTGGTATCTAATTGTATCTACTTAATTGTTGGATGTGTATATGGGTTTAGATCAATGTTGGCCAGATATATAGGTAAGTGGGACGGTTATCAACATGTATAATACCCCCCTTAGCAACTATTCATCTCCTGACTCTGCTCATTTTCCAAATTTGGCACTATTGGTAACCAACTTCTGTAACTCCATTCGCATATCCTTATTCATATATATAAGCGCAAACTCACATTATTCATATCCATGGGTATATTTTTATGAGATTCTAGATATGCATAGCTATGATATACATATTCATATGTGGTGTTGAGGGTCCGGGTATGTACATTCAGACATACATATCCTTTAGAAGGTTAGGGTTTTCAAGCTTGAGCCTTGTCCTTTGTATCTTTTTTGTTTTCTATCACGCTCCTTTTTGTTCCATGAAAACTTTTTTAAAGCAATGTCAAGAATATCACACAAACATTTTCCAGTATTTGAGGTTTGGGCTTTGAGCTCTAACTATTTGAAGTTTCAAGCTTGAACGTTTGAGCGAACAAACAAAAGCTTGAGTGAAAGTCTATTTGAATGAAGAGCTTATTTTTACGAATGAGCGTATTTCTGACCATATGTTTGGGCATTTGTGTTAGAGTGAACATTTATGTGTGAATGAGCATTTGTGTCTAAATGAGTGTCTATGTCTGAATCAGTGTTTGTGTCTAAATGAGTGTATGTCTGAACATCTATCTAAACGTATGTGTCTGAATGAACATTTATTTGAGTGAACATGTATCTAAACATTTATCTGAACATTTGTATTTAAATGAATGTTCATATGAACATCTATGTGGGCATATGTGTTTGAAAAAACATTTGTTTGAGCATGTATGTGGGTGGTTACGTCTAAATGAATGTTTGTCTGAATATCTGTGGAGGCATCCATGTTTGAATGAACCTTTGTCTGAACATCTATGTGGGCGTCTATGTCTAAACAAACATTTGTCTAAACTACATTTGTGTGGGCATTTATGTTTGAATGAACATTTATTTGAGTTGCATTTGTGTGGGTGTTTGTGTTTGAATGAACGTTTATTTAAACATCTATGTGGGCGTTTGTGTTTAAATGAATGTTTGTTTGAACATTAGTCTAGGTGTTTGTATTTAAATGAACATTTGTCTCCACATCTATCTAGGTGTCTATGTTTGAGTGAACATTTTTTTGAACATCTATCTAAGCAATTGTGTTTGAATGAACAATTTCATTGGAGGTCAAATTTCAAAACATTGGAATTTGAAATTCAAAACTTTAATTTTAGAAATCATGAACGAACAACAGTGTTATGACATTCAAGTGGTGCCCATTTTCATGATAGGTAAAAAATTTCTAAATCTCTTTTCCATGTTGCAAAAACTTTGAACTTTGTTACAAGTCGATTTTAATTTTGGAATTCAGTTTACTGGTTGTGTAATGTGCATAATTCCTGTCCAGCATGGCTACAAAAAATGATTCTTTCATTGTTGAGAGTTTTAGCACGGTTGGTGAACATCACAAACTTACCCCCTCCATGTATCTATGTTTTTACAACATTTTAACAATGTGTTCAAGGTTAAGTGCTAATTCAATGTTGATAAATTATTGGCATAATGTTGTCATGGCATTGTAACACAATGCTTGATTATCACAATGTGTTATAATGAAATCACATCATATTAATGATTGTATCAACATTTAGTTAGCATTTAACCTTGAACACATTGTTAAATTATTATAAAAACATTAAACCTTATACAGGGCAAGTTTGTGATGAACCATATCTATGTGAAGATGCGGTCCCCAACACTTCATCTTCAAACATGGTAAGTGTGTGCTTAAAAACTATAATTTTGTTGGAAAATGAGGTAGTTTGTAGTTATAGAAACTCAAGCTGCATTTTGGAAACCACACCATCAAAATTCCATTTGTTGGGGGCTTTTTGTTGTGAATGATGATTTACCTGTGGCTCTTGAAAATTTGCAAATGTTGTGACGAATTATCTATAGATCAAAGAAAGTGACAGGTAATTTTTTGTCCCAAATTGTTAATGGGATTATTCCCATGAAGATTCACCTTGATTATATTCATCCCAAATTGTTTGCTCAAAGAAAATCACAACTTGTAGAAAAGGCAACAATGGACAATGATGAAAATCATGTGCGATAGTAGTGGAAGAAAAGAACATGCCCTTTAATTATGTTATCACCACTTATTTTGGGTCCACAAACCTTTACCAAAAAATAGATGAAGCACAACAAATATTTATTGACGATCTTATGTTTCACATTTGTAAAGCTTATCAACTAATTTCCACTACTAAAAACATATGGCTAAAAAAGTTAATTTTTTGCCAATGTCCCTAGGTTTCATTTCTTTTTCGAACTATTCTTATGGATAAAGTGCTTCCTAGAACGGTGCAAAAAACCTTGGATTTGCATGTATTTCCAAACCTTTCATCTGTAGCCATTATTTCCTACAGTTTTATTTTATGGATGTGTAGGGGTGTTGTGGACACTTTTACCCTAGTAATGATTTTTTGAATGAATCTTGGAACCCTATACATGTCATTGTGGGCTTATTTGAAATGGATGAAACCAATGGTAAAAGTATGGTTGTTCAGCTTGAATCAGTAAGAATTTTCAAAGTTTACTTTGATGCATCATGTGATTACATTTGTGAAAGATGAGGGGAGTAATTTGAATACCATGGCAACTACATTACATTCCATCATCATTTATCAACCTTTGAAACCTAACCATGTTTATGAAAGTACATGTTTTGGGCATGTGATGTCTAAAGCATGCCAATATGTTATTGACAATGACAAGGTTTCTAAAAGCTTAATGGAAATAAATGTGAAGGATGCACAAGCTACTTTTAAAAAGACTATTACATGGATAAATAAATTTGGTGAAGGTAGGCAAGAATGGGAAAAGGTTTGTATTGAATGAGGGTTGCCACCTCAAAAACTTAAAACCCCTATCAAAACCAAATTTGCATCCAAAGTCATCATGTTTGAAAAGACCTTAGATTTCAAGCAAACCATCATCATTTATTACAAAAGGCAAAAGACTATTGCTTTACAACAAAGAATTCCAAAGGCCCAAGTGTAGGTTGTTGCAAAAGTAGTTAATTTTACCTTAAACCCTATGGTAATAGCTTGTGTTATGAATCAATCCCATGGTCATTGGTTATTGTTAAATGTTTTGACTACTACCATTACACAAATTGTCAATTTGCAATTTAACATGGTTCATATGTTTTAAGTCAAATGGGACAAAAGCTCTAGACCCATTTAATTTAGAACTCGTCTTCTTCCAAAAAAATACACAAAAAATTTTGAAGGTATTTAAACTTTTTTTCCAGTTTCTATTTGTTTTTTATTTCAAACCAGGTTCATAATAAACTTACAATAATGTTAAATCCTCAACTCAAATCATTACAAGTGGTGGAAAACTTGGTGGGACATGGGAATGCAATTTGACCTATTTTTAAGTATGATTTGAAACCTATGATTCCCCTTTTAATGGTATGTTCTGAAACCATAAAGCCTATTGCTAAAGCTTGCACATCTACTGATCACAATGACCTTGAAGAAAAATGACGTGCTCCCAAGCTCCTTGATAAACTCAAAGGTGAATCTGAAGTGAAAACGGTGAAAAACAAGGAGTCAAGGGACATGTTCCTTAGCTCACAACACTTTGGGGGTAGAAGGGGTGTGTTGGAGCTCCAAAATGAAACTAAGAAGAATGACAAGCACTTAATCACTCACACGGACTTGCACAAAACCAAACAACAAGTTGGTTAGTGCATAGTTGGAACGTTTTTGGTGTTAAAACGAGCCAAGAGCAAACTCATATTCACAAAATTCATCACGGCCCGAATTTGGGGGAAGCCACCACCTTCCCCCTTATAGTATACTATGTGCTTAGCCACATGACTAGCACCCAAATGTCATTTAGTCCCAAGACTCCCAAGTGGGAATCCCGAAATTCCCACAACTAGGACTCCTACAACTTTGGGGGCCCATAACTTTGTGTATAAACCTCCAATTAAGGTGAGGTCTAAAGAAAAGTTGTAGCCCTCGACAAGAGCTTTTCAATAGTATGTCACACACCACCTACAAGCAAGGGACTTGGAGTGATTTCCAACTTTTAGTGGTTGGGAGTCAAATTGCCAATTTTACTCCTAGCCCTTCTTTTGGCCATAACTTGTGTGTTAAGTGTTCAAATGGGTCATGCAAGCCCATTTTAGCCATCTAAATTTCAAGAGCTTTCCAATGATGTAAGGAACTTTTTAATTCATTGAACTTTGACCTCTACAATTGCTCTCTGAAAATTCGAAAGTCCATCACGACTCCAATTCCCAAAATGGAAATTCCCTTGGGAGTGTGAGGGCTCATTCCCTCACACTTTCTAGGAACATGAGGTGTGACTCCCGGGCTTCCCTCTTGGCCCGCAACTTTACAAGCCCTTGTCTTGGTCGCGAACTCAAAGTTAGGGTTGTGACATGGGAATGCAATTTGATTTGCTTCTAAGTATGATTTGAAACCTATGATTCCCCTTTTAATGGTATGTTTTGAAACCCTAAAGCCTACTACTAAAGCTTGCACATCGACTAATCACAATGACCTGGAAAAAAAAAGTAACATGTTTAGGGTTGAAACATTTTTTAAGGAGTTTTTTTGAACACTTACCACAAAAGAATCATCTTTATTCATGAAATTATCCATACCTTCTTCTACATCTAAAAACTCCTCTTGTTTGGTGGCGCAACCATGAAGGTCAATTTTCAAATGTTGTATTTCTAACTAAACAAATTCTTGGTATTCTAAGGTCACAAATTGAAACATTAAGGGTTTTTAATCTTGCTAGAATATTAACAACTTTGTGATAAAGCTATTTACAAATGGAAAATTTGGACAGGTTCATCACAATTGTCAAAAATTGATCTAATGATTCACACGTGAATTGTATGCCAAATTAAAATATGAAAGACTACTTAAAAATTAAAGGGTCTTTGGTTGATGACAATTATGAATTGATTAAAGAAGAAAAGTATTGATGAAAAGTTGAACGTGCATGATGAATAGTGCATAGGTATTCAACTTTCCCATTTGTGGTTTTTTTTCAACATTTGAATGTTTTGTTGCTTTTCTTTTATCGTTAACATTTCAAAGTTTTTGCAAGCAAGCAACTTGCATTGTAGTGGGCAAAGTTTTGAAATTCAACTGCTTTTTATCCATGGGGGGAAAATTTGTGATTATCTAAATTTAAAATGTGCATAACATTTATACATATTCACAACTAATTCAAAATTTAACAACCAACAAATTCATATCCACTATAAAAAAATACATTACACTCAATCCCCATATCCGCCATTACAATAAGTTGCTGAAATTTTTCTATGCATATCCATTTGTTGGAATTTTTTACAAGATCTAGGCTACCTTATTGGTATCTTAAATTTTACCTTGAAATATGATATCCAGCCAACACTGATAATAATACCAGCCCTGTACCATTCTCAATTCCACCAGGCACATTGGGAGGTACTGTCTGTTTCATAGATACCTACTACCTACCTACCTACCTACCAGCCAAAAATCAGTCTTGGACCCAATACTTACTGCTCTGATCAAGACTCAAAGCAACACAAGAGCAGAAAACCACTAAGGGTCTCTTTCCATTAGGCTGTTGTGATCACAGTTACACACAGTGACTTCTTCTTCCTTGCTGAAGCGCTTTTGATTGATTTTAAGTGTAAGAGGAAGTGGCAATGGGAGGAGATTAGCTGCAGGAGGTTATTGTTGTTGTTGTTTTGGTTCATGTGCTTGGGATGATGGATTGAGAACGGCAGGAAGATTATGATGATGATGATGATGATGGGAGTTGTTTAGGGTTTTGGGTTTAGGGCTCATCTCTTTGTTGGGTTATTGCCTGGATGGGGATAGAGAGAAATTCATTCTTGGTATACAAACATACCTGCAACAATGATCTATCTCGCCACTTTGTTGCACAAGAAAGGTAACAGCCCTGGTCTGTGCAAGGAGGGGGATTTTTTGCTGCTGCTGCTCCCAATTGGATTGGATTCTCACCACAGTGCTCCCTGGAGATTGGATTCTCATTGTTGTGCCGGTTATGTACTATGGAATGGTCAAGCCCCTGCCCATCATGTCAGGTAAGGCGCCAAGTGAGCCTGTTATGGCAAGCTAGGCCACACACCCAACATGATGGGGCAAGGGGTGAGACCATTCCGTGGCATCAAGGTCTGGGGTGACAAATTTCAACATTTTTTTTATTGGAAAAAACATTTCATCTTCAACAGACCACATTTTGGTAACTCCATATCACTACTGATCATCATGTATGAGTGTATGATCATCATCGGAAGATTACGTTATATATTTATTGCGGTCAAGAAAAAAGTGACATAATCTGTCACCCCAGACCTTAATATTGGTTTCTTGGTGACAGTTCCATCTCTGGCTGACTTCTAGTGGATTTTGATTGTGCAGAGATATGAAGGCCAGTACCATTCTTCTTGATGATAATATATGAGGTCTGGATCAGTAGTTTCAGTGAAGGCTAGCATCCAAGACAGCAACCTCTTCCACCCGAATATCATCACTTGACTTCTCAGTCTTTCAAGTAGGAAATCCCTTCTTGTTAATTCCTTTAAGAACTTTGTCATCAAATCATATGGTTTTTTCTTGGCCACATTATATGACCTAATCTTCTGGTGATGATCACACACTCCTAACAGTGACCAACATGTGTCTGTTGAACATGATTTTTTCATTTTGAGAACAAATTGTTGAACCTTCCACCCCAGACCTTAATGTCATGGAATGGTCAAGCCCCTGCCCATTATGTCGGGTGTGTTGCTTAGCTCGCCCTAATGGGCTCACCTGGTGCCTTACCCAACATAATGGACAGCCTTGATTTTTGTGTTTATTTAAGAGTTTAACATTATGATGATAATGTCCATAAATTTATCCATTGTACATTTGATATGCTATGTCTCTTGAGTATTAGCCAACATCATGACTGAGTCTTCCTGTTGCTTCCGGAAATGTGGCAGAAACTTAGGATGCAGATTTTGCATGATGGTTTACCCAGATTCTGGGCAGATTATCATATACTGATCTACATTCACTGTCGGGAGTGGATGCAATCATTGCGTAGTAATGGAAGCTTATCACTGCTAGTTGTGAGTAAGGTGAAGGTCTGACACTTTGTGAGGAACTCTCATAAGGCAGTTATGACTGCACCCATGTCATACAATCTTCAAATTGTTCTTGGAAAGATTTCTGTGCAATTTGTTGAGATATATATATATTTCTTAAATGCTTTTAACTATTATTTTTATTGAGAAACCAATTATTTATGCCCTTATGAAAGCAACCCATCATGCCAATATCTGATATCTTCTTGTTGTTTGCCCTAAACCCTATTTCAACTTGAAACCCTAGTAGATGTAAAGTTTCTCTCAGTATCAATTGTGTGGAGTAATGTATTGTTGTTTAGTTGCAGCAATTCATATGATCAAGCTTGATCCAGGTGAGGGGCTGAGTCTTTTGTCTTGAATTGACATTTGAGTTCTGCTTGGGGCTATCTGTGATCATGATTTATGCCCTGTGGTTTGTAGGAAATCAGGGGGTTTGGAGTAAATACCAGTGTTGGGCAGTTTTCAGAAATGTACATTGATAACTGGTGCTTTCTCAGAGTGGGTCTCAAACATATATATAAATGTGGTTCTGAAGAAAATCAGATAACTGGTTCCTGATATATAATAATCATGGCTCTCAAACATCTGAGAACCAGTTCTGTTCTGATACCTCCAAAAATCTAAGAACCGGTCAAATAACCTTCTATAAAACTCCTGGTTCTTTTGCCGCCAGTTATTTCATGAAGCTGCTAGTTTTCCATTGAGGCTTTTTGAAAGAACTGGAACTGGAGATTCTTTCATTTCTGAATTTTATAAAAACTGGTGGTGATTATTAAAAACTAAATCACCACCCAACTCTGGTGGATTAAATACTTGTCAGTGTGTGGTGCAGTGTCTACGGGTGACTGATTGATATGGTATTTCCAATTCTTTGATTATAACATGATTTGCTTGGATGTACAGGCCACAGGGTCATGGTGTCATGTTTTTCATATAATGTGTTTTGCTTTGGGAAAAGTCTTGATGGAGCTGGTATCAGGCAAGCTTGGTATATATGATATGGGTGGGTTAGATCCAATTGCCAATCAGTGGCTGGAATGGGTGCTTCCATGACAAGGAAGGGCTCATTGCTGAAGATGGTTGACCCCTTCGCTTATTGTCGACAAGGATTTGCTTGAGGAAGTTTGGGTTGTGGTGATGATGGCAAAGGTGTGTCTTGATGCAAAGACAACTAAGAGCATGAATAACATTCTTAAGACATTAGAAAAACCATCATAAAGTTGTGAGGGAGGAACCAGGTTTCTTTTTCTTTTTTTGATCTATTTTATGCCCCAAAATCAGTGTTTCCAACTCTTCTCCATACTTTAAGAACATTCCATTACTACGTAAGGGTCAAGAGGCTTGGAGTTAGAGAATATTCTCGAAAGGGGAGACAAGTTCCTTCCCAAAAACCCTAGGTTTCCTTTGACCTGAAGCCATGTGAATATTCTTTGTTAACCAGAATTCTTGGGAATATTCTCCTTAATCACCCATGACCCCTGGTTATGAGACTCTTGTATACCACAGAGTTATAGTGGTCTTTCCTTTGCTATGGAAGCTATTCCATAAGTAGCTGGTTACAAGTAGTGTTGCAATGCCAGGACAAGAAACCAAGCTGTAACTAGTAACTTAACTTTGGCAGAGTACTGCCCACCAGCCTTTGTTTTCGCTGGCTCTATATAGCCAGAAAGCTATATAAAAAATTAAAGTGCTAAAATTAAGTGCAAAAGTTGTAAACCTCCTGAAGTGAGGTTTTCAATAGCCAGATTTTGACCAAAATTTAAGAAAATTTGTCAAATTTCTATACGCGGTTCAAGTGGGTAGCCAAAAAGAAAGAGCTCCAAAAAGTGAGCAGAATTGGGTACTGTTTGATGAAACTGGGTTTCAGTTCAGGAGATTTGTAATATCTTATTCTGACAAAGCTTTTTTCTTCATTGAATCATAGCCTTCTCATCAGAATAAGGATCCAAAACTCAAGAGAGTTTCACCCCCAGTTATGGATAGCCTTGTCCAAAACTGGGGGGTGAAACTCTCCTGAGGACCAATTTAGGGGATAACACAGTTTGGTCCCTTGTTTTATTTCCTTTGTACTGTTTTCATTGGAAAACTCCATTGTTTGCAGAAGTTGGAATCAAGCTTGCCTTCTTTGTTTGATGTAGCTGAACTATGTTCTCAATACAATAGTACCTCGGTTGGCTTCAGCATAAATTATACTATAGAAATGCTGAAATTTTCAAATTTTATTTTTCTCAAAAAAAATTATTGATTTACTAGTTAATAAAACCTTGTAAAAATTTGTTCTAATATCATGTCATGTTTGCCACATCAAACATGGCATGATGTGGATCTAACTCAAGCTTGTTTAGGATATTGTAATTATATATTTCAAAGTAATTCAAAATAATTAGACCATGTGATGATATCTAGATGTTGCCCAAGAAGGTGTTGCTTTCGTTTTTCATCAAAGATTGGACATATACACATGTTTTCATCAAATGGTTCAAAAGATGAGGCCTTATAAACATTGGAATTGTTTTTCTTAACACACTTGTTTTGAACAAATCGAACATTGTGGCAATGTACAATCCAAGTGAAGGCAAAAAAGAATGATTTGTTCAATTTGAAGAAACTTGTTTTAGCTTTAAAGCTCTTCAACAAAAAAAATAATTGCAAGATATTCATGACACCAACTCCAAAGAGGGAAAACCCAATAGGATGAGTTTGATGGCTATCTTAAAAGGACTTTTAAAACATCAAAAGTCCCAAGCTTAAAGAGTTTCATTTTATAATACAACACACTTTATAATATGACTTTTTTAGAATGTACCTTGAAGTTGCATTGTTATACATAAATTCTCCCAAATTCATTATTTGTTTGATCCCTTTAAAACAAGTCTGAAAAACTTATGTCATGACATTACATTAACTATTGCAAGAATAACAAGAGATAGCCAAAATGGTGCCAAGGTATTACATATTACACCATATTGTGATAGGTTTGTGCAATGTGCATCAAGGAATGTAATCGTCCTACAAATTTCCCTACATATTACATATTTGGACTTGAACACAATTAATTTGAACTTGTCCATCATATATACATGGCACAAATTGTGCTAATAATCGGCTTCGGTGTTCTTGACATAATTGTGAATTATATCATAATATCGGTGTTATACTTAACCCAATCTCCTAAATTGAATGAGGACTATGATTGGATCAGGTGTTATATCTAGGGGACAAGTCGCAAGGGGAGTACGTTAAGCCTCAAAACCTAATGCATTTTTCTCACCAAATGTTTGCTTATCACAACTTCACAACTAAACTTGACAAGGTTAAACATAATTTTTGAGAACTCATAATTTGATGGTGGGACGATATTTTGGAAGTCGTCTTCAAACAATTCCTTAGTTAGAACACAACATAAAACACTCCAAGACATTTCCTAATGTATTTGGAGGGCTCCTTATAGTTTGATGAATATCCCTTCTAGAGATGAAGAGGGATATTTTACTTACTTGTTATGCCTATAAGTAAGCCTAAGATCCCTTCCTTTAATCCGTAGAGGTACCATAGTTTGTTAAGGTAACATTAGCAAAACCCATGTCCAATTACATTGAACTTGACCATGTTTGAGATTGGCAACCCAGCCCACATACATTGAACTTGGAATTTGTCACGTACCCAAAAATAAAACAACAACATGGTGGGTGGGGGGGAGGCATTTGGTTGTTTCAAATGCATGGTTTGGGGTGCTTGATGGGTTTGAACTTTGCATGGAGTGTTTGCCTTTTCTTTGATGGTGCACCTCAAGTTGTTGAACGTGCTTCTCATGGGATGGACAAAGAAGCTTTGCAATGATATGAATGTGAAAAAACTTGATGGCGTTTGTTTTTCTTTCTTCCTTTTCACTTTCTTGTGATAACATACCTGAAATGGTATGCTTGTGGAGGTAAGCTAAGCTTAATATTTGTTTGTACATGGAATTGTGTAAAGTGCTTTAGAACTTGTTCTTGTTCAGTTGTCCATTTTAGATATGGGAATGATGATAATTCCAAATCAACAATAGGCTTGATGGTTCTTCTATTTGCTCCCTTACCCTAGGCTTGCTTCCATCATTAAATAATCTTTTCAAATAATGAAACAAATTTTTAGTGAAAATGTGAAGTTGACGTGTTGAAAACCCGTCATAATTATTGTAGGCTACAATATCTAAACAATTTCACTCCTCATAAGATAATATCATAATACATCATGAAAAGATAATAATTTCAAATCTATACAAATACATTAAATGTTTTGTTCTTCTTTATTTTTATTGTATTTGTTTTATCCATGTGGAAACTGACTCTACACCACCCAACTTTGACACATCTTTGTTCAAAAATTAATTGATTTCTAATTTTTCATTTGGGAAAATAGAATCTTTTTTTAATTCAATATATATTCCTTGATATATATATATATATATATATGGAAAAAAAAAGTTTGAAAATGTTGAAATAATACAATTAGTGTTGAATCTGCCAAAGTACTATGGGTATTTGTTTGATGGGTAAAGCACCTGAGAAAATATTAGGGTCACCATGGTCATAACCCAACAACTTGAACGGGTATCATAAATGGCACCAAACACCCATGGTTCTATGTAATTCTGAATTTGCAAAGAACCGGAACAAAAGGGGGTTGGTTATCAACAAAAGAAAATACCCACACAACATGGATCATAGCAATTACAAGTTAGAACTTAGTTTTCATTCGAGCCATAAGTGCCTAGAGAGCCATGTTGTGCTATTTTCCAACGGTTGTATCTAGTTAGGTTTTTCCTCTCATCTTCACATTCCGTTTTGTAGAGGAATATTAAGGGTAGGGTCAGAAGCCCTTCCTTGTTTTAAGGTCCCCTAGGCACAATGGTGGTAGCCCAAGTGATGGGCATCCAAAAACAAGAAATATTTCTTCCATTTCGCAAGATCATAGAAGATGGTTGTTGAGTTTTTGCACCTACCAAAGGTCATCTAAATACATTACAAAAATTAGTGCAGGTTTTGCAAGTGAAAGTTTGGCATGTAATGTTAACCTAACCCTTATATGTCATCATCATGTGAGCTAATCATTGTGATTGCCTAATCAAAGCTAGTCTTTTTTTTTTAAAGACCCGTCCTATTGTACCCTATTGGAGAGCATTTTCATCTAGTTTTTTTTAATGATTTTTTGTCATTTGGTGATTTTTTTCAACACAAACCATCAAAAATTGATGAAAATTTTCAAAAAAAGTGTCATGTTTCTACACATTGCTCAACCAAATAGACAAGATATGAGTAAATTTTTATAAATTTCTAAATTTCATCATTTATCTACAGCCAATCATGATTGAATCTCCTAATAAATGATTGTCAATGTGGCAACATCACAAAATTGAATTTTAAAAAAATATTGATTGCATCATGTGCATATTTACAAATCCATAATCCTCAATTTCACATTATTTGAAGCTTGAACTTCATTGTAAAGCACTCTAAGAAAACTATTGTTGTATTTGAAAAGAGCGCCTTTTTTTTTTAAAAAATTATGTAGCTTAAGTGGTAATCATAATATGGAGATGTTAAAATAAATGGTAATCATCTTTACAAAGATTTAGCCAAACCTAGCTATAAACTAGATATGAAGTACATAAGTTTTAATTTGTGTTTATGGAAACAAAAACCCACCAAAATCAATTCATTAAATTTCACAAATAAAAAGAAGATTGTTTGGAAGGTATGTTATATGTCATATTCATGAATATATTTTTAATACAAAAAATAGGCATATCATGTATATTCTTTAAAAAGGGGAGTGAAATTTTGCACCTTTCATAAATGTAAGATCCATCTTTCATCTGTAAAAACCTCTTTTACATTTCATGATTTGCTTCATGCTTAAAAGGAGGCATTATTGTTAATGTATTTTATTGATAATTTTTTGCCTTTTGAATTATGATTTCTAAAGGCATTAATAGCAATGCATTTCCCTATATAAAAGGTGTTGGTAATTTTATTAAAAATTAAAGCCACTTGTATTTTGAAACACACCATCATTGAGTGTGAAGGTTCTTCAAGGCTTATTGTTCTTTCAGGTTTCTCATCCCGTCTCTTTTAAAATGCTTCTTGCAATTGGTGTGAACTTTGGAACACAATTTGTTCCTTTGCCCTTTGTGACTTGCTTTGGGTTTTGTGTTTTTGGCTTGCTTGGACTTGGGTCCTCTCTTTTCATCCTTTTGTTGGGTGTTTTGTTTAATGAAATTTGCAAGATTTTGCTCACTTGGAACAATTGTAGTTTTGGTTCCAATTTCACACAAGAATGAAATCTTAATTTGGTTTTTAAAGGGGTAAAAATGTGGCCCCCTAAACATTATTTTCCTCAAGGAGATAAGGCTGAAGGAACAAGGTCAACTCCTTCTTACTGCCAAAAAAAATTGCTCTCACTTGCTAATTTTATTACAACTATTGAAATAACTATAAAGAGTTCATACAAAGAGAAAAAGAAGAAGGCTAAGGTTTATCATCTAGGGACAAACCTACCATCCTTACCTGTACAACCCCCCCAGAAAACCTTTTTGTCACTACCTATCATCTACAACCACTACAAACTTTTTTAACAACTACTTACCATCTACAATAGTCCCATGTACCCTACAAACTTCAACTTGGTACTAATTTTTCTTCCTATTACCATATATTGGATGTCACCTTCCTATAGCAACAATTGACTTCCTAGGCCAAATAAACCTTGCATACATTCTTACCATTTTTTTGTAAAAGGAACGCAAAATTACTACACAAAATGTGACAACACATAATGTAAGCTTAAACTATATTACCTTGCCTCATTTTTTAAACTCACACAAAGCACAATAATGTTCTTCAACCATTTTCCATCGAAAATAATACACAAGTACCACATAATGCCAAAATATTCTCTCCACTTTAATGTTTCACAATAACACCACTCCAATAAAGAGCTTTCAATTCCAACTCAAAACTACCACTATTAGGAAATGCGTCCTAATTCACTTTGGGTTTCATTACATTTTGAGTGAATTTAAACCTACTTACTTACCTAGGCTTGGTTTTTAACCTAATAATAAGCTTTAAAAATCATGAAGTTAGCCTATGTTAGGTTAAAAACCAAGCCTAGGTAAGTAGGTAGGCCACATAATCAACTTAGGTACCTCTTCTAAGAATTCGATAAAAAAATATTTGGTCAACATACCATTGTTGACCACACACAACACCACCCACAAGGTTTGATCCCTTCACCTTTGGAATGGAGACAAACACCCTTACCATCAAGCCACCCCACTTGTCATAATGACATGTTACATTACAATGTATTTATGAAATACTTCATTTTAAACATTACAAAAACATAAACTTTGAAAATTCGTATCTTATTGAAATTTTATTCAAATGAAATGATTCAATTTTACTTTTTTTAAAATTTCAATAATTTACATAATTATATTTATTTCCTTTAAAGTTTAAAATCATTTGAATTAAAAAAAAATTGAATATCATTATTCAATAACATTTCAATGACCATTCTTTTGGAAAAAAAAATTTAGTAAATGAATTATTTTTTTGTTAAACATAATAATACTACCTATGTTAAGGATACTTTCAATTATTATATGGTTATTTTTCATTAATTTAAATTATTTCACCTTACATTATTTACGACTATTTATGTTTATACTCAATTATTTTTGGTTATTTTTTTGTTATTTCACCTTAGGTTACTTTTGGTTATTTTAAATTACTTTCAGCTATTTTAATTTATTTCACCTTAAGTTATTTTCAGCTATTATAAGTTTTTTTAGCTATTCTATGTTTTTTTTGCTATTGTAAATTATTTTAGTTTAGACTACTTGGAGCTATTATTAGTTACTTTTGGCTATTGAAGGCTAGTTCACCTTAAGTTATTTTTGTCTATTATAAATTATTTCACCCTAAATTATTTTTGGCAATCCTAAACAATTTTAATATATGGCTATTGGTTATTTTTTATTATTGTTATTGGTGGTTATTAGTGGCTATTAGTATCTATTTTGTTTACGGTTATTAATGTTTTTTAGTGGTTATTCTATTAATAGTTGTTGGTGGTTACCTCCTTATTGGTCATTAGTAGTTATTATATTAATGATTATTTTATTAGTGGCTATTGGTGGCTATTCTATTAACAGCTTATTAATGATTATTGTTGGTTATTCTATTAAAGGTTCTTATATTATTGACTATTGTTGGCTATTGTATTAAGAGTTATTATATTAATGGCTATTATTGACTATTCTATTATCGATTTTTTTATTAATGGCTATTGTTGGCTGTTCTATTAACGATTCTTCTATTAATGGCTATTGTTGGCTATTTTATTAACGGTTCTTCTATTAATGACTATTGTTGGCTATTTTATTAACGATTATTCTATTAATGGCTATTGTTGGCTATTCTATTAACGGTTCTTCTATTAATGGCTATTATTGGATATTCTATTAAAGGTTCTTCTATTAATGGCTATTGTTGACTATTCTATTAACGGTTCTTCTATTAATGGCTATTGTTGACTATTCTATTAACGGTTCTTCTATTAATGGTTATTGGTGGTTATTTTATTAATGATTATTTTATTAATGGCTATTAGTGGTTATTCTCTTAATGGTTATTTTATTAATGGTTATTTTATTAATGGCTATTAGTGGTTATTCTTTTAATGGTTATTTTATTAATAGTTATTAGTGGTTATTTTATTAATGGTTATTGTTGGTTATTCTATTAATGCCTATTGATGATTATTTTATTAATGCCTATTGGTGACTATTCTATTAATGCATATTGGTAACTATTTTATTAATGGTCATTGGTTGTTACTTTATTGATGGTTATTTTAATTAATGAATATTAATGGGTATTATATTAATGGTTATTGATGGATATTTTATTAATGCATATTGGTGTTTATTAATGGTTATTATGTTAATGGCTATTAGTGGCTATTCTTTTAGTGGATATTGGTGATTATTAATTGCTATTATATTAATGGCTATTGGTTGTTATTAGTGGTTATTTTATTATTGACTATTGGTGATTGTTCTGTTGTAAACCATTGGTGGTTATTTTATTAATGGTTATTAGTGATTATTTTGTTTTAAACCATTAGTGGTTATTATATTGGTGGTTATTGATGACTATTTTATTGATGTTTATTAATGGTTATTATATTGCAAATTATTGTTTAATATTCTATGTTATAATATCATAAAATTCTGGTAGTTATTATATTGTAAGGTATTTAAAATTATTTTTCATAGTTTATTATTTTCTATTATAAATTATTTTTACTTTAGGTCATTATATTTTGTTTTAGATTGTTTGAAGTTATTCAATGTAGGACAAAATAATTTATAATAACATATAATAGCTAAAAATATATGTTAGAATAACTAAAATAACTTAAAATATTATAGGGTATATCATAAAATAACATAGATAGAACATTTTTAAAAACATAGAAATAAACCTATTTACTATAAGAAATTATAATAATGAATTATGTTAACTAGTAATGAACCATGATGTTTACATAATGATATTATAGTGAAAATCAATAAAATGCAATAAAATTATTTCATTTTTAAGGTCCCATAGTTATTTAAGCTAATAAATTGCACCCCACTTTGGTAATAATGTACAATACACCAAAACCCTTTCAAATCCTCCTCCTCCACAAAAGGTTCCCATTGACCCACCCCTTGAAAATAGAATCTTTACCCTAATCCTTTTTTAAGATCTCCTACATGATTGGATGGATCACATTAAACCACTCACTAATATAAACTACTTAATCTCATTAGCTTCACCCCTTTGATAAGAGATAATAAGTCTACCTCTAGTACCTAGCTAATTACTAGGATGTCTATGGCACTAACTAATCTAGGGATTTTTTCCCCTTAACATCCACATGTAAGTGAAACAAAAAATTTGGATGAAGGTACATTTTTCCCAAAAGAACTCAGTTTTAATTTTGAACCAATTTCAAAAATCAAACATGGTTCCAATTTTATTTTTACTTACTAGAATTAAAATTGCCAATTATAACATTCCAACTAAGGAATTTGCCCAATGTTGATACATATGTATAATGTCTTATATTGATTCTATTTATGATATTTTTGTTTCGGTTGTGCAATTTCCCTTTATTTCATTTTTAGGTTTCCAAAAACAAAGGAAGAAGCTTTCTTTACTATTATTATTCCAAACTTCAAGTTCAAATTAAACAAATTATCATTTAACCTTTTCCAAAACATTACATTTTTTTTTAAAAGGATGTCATAGAGTTTTGGAGTGTTTGCTATGACATAATAATATTTTTTTGCAAAATTATTGGATTAGAAAAAAAATCCTATCATTTGTGCATTGTTAACAATGATTTTTTTGGTGGAAAATTTTCCATTTTGCAAAAAGAAATTCCAAAAAATATATTTTGTAGCAAACTCCTTATTTTTAAAGATATGTCAAAATCATCACAATTGTTTACAATCTGAAAAAGTACTTAAGATTTTACACTTTCATATTTTTAATATTGTTCAATTTGGCTAAATGTACATATGGACTGTTGCCACTTGAACAACATCACAAAATTGAAAGGAAAAAAGAAACTAGTCCTTAGTAAGTGTGCACACATAGTTTTGCTTTCATTTCATATACCATCTCTAGCATGTCTTTTTTTTTATAAATGAGTATTTATTGTGTTGTTTATTAATTACTTATTTTTAGCACAAATTCTATTTTGTGCACTATTCATTGGGTATATTTTTTAAATGTATATTGGGATGTTGAGAAGCAAATGGAACTTTATTATGACCGTTAGAAGGGTTGTTTTTGTTTCAATTGTTCTGATTCATTACAAAAGCCATTTGAACATCCTATCCTTTTAATCTTATTGGTTTTGCAAGTAGGGAAGAGACAAAGCATTGGTGTATGATTTAACACAATTTTTTTGCATGAAAGTGACCCAATATGTGAGTGTACATTTTTGAAAAAAAGAAAGTGATTACTATATACCCAAAGTGGAATCCACATTCAATTGCTACTTAATTTTCAATTAATCCCCCAATTTTAATTCTTCTTTTTTTTCAAAAACATCTATCTTGGTTCTAGTTTTGATTACAATCCCACACATATATAAAACCAAGAACGTGATTTCAAGTCCAATTCTAATTTTTGATTATGACAATCAAGCCCAATTCCAATTAGGTTATTTCAAAGTGGAACCAATGGATTTCACTTGCCAAATAGGTGCTTACCCAACAATGGCAATAGGTGTTATTCATGGACAAACACGTTATTTTAATATTTTTTACAAGTCTGGATGATTTTTTAATATATTTTTAAAGAATTTCCTAATAACTAACTAATTTTGTTCACATTTGACAAAATGGAAAATTTTACCCAAAATCAAATAGGAATGACCATCAAGTTGATTCTTTGAATTCCATCATTTACAAAATGTTATAACTTGAAAACATGAATAAGAAAATGTTGTTCACATCACATGTAGTTGTGATAATTTTGATAGCAACAATTAGATTTGATTCATGATTGTAAATTTGTTAATGATTTATTTCTTCAATCAAATTTTGTCTCTTTTTCAACAAAAAAGTTGGAATCAATGTGGAAATTTTCATTTCTTTATTGAAAATTTGACTAATTATGTTTTTTTGGAAAAAATCACCAAATATTTCAATATCACAAAATTGAAAAAATAAAAACCATGTTCATCACATATTTGTTGTCATGTGGAGGTTAAAAGTTACCATTGGTGGTAGTGAGTGAAGTGGGATTTTGTTGGTGTTGATTATGCATATATTTGTGGTATGTGTCACTAGTTTCAAATTTTGCATTTATTTAAACCAATAGAAAGTAATTTTATAAATGGTGTAAAAGCATGCTTGAATTAGGTAATGTTACTATTATAATGAAAAAAACAACTTGTGCCAACCCCAAAATAAAAATATAACTAATTCAAATTATTCAAAACAAGTAAAAATCCTTTAAATTTTTTTTTCTTTGGGTCAATCAATCATTGTCCTAAATGCATCTATACAAACTTCGAACTCCTAAATCCAATCAAGAGGTATCAATATTGGTCCTTGAACAAACATCATTTCAAGCTATTTAAAGGCTAACTCACATTTTATTTGTCTATTGGAAATTGCCTATCTATTGAGTAAATGTTTTAATGGTTCCATCCTCGTCGCGAAATCTTTGATGTATTATTGATAAAAGTTTCCCATACCCAAGAAGGATAAAAGTTCCTTGATATTCCGAGGATGGTTAATATGTTGGATGGCCTCAATCTTTTCACTACTAGAAATCTTGTCATTTGCAACCAATCACTATGCAATTGGCATGCAACTAATTGTTGTTTACAACTATCTTAGTCATATTTGCAACTACAAATGTGGTATTGTATAATTTTTGGGCCATATGGTTGTGTGTGCAACTAACATGCAACTAAATCTATACAACATGGACACATGTCATAAAAATAATGACCTAAACTTATACATACTTAAATTATTATAGTTAATATATCTACATAGGTTATATATCATAATGTTATGTACCTCTAGTACTAAGTTAGCCCCATGCTAACTTAGGCTAACCTAATTTAACCTAGGTTTAAATAACCATGGCTAAACTAACATAGGCTAAATAAATAAATTAAATAAACTAACCATGGTTAATTAAGTTAGATTAAACTAATTATGGCTAATATAAATCAAGTTAGATTAACCATGGCTAAATTGAACAAAATTAAACTAATAATGGAAAAAATAAATTAAACTAAATTGAATTAGGTTAAACTAACCATAGTTAAATTAAGTTAGGCTAAAATAATTATGTCTAAATTAAATTAAGATAAAATTAACCATGGTTAAATTTATTAGGCTTAAATGGTTATGGTTGAATTAAATTAAGTTAAATTAAATATGGTTGAATTAAATTAGGCCAAACTAATTATGGCAGAATCAAGTTGGGTTAAATTAAATTAGATTATATTAATTATGGCTAAACTAAATTAAGATAAACTAAATTAGGCTAAAATAAATATGGTTAAATTAAATTAGGCCAAATTAATTATGGTTTAGGTCAATGATAATCATTCAAATGGGGTAGAGGAAAAGGTGTCGGATTTATTTGCAAAATAGCAGTCTAATTACTGATGATTGAATATAAGTTTTTAAAAAGAAAATGGAAACAACCTTAACCCAAAGGTTGAAACATCTATACTTGGAGATTAAAATGAAACAAAAGGATCTTGTTTCACAAAAGCTTTTCAATTGAATGCTTATGTCAATGAATGTATTTCTAAAACTACATTAAAAACCTAATTAACATGCATTCACTTAGGGTTTATAATGTCCAAATTGTTGATATTCTTCTTCTTCTCTTTGCAACCCCATTGAATGTTGAGAAAAGTTAATGACCTATAAATGTATGTTCATACCCATTCAACTTGTTTTGTTTTGTTTTAAATGTTGTGATGAGGTAAATTTAAAATTATTATGACACCAAATGTAAGCACAAGCCTAATGTGTGTGCATGTTTAATTGAAGATTATTATTACATCTAGTTTTGAAAGAAGGTTGTTTATTTTGTTTGTCACATTGGGATTTCCTAAACCACAACACCTTTTTTGCTACACTTTGATACCATTGGAAAGCCCTCCATCAGTACACCAAGTTGGTTTTTAATAATTCAACCTAAAACATAAAGAATATTGAATATTGAACAAAAATTTCCCTAAAAATTCATATAAACTATAAAAAAAACCTAGGTGTACTTTTGGTATTATTGGAAAGCCTTCAATGAATAGCAATTAATGAAGGTGATTTGGAATTTCTTGGACTTAGTGTGTGAAATATATTGAATTTTTAAATTTTTCTTTTAATATTCCAATCCAATTTTAGTTTGAAGGTCAATTTGGAATTAAGCCTTGGATTTGGTTCCGATTACATTCAAGGTTAGAACTGGGGGTTGGTTCCCACCCAAGTTTAAAACCTTTATATATCAAGCTAGTTCCATGATTGAGACCCAACTTTGAAGAGGTTTTTAGGAATTAACATTGGAACTATCAATTTTAATTCAAAATTTCAGGTTTTTGCCCAACATTGGTCTAGACCTAGAGTGTTAAGCCGATTCCATGATTGAGACCCAATTTTAAAAAGGCTATTAAGAATTAAAATTGGAACTATCAATCTCAACTCAACAATTCAGGTTTTTGCTCAACATTGGTTTAGACCTAAAGTGCAAAAGTTATTTGATTATTGAACGTTTTTCCTTAAAAATTCAATAAAACCAAAACAAAATTTTAAAGGGAAATTACGATGCCCTCTTGATATTGTTGGAAAGCCCTCAACAAGTAGGATTTTATGCAGGTGAAATTGTATTTTAGATCTAAAGTGTGGGAGGTATAGAACATCAAATTTTTTTGTTGTTGGAAATTCAACAAAATCACCAAAATTGGTTTTGGAAGTAGAAATTAATTGGGTAACAAGTAATCACACTTGTGCCAATGGAACAAGCCACATTAGCCACAATAAAAATATATTGGGACATTGTTTTGCTTGAATATAATTTCCTTTGTTGGTCAAAATATATCAAAATGGGTTCATTTCTCCCATTCCTTTTTTTACTAAGGTAGTTCACCATTTTCTTTGTTCATGGACCTATATTTTGCTATTTGGTAATCATTAACTAGGCAATGTTACATTGGCACAAGGGCATGTTATTCTTGTAGCAATAAGATCTATGTTCCAATTGTGGATGGAAATGTAAAATGTTGAATGTTGTCCATTTTTTTCTTCTTTATTACTAGTTATTTTTGGTTATTTAATATGCTTAATGGTAAAGTTATCAACATCTTTTTTGTTTTTTTCCATTTATTTTTTTTCCATTTTTGTTAATATTCTAGCCATGGTGGTCACCTTATATTGTATTTGTATCTTTTGACCATTTGAAATGAACATTGAAACTTAAACCAATAGTTCTAAAACATTTCTACCATAGTTCAACCAATAGTTCTAAAACATTTCTAACATTAAACTAGACTAATGTTCAAAAGTTTTGAAATCTCACATGGTGTTATGGGGTTATTGTTTTCCTTTCTTTAGTTCATTGTTTTATGGTATTCTAGTTTGCATATTATTTTTTAACTTTATGCACTTTGTTATAACATAATTGGAAAACTTTCATGTTGGTAGTTGGGGTCTGAGTATTTTATTTCTAACTTTATGTAGTTTTGTTTTACATGATTATAAATTTTTAATGTTAGTAGATGGGCTCATTCAATATCCTTTTATAACTTACAAAAGTGATGTGCACAACATGTGATGTGAATGACATTTTATTCACATCAATATTGCACTCTCAACATTAAAATGCAAAAGTCTACAAGAATGTCTAAATATATTTTCTCGAATTTTATTTTTTTCCCTTTAAATAATTTGACTTGGTTGTATTTTTATTTTTGGGGTTGGCACGACTTGTTCTTTATCATTATAATAGTAACATTACCTAATTCAAGCATGCTTTTATATCATTTGTTAAACTACTTTCTATTGGTCTAAATAAATGTAAAATTTAAAACTAGTGACATGTATCGCCAATGTATGCATAATCAACACCAACAAATTCCCATTTCACTCACTACCACCAAAGGTAACTTTTAACCTCCACATGACAACAAATATGTGATGAACATGGTTTTTATTTTTTCAATTTTGTGACATTGAAAATTTGGTGAAGTTTTCCAAAAAAAAAATAATTAGTCGAATTTACATAAAAATTAAAAATTCCACATTGATCTTAAGTTTTTTGTTGAAAAAGAAACAAAATTTGATTGAAAAAAAAATCACTAACAAATTTTCAATTATGAATCAAATCTAATTGTTGTTATCAACAATACCACAACTACATGTGATGTGAACAACATTTTGTTATTCATATTTTAAGGTTCTAACATTTTTGTAAATTATGGAATTCCTAAAAATCAACTTGATGGTCATTCCTATTTGATTATGGGTAAAAAACTTTCATTTTGTAAAGTGTGAACAAAGTTACTCAATTATTAGGATTTTTCTAAATATATATTTTAAAAATCAGCCACACTTGTAAACAATATTAAAATAATGTGTTTGTCCATGAGTAACACCTATTTACCATTGTTGGGTATGTACTTATTTGGTAGGTAAGAACCACCAATTCCACTTAAGGAAAACCTCACTAAAATTGGGCCTAATTTTTAATCAAAATCAAAATCGAACCTAAAACCAAGTTCTTAGTTCTATTTATGTGTGGGATTGAAATCAAAACTAGAACCAAGATAGGTTTTTTTGAGAAAAAAGAATTAGAACTAGGGGATTAATTGGAGATAATTAACAATTAAATGTGGATTTTGCTTTGGGTATATAGTAATCATTTTTTTTCAAAAACTATCATTCACATACTAGGTTATTTTCATTCTAAAGTTTTGTGCTAAATTGTACATCAATGCATTGTCTTTTCCCTACAAGCAAAGCCAACAAGATCCAAAGGAAAGGACGCTCAAATGATTTTGGAATTAATCAAAACAATTGTAACAAAAACAACCCCCCTACAAATCATGATAAAACTATACTTGCTTCTCAACATCCCGCTATGCATTTCTTTTAAATATCCAATGAATAGTGCACACAACAAAATTTGTGTTAATTATAAGTAAGTAGCAAACAACACAATAAATACTTAGACAAGAAAAAAGAAACATGTTAAAGATGGTATATGAAGTGAAAATAGAAATACTTGTGCACACTAACTAAGGAGCATTTTTTTCTTTTATCCTTTCAATTTTGCGATGTTGTTCAAATGGAAATAGTCCATATGCACATTTTGCCAAATTGAATGATGTTAAAAATATGGAAGTGTACAATCTTAAGTACCCTTTCATATATTGTAGGCAATTGTGATGATTTTTTATGAATCTTCTTTTCTAAAACAAAGGTTTGTTGCAAAATATTATTCTTGGAAACATTTTCACAAAATGGCAAATTTGCCACCACAAAAACATTGTTAAAAACCACACAAATGATATGATTTGTTCTAGTCCAATAATATTGCAAAAATACTATTATTATGTCATAGCAAACATTCAAAAACTCAATGACATCCATTTAAAATTGTGTCATGTTTTGGAAAGGTTTTGATAATTTATTTAATTTGAACTTGAAGTTTGGAGTACTAGTAGCAAAGAAAGTTTTTTCCTTTGTTTTTGGGAGACCTAAAAAGGCTAAAAAAGAGGAAGTCGCATGACCCAAAAAAAAGATCATAAATAAAATCAATGAACACAGTACACATGTGTACCAACGTTGGGTAGGTACCTTAGTTGGAATGTTAGAGTTGGCAATTTTGGTTTTAATCAATAAAAATAAAATTGGAACCAAGTTTGATTTTTGAAATTAGTTTTATAACTAAAACAAATTGTTTTTGGGAAAAATGCACCCGAATATAAATTCATAGTTTCATTTATGTGTGGATGTTAAAAGGTAAAAAATCCATTGACTAGTTAGTGCCGTAGGCATCCTAATAATTAGCTAATTTTTAATAGTAAACTTGTTGTCCCTTATTAAAGGGGTGAAGTTAGTGGGATTAAGTAATTCATGTTAATGAGTCTAATTGGGCATAATATTCCACCCAATCACCTAGGAGATTTTTAAGAAGGATTTTTCTTTTTACGTTATTAAAATAGTTTACAATCAGGATGGTAGGTTTGTCCCTAAATGACAGACCTTACCTTTTGTTGTTTTTATACTCATTTGAATAGTTATACTAAAGTTAACAAATGAAAGCAATTCTTTTTGGCAATAAAAAAAAGTTTATTTTATTCCTTTGGCCTTATTTCCTTAAAGAAGTAATGTTCAAGGGTCACATTTTCACCCCTTTATAGTGGAACTTAAATAAGAATTGAAGTCAAACTAGACCGTAATCATGTTTGATTTTCATAATTAAAATTGAAAATTTTTGTTTAAAAAAACTCTAGGCTGAGAACCAAATTAAAATTCCATTTTTGTGTAAAATTGGAGCCAAAACTGATATTGTTCTAAATGAGGAAAATCTTGCAAATTTCATTAAACAAAACACCCAACAAAAGGGGAAAAAAAGGAATGAAAAGAGAGTACCCAAGTCCAAGCAAGCCATAAAAACAAAACCCAAAGCATATCTTTAAGGGGTGAAGGAACAAATTATGTTCCAAGGCTCACACCAAAAGCATATAAAAAGAAAAGGGATGAGAATCTTGAACAAATTATGTTCCAAAGCTCGTGCCAAAAGCATATTAAAAAAAAACATGAGAAACCTAAAAGAACAATAAGCCTTGAAGAACCTTCACCTTGTGTGTTTATATTTATGGTGTGCGTCAAAATATAGGTGGCCTTCATTTTTAGTAAAATTACCAACACACTTTGCTTAAAAAAAACATGCAAAACAACCATAGGGAAACCATAAGGTGTCTTTTGCTGGTCACACCATGTTAACACATTGATGCAAAAAAATTATTCACTTACTGATGTAGACAATAAAAAACCTTTCTAACAAGGGAATTTTAAAATAAAATAAAATTGAAACATGAGGTTTGTCATAAAAACAAAAACTCTCCTTAGATTAGTATGTATATGGTTTAGTCAATTTCATTTGTTGTTTGAAACATTTAGGCTTTATTTCATGTTGTTGTTACACTTATATGTAAGGATGTTTAAAATTTCTTACTTCCCTACTTTTTATAACCAAATCTTGTTAAATTGGCTTATCCATGATCATCATTTTGCCTATATTGTCAACATTAAATAAAAAATTCTTAAACTCTTTGGTTAAGTTTCAATGATCCATATAAACACAACTTGGGCTTTGCATAACTACACGCCAGTATTGACAAATCAATTGATGAAAAAAAAAGGGGTTGAAATTAATGTCCTTTTGAATAAATAACCTTAAAATATTAAATCTAATTCAAATACATTGAATGGAATTAAGATTCTATTCTATTGAGCTAAAATTTTAATGAATTGAATTTAGATGCAAATTGATGTAGAAGGTATTGAAAATATGCTTATGGTGCTGAAAAAATAAAAACATTGAAAAGGAAAAAATTAGAAAAAACACTTTTTCATTTCTCTTTATTTGGGATTTGGCTTAACGGATTCTAATTGGAACTATCCAAAGGACAACTCTTGGAACTTATAGTTATCCCACCTAAATCAGATTGAATGACTCATCCTTAGGAAAATCATTTTAATTATTGAAATAAAAGAGCAACTTCAACACATGTTTGTTGAATAATAAATTTTAATTTTTAAAAATTATTTTTAAAAATAAAATATTCAAATATATTCTCTATTTTCCTACACAAAATTTTTTTCTTTGAAAAAGGTATTTAAAAAATCAACATTTCTATAAATAATTAAATCAATGTTGTAGTTGCCAAGGTACTAAGTATGTTAAGTTATTCTTAGAGTAGAGCCAATGACATTAGTAAAATGTCTTGTACACTATACTTGGGATGAAGTACAACTTTACAATAGTGTCCAAATTGGGTTTGGCCTGGTACATTTGCACAAGATACAATGGTGGCATTTAAATAGTGTCTCTCACCTTGGATTGTTCAATCTTTCTTGTTTCTAGGTGAGAGTGAAGGAAGACTCTATGTCGTATGTCATAAACATTGGTAGAGGTCCAAATAAGGTCTTTACCTTATTTTTGTTGATTATTTGCTTTTGTTTTTGGGTTGTGTCTAGCGTACTTGTGTTCTCTTTTGCCTTGTATTTTGATGAATTGGTTCCCATCCTTGATTATTATTTAAAGGGTTTTTCTAAAATAAATGGGTGTATGTAGAACTCCTCTTGGCTTACAAAATTATTAAAGAGTGTGAAATCAATTTAGCTTTTATCTTGGGTTTAACTACTAGTGGGCTAGGCAGGGTTCTTTTTTCAAATTGTGAGGTGGGTGGTCTGGCAATCGTCCACAAGAGGAGGAAAGTTAGACAACTTTTGGAAATCCTTGCTATATTTTGGCAACATGTTGGAACCTATTGTTTAAATTTCACAATTTTAGATTTGTTTTCCTCAAATCTGAGTTCGAGCCAATTTCCCAAAATAATCCTTTGTAGAAGTACCCTCCTCTCCCTAGTACACTCTCATTATTTGCCCCCCAAAAAACACAAGAAGTTAATTGATTGACTTAAAGGAAGAAAAATCTGATGCAACCAGGATTTATTTTATTTATTTTAGTTTTTTACAATTTTGTGATGTAGCCACATAATTATAATCATCCACAAGAAGAATTCTACTTTGGGTGCCACCTAGATTTCCTACGTGGCATCTTAGGTGGCACCCAATGCTAAATGGGTGATTATTTGCTATTAAGTGAATGTTAACTTAACATAAAACCTTTGTGCTAGATAGGTTTAGGTTTGAAATGATTAACTTGGTGTTAGGAGACTTATTACTAGAGTCCTTATTAACACCAAGTGTGAATTCGAGTATTTACAAGTATTTGTTATTTACATTAAAATACAAAACAAACAAGTGCTTATTGACTTTTTGTTAAGGATCCTACCTTGTGATGATAAACAGAAATCAAGTAACTTTTGCACTACTCTACTACTCCTTGTTCCTTCATGGTTTTGTTCATGTAGGTATACAAAACCTTCCTTTGTGCTAGAGGTGCTCATACTCTTTGGGAGAGACGAAATGAAGCGATATATGCCAGCCATGTTGAACAAGCTTAAAACTATTGAAATTGGTTTTGAAACAAGCTCAAAACCAATTTGTGCTTTGGTAAAACATTTCTTTGTAGAGAGGAGTGCCATCGGAGTGCCATCACTTGTACGGGTGAAATTGATTGAGATCAATTGGTTTTGGGATGTTCTTAAGGTGTGTTCACACTTGATGTTAGGGACTTTAGTGTTTAGTCCCTTAACACCATACTAGTCATTTAAGACTTAAACTTACTTCATCACAAAGATTTTATGTTAAACTAACATTCACTTAACATTAAGCTATTGCCCATTTAACATTGGGTGCCACCTAGGATGCCACCTAGATTTTCATTTATCATTGATTGAACATCAAGTGTGAATGCACCATTAGTCAGCAAAAGACCATGCTAGGTTAACCATGGCTGAAACCGATCACTAATGGGTGGTTTCAAATTTTGCAAATTTTGTAAGAGAGATTTGTTTGTTGTATGAATGATTTGGAGTGAATTCGTTTTCTAGTTTAGACTTGTGATGCAAAGTTGTGTAAGTATATCCCAAGTCAAAATTTTGCAAATTTTGCAAATTTTGCAAGAGAGAGGTTTCTTCGCTCCATGAATGATTGGTAATTCAAGTGAATTCTTTTTTCTACTTTTGTCTTGTGATGCAAGTTGCAAGCATATCCAAAGTCAAAAGTTTTGCACAAGAGAGGCTTATTGGCTTGTCTACCAAGGCAAGGATATTGTGTTCAGATTCATTATAGGGTATAGTAGCTTAAGGGATTTTGGCCCATACTAGGTAATAATAATAATAATAGGTCTATTTTAATATGAGGATTTTTGAAAGATGAAAATTTGGCTTGTGTTGAAACTTTTTAGAGGATTTTTTGAAAATTATATTTTTGCATCGTGAAATATTTGAATTTTGTTATAATTCTTCTTTTGTCTTAAGATACTTTTAAATGCAAATGGCAAGGCCACAACGTAACACACCAATTGTTTTAATAATTAATTCATTCCTTTCCCCTACGATCAACATGGATATGAAAAAACAAATTAACACGTGCCTTTTCATGTCCATGATATTCATATTAATTTAAATTAAATTAAACATTTACATAAATAATAATGAACTATTGAAAACCACATGAGGAAAAAAAATCAAAAAAAAAATAAAAATTGATTGTCACTTGTAGTGCACAACAACATAGAGCCCACCCAAGTTATGTTTCATCTCATGATATATACTTGAGGTTTACTTTAACATGAAGTGTGGCCTCACCCAAATGTTCAAGTCTAAAACTTAAAAAAGCTTCCTAGTAACATAGCACTTAATTAGTGTGTGATTAATTAGCGTGTAATTAGCAGGTGATTTTCTTTTTGGGATGATGTTAGGAAAAGACTCCAATTTGCATGAGCTAAATTCTAAATCCGCGATTAGCATATAATTAGAGTCACAAGCGTTTTTTCCTGGGCAAAATTTTGCCAAATGGTAAATTGTTTCTCAAATTGGTGAAAATTTAGTGTTTTTTTTAAAAGTATTTTAGTTGCCAAATTCTGATTTTTTTAATAATGAAGTTGCCAGATTCTATCCTAAGTTGTAGCAGGGTAGCCAAAAATATAGAAAGAAATGTTAGATTTGATTTTACTTTTAGCGCTTTTTTTCTAGTCTTGTAGTTGCCAAATTTTGGATTTTTAAAATAATAAAGTTGCCTAAGTCCCAGCAGGTAGCCAAAAATATAGAAAAAAAATGTTAGATTTGAGTTTACTTTCATATTTTCTTTAACAGAAAAATTTGGCTAAATCATCTTCAATGGATTATTGGCACTTGAGCAACATGACAAAATTGAAGGAAAAAAAAGAGAAAAGCAAACAAACAAACATTGGATTAGAGTGTGGTAAGAGCGTGATTTAATTAAAGCCAAAATGTGTGTGATTAAGGAGAAGCTAAGTTGTAATCCGTGAATGGCATGAGATTAGAGTGTGATTAGCGTGTGATTAATTAAGCCAAAACGTGTGTGATTAAGAGCAGGAGGAGGAGGAGAGAGCAATGAACACGCTCGCCGTGCACTCCTCCTCATCCTCCTCCGCCACACCCTTCGTCTCTCTCCTCCTCTTCTTCTTCCGTCACTCCTCCGTCATCGCACTTTCTCGGATTGCTGCAGCAGCAGCAGCAGCCGCCTATACACTCAAGCGATTTTCTTCCCTTCTTCCAAACAGCTTGTTGGGAATTTGGGAATTCATTTTATCTTCTTCATTCGGTTGGTGCCCACTTTTCTCTCTCCAAATTCGCCAAAGACATCATCTTTCAGTCTCCCCCCTCCCCCCCCCTCCCCCCCAATAGTGGATTAAGGAAGGAGAAGAAGAAGGAGGAGGAGGAGGCTCTTTCCTGTCTCTGCTTCTCTCTCGGACTTCTCATCGTTCTTGTTGCTGTTTTGGGTGCTCTTTGTCTCCCTCCCTCTCAATATCTCTTTTCTGTAATTAAAAAAATTAAACTAAATTTCTGATTTTGAACTTCTGTTTCGTGCCTTGGTTTTTTTTCTTTGTTTGCGTCGGGGAATCGTTGTTGCGGGTGTTTTTGAAAACCGCTGCTTTCGGGCTTGTACAGTCTCTGCTCTCTTTGTCTTGTGTGTGTTTCTCTTTCATCTTCTGGTGGAACTCTTTTTTGCAGAGTTGGGAGGAAATCTTCCACTGAGGGGAGACGAGGGGGGGAGGGAGGGAAGCAACCACATGTCCTTTTGCTGACAAAAGAAAAGAATCGAGAGAGAGAGAGAGAGAGAGAGAGAGAGAGAGAGAGAGAGAATCTCATGCGCATGAAGAAGAAGACTCTGTCTGTCTCCTCTTCTCTCCAAGTCGCTCGCCGCCATGCCCAACTCATCCCATGCTATCTCTCTCTCAATAAGTGAAGAAGAAGAAGAAGACGGTGCAGTCCAACTACTACTCTAGAACCACAACACACTGACAGAAAGAATTGGGAATCCCAGGAGGAGGAGGAGGAGCTCTTTTGCCCTAATCCTTGTTGTTGTGTCTGTCCCCTTTGTTCAAACCCAGAAGGATTTTCCCGTTCTTTTCTCAAGTCTTTGATCATCACACCACACTCCAATCTCTTCTGTACTGCAATTAAGAAGAACAAGAAGAACAAGAAGAGGGGTCTTCACCAGAAGACGAAGGACAGGAAGAAGAAGAGGGGTTTTCTTCAGTGGCAGATTTGAAGGGACATGGGTTGCTGAGGGTTTCTTCATCAGAGTTTCAGTGAAGAAGAGAAAGGAGCACAACTACTAACTTGGGTGAAGGATTTTCTGTGAGTCCAGGACTGGCCAGACAGACCGATGATGGCATGCATTGGGGTAGGGTTTGAGAGATTGTTGAAGAACTGTGTGTGAGTGATTTCCTATTGTTCTGGGAGAACTCTGTATGTGTGTGTGTGTGTTTGATTTCTAGGGGGGTGTTTTCTTGTTGTTGTTTATTGCGTCAATCCTTGAAGAAGAAGATTTGGGAGCTCCACAAATTATGGTTGTTGGCATGTGTGGTGGGCATCACGATGCCATCTTGGTGGAGATTGTTGGGCCACGGCATGTGGGTTTTCATTGTTGGCTGACTGACCTACTGACTGACTGACGGACTGAGGAGGAGGAGGAGGAGAAAAAGAATTGGATTCTGGTGGTGGAGAGAGAGAGAGAGAGAAGGGGGGAAAGATTTGGGGTGCACTGTGCGGATTCATTTCAGTGTGAGGTCTGGAGGAGGTTGGAGCTTGATAAAATAGCCATACCCTAGCATTTAAGGATGTTGATTCACGTGGCAGAGAATGGGCATTCCTTTGAACTTGATTGTCAGCCAACGACGGTGGTGGAGATTGTACAAAACTGTCTGGTTTCTCTCACTGGGATACCAGTCCATGAGCAGATGCTTATATGTGGAGATGTGCGATTGGAACCTCAAAGATCTCTCAGTAGCTACAAGCTGCCATCTGAAGGTCAGCATGTGTTTCTCTTCAATCGCTCCCGCCTTGTTGCTGATTGTCCTCCACCATTGCTAGAAGATCCAGAAAGTGTGGTGGCATCAGTTGTTGTTCCGCCTGTGCCTTCTAGTGTGCATGGAGACAGAAGTCACCAGCACCACCCTCTCGATGAAGCAGATGATCCTGCTCTTAAAGCTCTGCCTTCGTATGAGCGCCAATTCAAGTATCATTTCCAGAAAGGGCATGCCATTTTCACTGCAAGTCAAATACGGTTTGATACTTGCAGACAGCTGCTGCGGGAGCAACAGGTGCAGCAAATGGCAGTGGAAACAGCTCATGGTAACATGGAGTTATATTACAAAATCATTGACCATGCATTCACCGACTTCTTGAGACACTTTGGGCGTCAACATAAGCAGCATTCAGATTTGCTACTCAAATTTGAGCGCGATTTAGAGCGCTTGAAAGCATGCAAGCTGCACCCGAGCCTCTGGTCTGAAAACCGGAAGTCACTTCTGGACTGTGTGAAGGAGGCCAGCCTCCGCAAGTGGGCCGAAGAATGCGCTTTCTCCCACAAGCAATTTGGTGCAAAAGTGGCTGAGTTGAAGATCCTCTATGTTGACCTTCAGCGTAATGTACAGAACTTGGTTTACGCGCCTCCAGTTGTCAATGTGCGGGAGCTTGAGAATACCATTGAGGATCATGTGAGGTTCAGTGAGGAGGAAGCCAGCATCATCCAGTCACTCAGGTGCATACACTCTTTTCCTCCTCTGTTCTGCTTTGTCATCTGATGATCATTCTGTGAAGAAGATGATGAATTGATTACTGTAGTCATAGGATCCTGGCCCATCTTGCAAGCAGGTCATGGGTGTTGGTGCCAACCCATGCCAGTCAGTGCATGCTTGATGACATCTTCTATTGGCATTCAATGATCTAATGCTCTAGTGTTTTGTGTTTTTGCTAATGTGTGTGCATTTGACTTTGTTTCAGCAAAGATGTAAATACTGTGAAGAAATTGGTGGATGATTGTGTGAGTAGTCAACAATTGGCTTCATTGCGTCCTCATGATGCAGTTGCAGCTCTTGGGCCCATGTACGATGTCCATGACAAAAGTCACCTTCCCCGAATTGAAGCCTGCGATCATGAGCTTCAGAATCTCTTGAAGTACTGCAAGAAGAGCAAAAACAAAATGAACCTATATGTCCACACAAGCCTCCAAAATGTTGCTGCTTTGCAGTCAAATATCCGAGACATGCGCAACCAGTTGGCATTGTTCAAAGAGGCCATGGCTCGCCAAGATGAAATCTTTCAAGAGCTCAAGAAAGTCCGCCGTGTTGGCCCTTCTTACAAGGCTTGCCTTGCTGAGGTTGTGCGCCGCAGAGAATGCATGAAGCTTTACATGGGACAGGTGAGTCCCTTAGTGGGGGAAAGAGATTGGCAGTTCATCTTGTTGTCCGACAGAGCAGCGTCATGTCTTCTGTCATTTTGACATATCTTTGATTCTGAGCTGTGGAAGGATTGTGCTATGGGAACAGGCGGGTCTGCTGGCAGAGAAGCTTGCTAGAAAGAGGGAGATTGAGGTGGGTCATCGAGAGGAGTTTTTGCGCATCCAGAGCATGTACATGCCCCGTGATGTGTTGCAGGCAATGGGCTTGTTTGAGCTTCCGAGTCAGTGTGTTGTCAATATTGCACCCTTCGACACCCATTTGCTGGACATTGACATCAGTGATTTGGAGCGCTATGCACCTGAGTCCTTGGTGGGACGCTTGCCAAAGCTGGCATTGGGTGTAGATGCAAACATGAGAGGAGGCAATTCACACTCTCTCTCTGACAGTGGATTTCAATCTGGGGGTGAACTTTTGAAGCCTTTTCACCCATTGTGGTTCATAAGTTGCATATCTAATATGTAAACTTCCAAGTTTGGGTTGTGGTGCACTTCATATGGAGTCTGCTGCTGCTGTAAGTATTGTCAGTGTTTAAGGTTCTAAACTTGGGAGGTCTTCTTCTTCTTGTGTGGCAAAATGTCCAGGGGGATCTGAAGGCTCTAGGGATGCTGGTGATGGTGACAAGTTGGAAGGAAACGAAGAAATTGAGGGTGATGAAATTGCAGGGACAAGCAAATTGGAGGTGGAGAATGCATGGCTCAAGTCCGAGTTTGCTTCTGCGGTTGCAATGCTGTGGAATTTGGACCTGGATTTTGAACTGGAAGAGGGGGAGGGTGACAGCCAGGATCCAGATAATGCTGGAGAGGTGCAAAGGCTTGCAAAAGCCCACAGTGCAGCTCTGAAAACTGCTGATGCTTTACGCTTGAAAGATGAACATGCCAAACATCTACACACCATGCTTGCTATGTGGCAGGTATGTGATTTGTTCATGAGCTTTCAAGTACCCTTTATGAGCATCAGTGAAAGAGAGAGAAAGCAAGGTTTGTGCATCCATCCTCAGGGACACCTGCATTGCTTTTGTTGGGTTGGTTACAGTTCTTCTGATATTATGTTACTCTGTTACACAACAGGCGAAATGTGGGTCCTATGAAAAGCGCATAAGGGAGCTTGAGCAGCGTCTTGCAGAACAACACATGCAGCTGCAAAAGACTTCATTGAGGAATAATCATCATCAGCGGAACAGCCATCACCAGAGCCATGACCTGATAGGTGGCAATGATGATGATGCAGAAGAGAAGGAGGAAGAATCCTCCTCAGAAACTTCAGGGGTTACAGGGCTTGGTATGGGAAGAATACAGTCTGGTTTAGCAACTCCAGAACCCATGGATGAAGGTGTCACTACTAGTAATGCACATGCTGGCTCCAGTATGGGTGGTGTAGAGGAGGGGCGGACAGATTCAATCAGTGGGCAGAGAGCCACTGCTAGGGAAGGAGGAGATGAAACCATGAGTGATATTTCAGGTATGTACATGGAACTACGATAGATTGCAATAGTGTAAGCAAGGGTAGACATGGGGCTGTTTTGCTGCCCCACATCTGTCTCATGTCATGTGACACTGCTGATGTCAAAAGAGTTCGGGTTTTCAGGTGGAGTGTCGATTACAGATGCAGGGATGGCAGAATCCAGAAAGGAGGAAACTGCAGGTGGAGGTGAAGGTGACAAAGGTTTTGGACATTCCACGAAAGGTATTGACTGAGACTTTGGTTTTTGTGTTTTGTCACTTGTGCCTTTCATGGTCCTTGTATCCCTGCTGCTCACACTCAAGAGATTGTTGATCCTTGCTATGTGTTCTTGCCCATGTACAAGGGCACCATCTTCAGCTTATGATTGTAGTCATTTTTTGCCCTGTAAGATGGTCTGTGATGCCTCCTCCATGATCTCAGTAGCGGGTTCGTGCATCATTCTTTTGTTTATTTGTGGCTGTTGGTGAATTCAAACTTCTGTTGCTGGTTGTGTGAATACTAGAAGGAGGGAATGTGGAAATACCCATTGAAGAAGAGCAAGGAGCTGATGGCAAAGTCAGGGTTGATGCAGTTGGCATCACAGTCAGGCCCACCCAAGGCTATGTTTCAGGTAAGCATGTGGAACAAACAGATGCCTTCCTTGGGGAGGGGAAAGATGGGGAGGTTTCAACCTTGCAAACGTTGCTCAAGGAGAAAGACAGCTTGTTAGCTGCTGCAGACGAGAGGCTCAAGTCCATGTTGGCTGAAGTTGACCGCCTTCACTCTGAGCTTGATGGGAATACAGACCTGCTGAGTGAATGCCAGGTGCATTTCTGTGATCGCATTTGTGTGTACTGAGCATTAAGCAAGCTGATCAATTTTGTGGGTGGGAGTTTTTTAGTTTGTCTTTCTTTTCCTCTTCTTGCAACTGAGTCAAAAGTGAATTCTGGATTTCTATATAGCCCTGGTCTGATATGATGTACATCTTTTTTTGAATTTTTTACAGATGAATTGTGCGCATTTGGAGAATCGGTTGCATGATGCCCGAGAAGAGGCACGAATAAATCTGTGTGCCTCAGATCGGAGAGCTGCTGAATACAACGCCCTACGAGCATCCAGTGTGCGCCTGCGTGGCCTCATGGAACGTCTCCGTAGCTGCATTGCTGCACCTGTTGGCAACCCATCCAGCTTTGTTGACTCACTTTGCTCTCTTGCGGTGTCCTTGTCCAGGTTAGCTGTAAACCAACCAAGAATCTGAAGGAAATAAAATTTGAGAAAATAAACTTGAGTATGAGTTAGCTAGATGTACTGCATGATTCTAAATTTAAAATAAATAAATCAATAAAATCCTGGAATCAGAGGTTATATCAGATAGCCGCCTGATGCTGGTTGAGACTCATTGCTCCTTTTGCAAGTGGTATGTCCTATGGTTTGGAGAAATGCCTGATGTGGGTTGACATTTTTGTGAGTGTTTATAACAGTGCAAGCACAAGTGATGGTGGCGAGGACACCGAATTCAGGACTGCAGTAAGGATATTGGCAGATCGAGTCGCAAACCTGGTGCAGCAGCGTGCGGAGCTTTTGGAGCGATGCAGTGTAGCGGAAGCCAATCAAGCCCATTTAAACAAAGAACTCGAGAAGCAGACTGAAATTCTTAAAACTCTTTACTCCAAACGCAATTCTGACAAGCAGGTTTGCATTGATCTCCTGATTCGTTTTCACTGACCAAGGAGAGAGAAATTTCAGTATCAATTAGCTTTCCCTTACAGATGGATCCTGGTGCACATCAACATACCCTTCAGAGTTCATCAGTAACAATAGTAAAGTGGTCAAGAGTCCAGATCTGGTGTGCTCATCTTTTGGTTGTTAGGTCATGATGCATTTCAGAGTCCAGAGCAGGTGTGCCTGTGTGTGGGTTGTTAGCCTATGACACATGGATGATGAATGAGAGGAAAGGGTGCAGTGAAAACCAAGCTCTGTTGAGAAAAAGCTGCTGATTTCTGAACAACTTTTGGTTCAGGGGTTTTCTGAACAGATTTTTGATTGTGCACTTTCTTTCTTGCAGGCAAGCAAGGAGAAGATCTGTTTCACACGATTTGATGTGCATGGGCTTGCAGTTTTCTTACCCAATGCAAATGGCTACTATGAGGCAATGAATCACAACTGCCCACATTACTATCTGTCCACAGAGTCAATTGCCCTCTTCCAGGAGCAAGGATTGCCTATTGGGAGGACACTGTACATTGTAGGCCAAATTGTACACATTGACCGTAAGGTTGCAACTCTAGCTCCCCCTACTCCATCCACTCCTTTGTCCTCTAGTAGTAGTGTTAGCAGCACCTCTGATGCTAATCTGAATGGGAGCGAACACATATCAACAACAAAAATGGCAATGGCAGCAGTTCAATTGCATACAAGACCAAATTTGAACCCATATGGTTTGCCCCTTGGAACTGAGTTCTTTGTGGTGACAGTAGCCATGGTGCCCGATTTCTCCCCCCACTTCACATAAGTTTCTAAACAGGTGTCTCCAAATTCAGAAATATCCCACTTCACAACATTTGTTTCTGGCCTTCCAAATGGGTGCATACAAACTTGGAGAATCCCATTTCACAACATTAGTTTCTAGCCTTCCAAATGGGTCCCTTCAAACTTGGAACTACCCATGTCGCAACATAATTACTAGCTTGAAATTGGTATCTCCAAACTCGGAACTCCCCAGTTAACAACATAATTTGTAGAATCAAATTAGTGGTCTGAATTTGGAACTCCCACTTTGCAACATCTTGTCTATCTTTTGTGAAATTGTTGTTTCAGATTTCTCTTTGCAATCTGGAGCATGGTGATGTGCTTACAGTGGACAATTACCTATTGATAAGAATGGCAAAATATGCCAAATAGAACTTGACATAAGTGCAGTAATGGAGAGAGTGAGTGAAGGAGAAAGACCAATTATGTTGTCCGACAATTGATATGGAGGTCAACATGATTTGATTAATTGTAAAAGTGTATCACCATTCCAATTGTTTGTTACATGTTTACATATCCTGCAATGAAATGCATTATCTTGCTCTCAGGAAACTTTCCAGTATGTCATGTTGGGTTTTCTACTTTCCATTAAGCTGTGAATGACATGTATTCTGCCCTCAACAATTTTTCATTTGATGTTTCCTTCCAGCAATATTCATATCACCTCACAACTCTACTTGTGAAGCATAAATCGAAATGTAGAGTTGGGAATCAATTTAAGAATCATTGGAAGGCAGCACTTGTCATTCTTTTTTATAGGAACATGTGATATTTTAAAAGTTCCTTACAACAGAGCCCACAACTACAGACTGATCTATTGAAAAGAACAACAAAAAGGAGTTTTGTGGCAATGTAACAAGGATGACAGAGCTTCCTCTTATGAGTGATTCCTCTTATGAGTGATTCGTTGCCATGCCTGTTGTGAGAGAGAAAATAAAACTTAGTTTCCTACAAGTTCTACAACTCAAGGCCAATTGATTATTTTTCTTTATCCAAAATATTCCCAACTTTCCTAACATTAAGTACTTGCATATTTCTAACTTAGTTTGAAGCTTTCAAATGGAAATTACTTGTCCATGCAACAAGAAACATGACAAGTAAATTTGCTTCTTTGGTTTGTTTATGATTGGCACGGTTTCATCATCTTTCTCATTCGTAAATTCTTTTGGATATTTTCTGATGGCCACGACTCGCCACTCCATGCCAGTATCTTTTTGAAGGTAGGTGGATCCCCATGTATCTATCTATCTACATAGTAGCCACCCAGTTCTTCACCTACTTACACTATTTTCCCTCCTCGGATACTCACTCACTTCATTCATTGGTTGTGACCTACTTGTGTTTGATGGGTATCAACTTTTGAACATACTAGCTGCCATTGCATCTATTCAAACCAAGGCATCACAAACACGCTGGGCCTGTCAATAGGCAAGATGTTGTGCATCTACCGAGTGTGTCCACACTCTCTGAACACCCAAAAAATCTCTGTTCCAATCTATGTAAACCGTCTAAACACTTTCACCAAAAAAATGAGTTCACCTAATGTGAAACGGGTTCTAATAAGGTAAAACTTCCAAAAGTTGGATCAAATGTGATAGTCCCTGACCTTATGGGAGCAAGGCCCACAAAATCATACATGAAATTGATTTTTTATTTTTATTTTAAATTTCTATTTGCCTAGCAATGGCATTGAATTTACACTAAAAAACTTTCATACCAATCTGGTATTAAGGTCAAAGGCTGATTTTTGGCTGGTACGATCATACACATACATACCATACGAGTGTTTGGAGGGTGTAAATACAGAAATACCCACCTTGTAAACTCGGCAAGTGTAAATGTTTTACACTTACCCTGTCACGTTTTTTGATCATTACCGTATTTGTTGTGTAAATATTTTGTTTCAAACTTACACAAAGGGAAGTGTTTACGTAATACCAATGACAATCTACCATTTTATTTTTATAGTGTGTTTGAATGTGAGTATTTGGGGAATGGAGATATAGTTTTATTATTTATGTTGTTATGCAAATGTGATTGCATTTGTGGCACATTGTAAATAGATTTTTCTGGGTTTAGCTCAAATGCTATATCAGTTGCGTATGTTATTGTGCAAAGTTCACAAGAAGAAATGTCCAATTGTTGCATAACACTTGCATACATATATGGTAACATTTATGACATTAGTTAATAATTGAATGGTGTTGTTTGGTTATTTTTTTGTTGTTGGTCTATTTGAATCATATATTGTGTAGTGTAGTTTTAGTGTGGATGCATGTTTTTTTGACTAAGATCCAATGATTATTATTTATGAAAATATGTTGAAGACAATTGGTTAATTATCTATGTGTAGGTCCTATAATAGGTTATAATGTATCTAAGGATCTTTTTTTGAAGTTAGTTTTGCATATGTCTTGTATAGTAATATTTTTTAAGATTATGAATCCATATAAAAAATGTTATGAATCCATATATGGATTGTGGAGGTGATAAGGTTACGTATATGTTGTGCATATTTTTAAAAAAATTATTAGGTGGTTGACAAAGGTTTATGATTAAGTTGTCAAATGTTTGTCCTTGTGTTTTGAAGTCTATGAGACAAAAAGTTAGGACAATTGACATCTATTGATTGTGAATGTTTTGGAGGTGTTTGATTCCAATATGTGATGGTGATATTGGAAATTTGTTGATATGGGTATTATTGGTATGACATTTTTAGGGAGGCTTTCTAGTTTTATGTTTTGTAATTTTATGTTCTTTTTAATGAAATCATTAAAATTGACTAAGACATTTATGGGGGGATACATTGTAACGTCTTTTTGTATTCATTCTGAATATGTGAGGAATATATTTTCAATGTATCCAATGTTTCCGTTTACACTTCCAAGTTTAGGATATAAAATTTCAATAATGATGATTTTCATTCATTTATACATTTTAAGGAAAGGTGCTAAACATTGAGTTTTACTTGTAGACATTGTTTGTCTTATGATTTATTTGATATCATTACATATTGGACCTTCTTGTATGTGTTAGTTGCGACAATAATTTAAGGTTTTTGTTTTGATGTTTTTGAATGGATATTTATCATGTATTGATTTATGGCATTTCGTATTCATTACGAGGAACTATAAAAGTTGTTGTCTTCCATGGATCATTGAATAAGTTGACATTTAAATTATATAGAAAATAGGTCTTTAAAATATTTCTAGTTTGAAGGTTTTCTAAAAGGGTAGCATATTGATTGTATTTGTTTTGTCTCATTTGCTCTATCAGGATAATACTATTTGGTTGAATGTAATTCTCCCAAAGGCTTTTACCTATGATACTTTTCCATGTAAATTTTTTTGAAAGTAAAAATTGATTGTATGTTTGTTGAATATAATGGTGTATCATTAATTGGTGGAAATTGTTAAAAAACTCCCATGAACATTATGTTGATTCTTCCAAATAATAGAACATTAGATTTTAGTTTTTGTAATTTGAAGTGTATTGTGGCAAACAAAATGCAACCTACCATGGATATTTCATCAATACTGATGAATTCAATATTTAGCCATATGTTTATGATTGAGTTAGGTTTGCTTATAGTTGTGTGTTTATCGATTGATAATCCCAACAAATAGTGTATCATTGTTCCACTTGTTAATAAGGTTGCATTTGCAATGTATGTTGCAACTCCAAGTTTTGTTGTTTTCCTGTTTTCAAAAAACAATCTTGGATAACTTTGATTATTTGTTGTATTTGCAATGAAATTTTCAAATCAAATGGCTTGTAAATCATTTAACTGTTATTTTCCTTTATGATGGTTTTGATGTGTAAGGGTGAATAAATATTTGTTTCATCAATGAATGTTATGTTTTCATTTTCATTTTCAATGTCATCATCACCAAGTGGACTCATTGTTGATTTTTCTTCTATGTTTTCTTTATCAAATTTAGGTTGTATTGATTATTCTTTTGATAAACTATTTGCATTTCTTGCTTCTTTACATTCATGTAAGATGTTAATTTTTTTAAAAAAAATTTACAGATTAGTAAATGATGGGTACACATTTTTTAATGTGATTTTCCAAGAAGTGATATCTAATTTGATGTCAAAAATTGTACGCCATGATGTAAACAAAATACAAATGGCTTCGGCATTTTTTGAAGTCATTTTTTTGTGAAGGCATTGTGTAACTTTGTAAAACTAGAATTTTTGGTGCTTTGAATTCGTAAAGGCTATGGGTGTTGTATTGATGGTGTACATTATTAAATTTATGACAAATAGATGTTGTTGATTTTGTTTGTCTTACAAGAAAATTCATATGGACATAAAAAATAAAAATGAATAAGTCTCTGTTGGTAATCAATCCTAAAATTATGTATGATATATTGTTGATTTGATGAGTTTTTATAAACTATGAAAGTTTCATAATTGACATCTATATTATTATCATTTTCATTTTGAACATTTTCAATTTTTTCTTATTCATTCACCCATGTTAACGAACTATACCAAGGTATGTAAATGAAATCATGATCGCCGTTTTGTGATTTGGTAAGTTCAATAAATAACTAATTGCCTTGGTTGCTAATATTTCTTGTTGACTTCCTATTGTATTTAAACAACGTATGAGAAGATGTTGACTTTTGTCAATTGAATTGTAATTACTTTTTGAAATTTCATTTATTGTTTTAGGTTTTTGTAATGCAATTTGCAAAAGAAAATACATATGCGAAGTGCAAATAGACGTTTTTGTGATGTAATCTATGATGTAATAAATCAATGACTTATTGTCTTTGCTAAAAGTTGCTATGAATTTCAATTCATGATTAGATCTTGAAGCTAATAATATCCATGGATTTACATTATGTAACCATTTATCAATTCTTTTTATATGTAAAAGTTTCGTCTCAATGTTGAAATGAACTTCATTGAATAAAGGTTGAGGGAAACCATACTTGCATAATTTTTTTGACAAATCAACATTTGTTTTGTAGCATGCTAGATTACATACGTGTCAACTGCATATATTCATCAATTTATGTGTTGTCATTTTGGAATACTTTTGTGAATGTTTTTTCTTCAAGAATTGGTGGCCTTGTGGTGCAAGGACGTATGTTTTCAAGATTGTCGTCAATGCAATTTTTATTTGTCATTATTGGACATGATTTATGTTGATTGATGTCTCATGTAGTTATGTCATTTAAATAATTAATCATGTTTTGTCAAAAAACTCATCGTCAAATAATGTTTGTATAAGTGTGTTGGGATCTAGATAATCGTTAAGCCATTTTTTGAATGCATGTTGACTTGTTGTGCTCCTCTTATTGGTATACCTCAATTTGACCAATGTGGTACGACAATGATTACATTCTATCAAGGTTTCTTTTACCATCATCAATTTTGGTAAATATTTTGGGTGTGATGCCAATCCATAAACCATTGGTTAATGCAAGTTTCAGCATTTTATTAATTTTCAAGGAAATGTAACATGTTTTACATGTTGAAAATTGATGTTTAGTAGTTGAAATACCTTGATGTTATAACAAAAGTCCTTCCAATTCTACATGCATGTGTTTGGTATCATTCAATAATTCTTTGGGGATGAATTTGATATCATATTTGAAATGAAATTTGGGATTCATCTTGAGTAGATTTTTCATATGTTTTAGTTCAGAATCAAAATTTGAAATATCACATATTATTAGTTCATGTATAAATTTCTTTTCATTGCAAATGCAACAGTGATCAAATTCAAAGTTGAATCTTTTTATGAAGTTATTGAATTGTTTTAGAGAAAACATGTTATTATGCATGTTGATTTGTTGTGGAAAAACATATGACTAGTATATTTTGCACTTATTTGAATAAATCTTTCATCTTGTAACATTAATTATTTTAAATTATTTTTCATATTCTTCTTTTATTTTTTCTAAATTATTTTTCCTCTATTTTTGCCATTGGGCATTTTTTAAATCTTTTTTTAAAATATGTTTTCCTTTTTTTGAATTTTTTTCTATTGTAGTTTGAATTGTCATTATGAATAATTAATTGGAATTGTACAGGTAATGAAACTCACAATTGATAAAATTATTGTATTGATTTGATGATGTTTGATATTTGACATGTAGATCCTCTAAATATTCACAATACAAATATGAAATTCATGATTCTATGATAATTAATCAAACAACTAATTTATTTAAATGTAGATGAAATGCTATAATGATGTATTATGTGCAATGGTGTAGATATCCACATCAAAATGAGTTTTATGAACAAATGTGTGTCTTTTTATCCAATTAAACAAAAAGGTTTAAAGGGTTTACGGTTTAAGGACACTGTGTTCATATGACAAATCTATGGGTATCATAATTGTCTTTGATCAAGTTTACTTGATATACTAATTTAACTATTGCTAATCTAAAGTTAATCCATGCCATTTAGAAATGAAGCGCCTCCAATATTTAGTGTAACATTTGATGGAAACTAGATCTCTTGGATTTATTGTGTTCCGTCAATTAATTTATTATTCTTATAAGAAATTTCAATTGTGTTAAATTCTTCTAAAGTGTCCATTTTTTATATTTTATTATTTCATAACATATGAAAAAACGCCTTTTCTTATTTTACGTGGTTCATAAAATATACAAAGAATCATTTCCTTTGAACTTCACCCCCAAAATATTTACTTTTCTTTTCCTAAGCTCTTCTTCTTCTTCTTCTTCTTCCCCCTTATTGGTTTTTAAAAAAAAAAGTCCTACCCATTTGCTTCTTTATGCCTCCATTTACCACTTTTCTTTTTCTTATTGCTTGTAGTTGATCCTAATGGTTGCTTCTTGTTGGTTTTTTGTTTGTTTGAGGCATTTTTATAAGGGCTAAAAATAAATTAAAAAAAAAACAATTAAGAAAAGAAAAGGGTAACATCCAAGGATTGGGAGTGTTGTTGAAATTCTTGGACAATTTTTTTCTTGTTATTATGTTCTCATATCATTATCAATAATTCATCATTATTTGTGTTAATGTCAAATTTATTTTCAATTAATATAAATATCATGGACATGAAAAAACACATGTTAATTTGCCTTTTCATATCCATGTTGAAGGCTAATGAAAAGGGTGAAATAGTTATAAGAACAAAACATAGTTATAAAAAAAAGAGTGAAATAGTTTATTTTTTTTGAGATAGTTAAACTTGCAAATTGAAGTAGTTATAATTGAAAATGTCTTTGAAATTGTCCAAGAAATGACCATACAATAAATTTATGCAAAATCAATAAGGAGTCTACAAAAAATAATAAAAATCCATCCCATATAACCACTTCTTCGAATTCTCATCATTGAAATTATTTTCAGAAATGTTAGAAGGTTTTTTTAAAAAAAAAATCAAATAATAAAATTTATGAAGGAAAATATTGAATCTTCAAGAAAATTCCATTTAGTGAAATGAAAATTTCAAAATGGATTAATTATTCAACATAAATGTCTCAAAACTGCCAAGGTACTACTACTATGGGTACAAAGCTTGACAAATTTTCTTCAAAGATAGTGTTTAATAATAATATCATCTTTCAAAAAATGCTCATATAAAAAATTGACCTATTATTTATTATTACCTAGGGACCAAAATCCTTTTAAGCTAGTATATACTCTATAATGAATCTAAACACCTTCAAATGACATCATGTGACCAAATGACATCATTTGAAAGCACATCCATTGAAGCACAACCACCAAAATTTGCCCTAATTTTGTCACTCACACCAAATTTGACCCACCCAAAATAAAAAAAAATAAAAATAAAAATAAAAATAATCTATTAAAAACTTGGATAGGTACCTACACGTAGGCACGAGGTACTAGCTACCCCTTTCCCCACCCTCTCACCAAACCCTCAAAGGCTCAATTGCTTTGATTTTCAGAGCAAACGAGGATTTCCTTGTTTTTCTCTCTTCCCAGCGCTCTCCTCTCTCTCTCTCTCTCTCTCTCGTGTTCTTTCCTTCGTTCTTTTGTGTTCTCTGTCGTGTTCTGTTTTCTGGGAGTTGAGGCGTCTTCTTCATCGTCGGTTTTCTTCATGGCTGTTTCGTCTCCTTCTTGTTGTAACGCAACATTGGCTTCTTGGCGTATTATGGCGCCTGTGCGCCCGGCTGCGTGTGAATTTGCAGCGGCGTCGTCGTCGTCGCCGCCGCCGCAAGTGCAGTTGCTGAGTAGTAAGACGGCGTTCCAAGGGTTGCAGCTTGCAAAGAGTGCGAAGGTGTGTGGAGTGCAGCAGTTGCAGCGGATGAATGATCGGTTGGTGGTGAAGATAAGGAGTATGACTGCCGCAGCGGTGTCGTCGTCGTCTTCTTCTTCTTCTTCTGTCAAAGGAGTGGGGCGTACACGTCCCACCGCTGACCCTGCGGCTCCTGATTTCATGCCTATCCCTTCGTTCCAAGAATGCTTCCCCAACAGCACCAAGGAAATAAGGTCAGCAGTTCTTTCTCTTTCGGAATTGGAGACACACATACACACGCGCACTTTCTCTGTCTCTGTCTCTCTGTCTCTCTCTGTTCTTTGCAATTGTGTTTCACTAGCGCACTGTGAGCTTTCAACCATTTGTAGCATCTAGAACCATCTCCTCCTGTGTATGCAACTGGGTATATAGCAGCCTTGTAAATGGTCGTAGTTTCAAATTTTTCTCCAGGTGCATGCTAGGTGTTATGTGCAATTGTTAGCTGGCCGCCACACACATGCCAACTATGATGTGTTAGGCTGAGAGTACATTCGTTTGGTTGTTCACAGTTCAATTCAAACAGCCATTAGGGTAGAGTGAGATTCTTTGCATTTTGTTCCTCTCTGTGAAATGTGGAATCTTCCTCAGAATTGAGTCTTAGTTATGTCAGAACCTGCAAGCAGCGGACAGTCTTTTGGTTGTTCACAGAATTCAATTCCAACAGCCATGAGGGGTAGAGTGAGATTCTTCTTGTTTTTTTCCCTTTTGTGAAATGTGGTATATTGCTCAAAATTGGAACCTGTGAGTATCAAGCTGATGATTTGAGTTGTTCTTCAGAGAGGTGGTGCATGAGCCAACTGGCACTGTTCTCAAGGTGCCATTTCGGCGGGTTCACTTGTCTGGAGGAGAGCCTCCATTTGATACATATGACACCAGTGGTCCCCAAGATGTGAATCCACGCTCAGGTGTGGATTCTGTCTCCAGCTGTGCTGCAGCCTCTTGCTTTTCCATGTCTGGTCCCATGTAAAATTGGTTTTCCATCTGGTAATCTATATGTGATGCTTTTGACCACCTCTAGAAAGGATGCAGGGGTGCAGAAATGATGAATCTGAAGTTGTTGTAAACAAACCACAAGGTTTTGCAATTTTCACATGCCTGTGTTGTGCTTCTTCTTATTAGTTTTTCTCGTAGGTCTTCTGATTTTGATTGTTGTATTTGACTCTTAAAAGACATGAATTGGGAATGTGCTTCCAGGACTTCCAAAGCTGAGGAAGGAGTGGATTGAGAGACGACAAGCCCGTGGTGACAAGAGGTTTACACAAATGTACTATGCCAAGCAGGGGATAATCACTGAGGAGATGATATTCTGTGCTGCACGTGAGCACATTGATCCGGAGTATTTAAGATCAGAAGTGGCTCGGGGTCGGGCCATTATTCCTTCCAACAGAAACCATCTCGAGTTGGAACCTATGATCATTGGACGCAACTTTCTGGTTAAGGTGAATGCCAACATTGGCAACTCAGCTGTCACTAGCTCAATTGAAGAAGAAGTCCAGAAGCTTCAGTGGGCCACCATGTGGGGTGCAGATACTATCATGGATCTTTCAACTGGTCTCCATATCCATGAAACTCGAGAGTGGATCATGCGGAATGCTGCTGTACCTGTTGGCACAGTCCCCATCTATCAAGCCCTTGAGAAAGTGGATGGAATTGCAGAAAACCTGACTTGGGAGGTTTTCAGGGACACACTTATTGAGCAGGCCGAGCAAGGAGTTGACTACTTTACAATCCATGCAGGTGTCTTGTTGAGGTTCATCCCACTCACTGCACGGCGCATGACAGGCATTGTGTCCCGAGGTGGCTCAATCCATGCAAAGTGGTGCCTTGCTCACCACAAAGAGAATTTTGCATACGAGCACTGGGATGACATATTGGACATATGCAACAAGTATGACATCTCACTCTCCATTGGCGATGGCCTCAGACCTGGCTCCATCTATGATGCAAATGACCAGGCGCAGTTTTCAGAGCTTGCCACTCAAGGTAAGGAAGGGAACATTTCCATATTTTGTTCTTAATGTTTTACAACAGCAGCACCTTGACAGGGTTCTTTGGAGCTTTTTAAATTCAGTGGTTTCTTTTCAGGCATTACTGCCCATGTTCAAAGGTTGGCATTTTCACGGCCATTGTCCTGAATGGAAACTTCCTCATGCTGGTCAATACACATATGGTTTTGGCCTCAATACCTAACTTTCTGTTGGTGTGTTACATGGCCTGATTGTTATGTATGCATGCTGGGTTGTTGGAAAAGGTGAGCTCACACGGCAAGCATGGGAGAAGGATGTACAAGTCATGAATGAAGGACCTGGCCATATCCCTCTGCACAAAATCCCAGAAAACATGGAGAAGCAACTTGATTGGTGTAATGAGGCCCCATTTTATACACTTGGGCCCCTGACAACAGATATTGCTCCAGGCTATGACCACATAACATCAGCTATTGGTGCAGCCAACATTGGAGCCCTGGGCACTGCCTTACTTTGCTATGTGACACCCAAGGAGCATCTCGGTCTCCCGAATCGTGATGATGTCAAGGCTGGGGTGATTGCATACAAGATTGCTGCACATGCTGCTGATTTAGCAAAGCAGCACCCATTTGCACAGGTTGGTTACTAGTAATTTTGAGTTATATCAGGGTTACATTGAGCTACATTGCTGTGTCCAAACATTCTCTTTGCTTTTTAACTTGAATATGGAATTGACTGTGATGCTAATGCAATATCATGAGTTGTGTTTTGCAGAAGTGGGATGATGCTCTGAGCAAGGCTCGGTTTGAGTTCCGCTGGAGAGACCAATTCTCACTGTCACTGGATCCAGTGACAGCACAAGCATTCCATGATGAAACCCTTCCAGCTGAGGGTGCCAAGGTAGCACATTTCTGCTCCATGTGTGGGCCAAAGTTCTGCTCTATGAGCATAACTGAGGATGTACGTAAGTATGCAGAGGAGCATGGGTATGGGGATGAGCCACAGGCAGCCATCAAGCATGGGATGGACATGATGAGTGCAGAATTTTTGGCTGCCAAGAAGACCATCAGTGGAGAGCAATGGGGGGAGGCTGGAGGAGAGATCTACCTGCCTGAGAGCTATGTGGTTGCAAAGAGCAAACCTTCCTCCACCTCCTCTTGAGAGATTCAGTTGCCTGCTGTCTCAGTTAAATAGATGTATGTTTTTTTTTTCCCTCATCCTTTTGTGCTTCCAAAGCTAACTGTGGTAGAGAGAGGGTGCTTGCTGTTATGTTGGCAATTCACGATAGCTGAAGATGTAGGGGTTAGTGCAAGCAATTATGTTTGGAATCCCACTACCTGCTTGTTTCATGTCACAGACATCATAGTTAACCTGCTTTAATGGGGTTCAACGGGTTATCTAGTCGCTGATTATCTAAGAACCTGAGGTCCCCTGAGTCACTGGGTGGATTTTGGCCAGTAGAAAGTGTGCACCCTCTACTGGCACCCTTAACAACTGCATAACATCTGCTGGTTGGCAAATATGGCATTAATCCTTATGTCAACAATCTTTCATCTATTGGTGATGCTGAATCAGGTCAACTGTCAAAAATGTAATCTTTCACAAACTCTAGTTTTTACCAGCAACTGGTAGAAGGATGGATGGATGGATGCTGTGGTAGTGGTTAAGGAATTGACCATCACCTTCATTTGCAGGTCTACAGGGAGTGCTCAAAGAGGAGCTTCCATGGTGGAAGGACCCTTTTCTTGTGCAAGCTGCTCCCTACTGATGACAATGTGGATTTTGTAGTCAGTGTGGATGCTGATTAGAGTTGCATAATAGTTGGATGATAGTCTTTTCTCGTTTTATGCATCATTGTCTGTTGACTTTTGTCTTTTTTGCACACATCGTCACATGTGGACAGTCGGCTGCTTAGGCTTATATGTCCAGCAAACATCCTTGTATGCAGTGTCTGCCAAGAGATTTGATGTTTGTTTTTGTGTATTTTGTAATTCTGTATAAGAATTCTACTTTTTTACTTGAACTAATTAGGCTTGGCACCAGGGGTGCTTGCTCAGTGGTAGCACTGGAAGCATGGCTGATAGTGCTGTCCACAGAGCAGGCTGAGAGAGTCCCTTCGCACCTGAACAGGTTAATACCTGCGTAGGGAGCGTGCCAGACCCCTTTTTGTTTGTGTGTGCCACAGGCCAGCACCTGTTAAAGCTTTTGGGGGCTGTTGCATCTTCCACCATTGCTACAGCGGCCAACTGGTAAGATTCTGGTCTACCAGCACTCTTGTTCACTTCTTGTCATGTATGTCTCATTAAGGTCTTGGATGTTGTTTCTGTGCTTTCTATTTGTAATCTAGAGTTTTCTGCACATGGTTTGTAGAATTTTATGCACATGCAGCTAGATTTTGGGTAGGTGGGAAGGGGGTGAATGCCCACAGATTATGTGGACACCATAGGCTGGTCAAAGTTGTAGCATGCTAGATCATCAGAACTGAACTGAACTCAAGTGTTGGCACAGGGCTCTCATGTGCCTGGTTATATGCACGAGCATAATCTGTCCCCTGACATTTGTCACCCTGGAAAGGTTCCTAAATTGTTATTGCAGTTGAGTAGATTATGTAGTATGCAATGTTTTTCGCTTGAGTAATTCTGAGGATGCAATGTCATTTGCTTCAGCAGCTACTCATTGACATCTTGTTGGACCCAATGAAAGTGCTTGAATTTGTTCTGCTTGTTGCATGGTAGAGAAGTCATGTGGGGAATGAAAGGGGGGTCTATTATTCAACTGATTGTGTCAGAGGATGTCCAATCAGTGGTTAGTGATAAGGTGGAGACCTGCCAAAATTTGGGCAATATGCTTGCATTTGATGGCATCCATATTGGTTATGAAAATGTCCCTGAACATATGGTATCACTTATAAATGTACAGATACAACCAGTCTTATGTCCACAGCCTTGAAGGTTGATAGTACCTCCATCCCGTATGCTGAAAAAACAAGAAGGAAATAATTGTCTTTGATGAATCTTAAGTAAATGTATTAGAAGGTTGACCTTTTGTTTCCAAACTGCAGTTTTAGTTTATTGTCAATCCAAATGCTAGAACATATAGAAAATAGCTGAGGAAAATAATTCAACGAGATATTGAAATTCTGCAATATATGTTCCAACACATGAAGTTGGATTTATATATTTTGAGCAAAAGGTATGGCAATTGTACCATCTGGTTAGGACAAGAATTCTTATGGAGATATTTCTCTATTATGACACTAGAAGAAGTTTGGTGTGGCAACAAACCATGTCAGTATATGTTTGTACCATATGTTTGGAATTGCCTTCTGAAGGCACCATTCTGATTGGAACATCATGGGCCCATGTGTGCCTTGAAAGAGAGACATGTCTGGCTGGGGGCACCATTCAAATGGGAACTTTATGGGTCAAATATGTGCCATAGAAGTGCTCACTAATCCAACTCGTTTGAATGGATATGTGGTCTACATGTACTCCAAAATGAATTGTTACAAGACTTACCATTTCAAGGGGAATTTAAACACTATGAATGTAACACATAGTTTAGAGTTTTTGTAATTTTGATGTGAATTTGGCACAAGAGTTGTATTGATAATCAAGAGTTTCATCAAAGTCTACTTTCCACTGGGATATTGAACAATAAACTACAAGATTTTGTATTGTAACCATATCTAACAACCTTACTTCCATTAGAGAATTCCACCTACAAGTGAGCAACATTCATCAACCCACATCAAATCCCACACAACAAACATTTTCACTTCACCCATATGAATTCAAACTTCAAAATCGGGGATTGCTCATAAGTTTATCCCATAAGCTTCAAGACGATGATAACAAGGGGTGTTTCATAGTGTGGCCTTGCCATTTACACTAAAAAAGTATGTTAAGACAAAAGAAGAATTATGGAAATTCAACTATGCAAAAATATGATCTTCAAAAACATCCTCTAAAAGAAACCAAAATCCCTCAAGATATCATAACTCTATATTATTCTCAAGTTTCCACACAAGCCAAAATATCATCTTTCAAAAATCCTCATATAAAAGTAGATCTACTACCTAGGGGCCAAAATCCCTTAAGCTACTATACTCTATAATGAATCTAAACACAAAATCCTTGCCTTGGTAGGCAAGGCCAATGAACGAACCATTTGTGTGATATCCTATTTTCACAAGCTTGTTAGAGTTTTGTACCACGACCATTTTTTCGCAAAATTTAAATAACCTTTACTATCCACTTCAATCTATACCATACTAGATGATTTGTTATGACAATTGAATAGATTATCATTCATTAATCGACCTAGATGTGGGTGTATTAATCTATTGAATATTTTGGATACCTAGTAGCCCAACCTTTCTTTTTCGTTTTTGCCTAAACCTCACAACTAATATCTTTAGAAGTTTTCAAATATACTCAAACCTTTGTGATTGCACACGTTCCACCATAAGTCCTTAAAATAATGACATTAAAATCAAGAAAAAGGTGGGGAAAAGATCTATAAACCAATGGCCTCACCCAAACCACTTGTCCACTTAATTGAATGTGTGAGGGTTCCTTAATAAGATATTAGTTCTAGGTGCCCACTTGAGTTCTTTTACTTCTAGAGGTGGTGGGTTTCTTGATTTGTCTCATAACCAAGAGGGAAAAAAAAAGAAAAAAGACCATGAACTTGGGGACATATTGACATATATAATTCCCTTCGACTCTCCCTTTGCCCTAATTAATACATATGCACATTTTTATAACACTACAAATTTGAGCCCAAAAAATTGTAGTATAAATATGGTAGAGCTTCAAGAAGACCATGTAGAAGAAGATATTGAGGGACAATTTTTTTAAAGTGAGAAGAATTTCATTGAAAAATATAAATTTAAAGCACAAGTTAGACTGATTTCCTAATGTATTTTGAAGACACCAATTATACAAAACAATAATGCCCTCCTCAAAAATAGGAGGCACATTATGCCTATTAAGTATGTGTATTAAAGAGGTCTCTTGAAGACATAATAAGGTGCCTCTACACAACTGTTCATCTTTTTCCCCGTGGACGGTCTGGATGACAGATACCTTTGGAGATTATGTTAAAGACGAAAGGACCGAGGGGAAAAGAAATTCCACGAGAAAGAGTTCATAGTACCGACCTAACACATATACGTGTTCGTTTCTCCTGCATTCTGGAGTGTAGAGGGCGGCGTGTAAGTTTTCCCTTACACAACCGTGCATCTTTTTCTCCATGGACGGCCTGGATGAGTGAGCCGTTTGCTAATTATGTTAAAGACGACAAAGCTAAGGGAAAGAAATGCAAAGCGAGAGTACCTTGTACCTAAGTACCTACCCTTGTGAAGAAGACGTCGTTGCCGTTGCCGTCGTTGCCGTCGTCGTCGTTGTCATCGTCGTCTTCATACTCCTCGTCGGCTTTGTTTGATTGTTTGTTTGCTCGTTGCTTGCTGCGAGGAGGTCCGAGGAAGAATGCAAATGACAAGAAAGAAAAGTAGTAGCCAGAAGTTCGAGGACTTGAAGAAATTAGTTCGATGAGAAACAACATGAAGTAGTGGTAAAGAAAGCGGGACTAGGGTGGGAGGAAGGGAGGGAGGAAGGAAGTAGTAGCAGTTGTCGCATTGTAGGAGGTGACGAGGAGTATCCGAGGAAGCAACAACAAGAAGCATTGGAGAAGACGAGGAGTACGAAAAGAAGGGACGGTCTGTTGTGGCAAAAAGGAGAGGAGTAAGGAGTAAGAAAATCTGTTGACTGAGAGTGGAGATATGAGGAGATGGACGAGCGCTTTGTCAACGACGGAGATCGTATGGATATCGGTTTTGATAGTACTTGGCTTGACATCTGCGGCTTTTGCCTTCGCAGCTCAGGCCACGCGAGTCAAGGTCATTAGATTTTCTCTCTTCCTCTCTTTCTCTTTTTCCCTCTCAGCATCTCTTCGGCTGCATTTTGTTGTGAAGCATTTCGGGGACGGAAACGCATAGCTGATGGAGGACTCATAGTACAGCTTTTTTCGGTGTGGCTAATAGAAATGCGTTTGCGATCATGCTGCGGGCGGGGTGAGGGTTTCGCAGGCAGATGAAGTAAGGCTGATTGATGGCTTATGCTATTATCCGCATAGTCCGGCCGTCTGGTTCGCATTGATCGCTGCATTGACCCTGTTCGCGGCGCAGATAATTCTGAATGCCGTTGGTGGCTGTCTTTGCTGTGCAAGAGGCCCGAATGGACTTTTGTTGCCGCATAGTCCCACACGGTCCATTGCCACTTTGTCTCTTCTTTTTGCCTGGTATGCATGTTTGCCCCTCCCTCCTGGTCACGGATGATGCAGAAACACAGAAAGAGAGATGTGTGTCTATGTGCCAACCATGAACTTGAAAAATTGTGGTGGCAAGAATCAATTTGGTTATGGTAGATTGCAATGCACCTTCTGATCAGCAACAGCTATACACTGTAACAGGATTGCTTTCTTCAATGGATTTGTATCATTACTAGCGGGAGCAAGTCTCAACAGTCCTGGACGAAACAACACTCCCCCAAATGGATATAGATGCTATGTAGTTGGGCCTCTTGTGTTTGTTGCAGGTGGGCTACTCGCAATTGCCACTGTGGTATTTGGAGTTAACTACTATATACTATCATCCTCTCTTCGGAAGTCTACTTGGGGAAACTCACTTCCTCAGCATGGACAGGATGGGATTGTCATGGGACAGCCAGCATATGGTGGTGCCCAGCCTTACATTCCTCAGCAGGCCATTCCTCCTCAAGCATACACATTTCAACAATTTCCACAAGGCACACAGTATGCAACTGTTCAGTATCCAGGGCCCTCTTATCCCATATATGGACAGGATAGTCATGCAAAATAATAGCCCACAAGGTATCTTTTGCATTTGTCTTTAGCCTTGGGTTTCATGGTTATAATGCACTTACTGTAGTGGAGGTATTCTCTCTCTAGGATGCACAAAGTGTAAATAGATGTAAACACTCCTCCGTTTGTGTCACCTCCTTGTTTGTTCCACTGAACATTATGACTAAGTGGTCTCTAGTGCAAATGGTAGATGTTTTGGAAATGCAGCAGAGAGAGTTTTTCCTAATAGTAGCCCAGGTTTTGTTGCTACTGCTAACATTTGCAGTTAGCCATACTGAGCTCTGCTTCTTGATAAATTGAGGGACTCAAAAGCTTTCAGGTTGCTCTCATGTGTGAACACGGGAACATATTGGCTGTTCCTGGAATTTTTTGTTGATCACAGTGTTGAAAACTGGGTTGATCACACCAATTTCCTTCAAGGAAGGTCAGACATGGAAATGCTTTCTCTCAAAGCTTCTTACTTAAGTTATATGTCATGTTTGCTCTGTTTCACACCTTCAATATCCAAGAGTTCAGCAAAAATCACAGCAGCGACAACTTTGAGGTGGGTGTGTTTTTGAGTAGATTTTTTGTTTGTTGTGCATTCTATTCCATCCTCTACAGATCTCTTTCTTGATTATGCTCCATAGTTTGAAGGTTAATCATGTAGAGTAAGAGATGTTCATATGGGCTAATTTCCATGGACTACTAATTTCTATAATGCTCATCTTTTGGTTACTTAATTTAAAGTTGAAATGAAACACCATTTTGAAAGCAATTAAGAAACTGCTACAACTTGCAAAGATGTCCAGCTCTCAAGTGGGACAAGTGAATTGTGGGTGTGGGAAAATAGTTTTGTAGTTCTTGGTTGTTTTGGAGAGTTAGAAGTAGCTATGAAGGGAATGTGTTGGAATTTAGAGTTTTTTGAAATTTTGTAGTGTGTTGCTTGTAGGCGAAACAATTATGTGGGAACTAAGTTGCTCATGTACTGTATGATGGAAATCTCAAAGTCCTAATTCTCATAAGGAGTGGTGGTGGGTGTTCAAAAAATCAGTTGGTAGGGCAAATTGTCTGAAAATATATCATTATACAACATTGAAAAAACGGTCTATGAGAACTATAACATTATGGTGTTTAATGCCCCTGGATTAGTTGCATTTTGTTAGATTAATTATTTTACATTTTGGCTGAGTGTTTTGAATTGCAGAGGGATTCCAATGGGTTGCGAGAATTTGAGGTATTTGGCATCTCAAAGTAGATCAGATGATCTACTAAACCCTAAACCCACCAAAAGAAGAGGGTTTGTTGTGAGTCTAAATTACAAGTTGAACCAATTAAACATTCAACTATTTTTTTGGGTCTACTTTGTATTGTTAGGGTCACATGGAGCTTTCTCTTATTAAAAAGCACAATGTTTTTGATATTTGGATTTGATGAGTTATGTGTATAATGTTGGAAATTGATAGAGAATAGAGATTGATTTGTCAACGAGCTTGTCACCCAACTTTAGGATCACATAAATGTTGCAACAAATCTGTGATCCACTGTTGAGCTCTGGCTTAACCTAAATATGAAGTGAAACACCCTTACCAAAATGTTATATACTTCAGAAATGCTTGAACAAGCATGAAATCATCCTCTCATGCAGGATAGAAATATTTTAGTAACTTGACCTAACCTATCTCATAGTTTTAAAAATATGTGCATGTAACACAAATATCTGAAATAACTATAACTTCATATCCAACAAAATACTACTTCAAATTGAATTGGTTTTCAACACATTCAAAAAAATATTATTACCTATATCCTTCAAGACCATGCAAAGAACTTGGGATCATTTCTTTAGTAAACCCTAAATCTTAAACACCTCTAGGTGTAGTTATCTGCAACATATATTTGCTGCAATGTTGCTAAGCCCTTTAATCTGTCGGTAGTGAATGTGATTTTGACATTTACTTGTTGAGTTTAGAAAGAAAGGTGAAAACATTATACTTAATAAAAGAATTGCGAGGACATAAAAGTAGAATTAAGTATAATGAAAGGGCTGAACTTTTTTTTGGAATTTTTTTGGCAAAGTTGAAAATAATTTTAATTTATGCCGAAGTGGCCCAGGTATTACAATATACCCTTACAAATCTGCCAAATATTGCCTTGTAAGTACACGGCCTTGATAATAGACCCTTCTCCTATACCAAACACCTGCTCTAATATGCATTTGGAAAAACCCTTTTAAAAAAAAATTAACTGACGTGAAGACAGTCCAAGTGAAGGAAAGGAACTATTTCGAGACAAAACTGCCCGCTCAAAAAAAATAAATTTACGTGCTCTCTTTCGACCAAAAATTTTGCTCTGCAATTTTAGTTTCAAATACACTAATTTTCTGGAAGGAGTAACTTTTTTGGTGAAATTCGCTGTAAAATAAAAGAAAGAGACAGATTAGTAACTAGTGAATTACTGATTTTTCAAATCTCCAACAAGATTCATCTCGACCGTGCAATCGTTGGACCGTTCAGCTCTCTCCACGAACACAACCCAAGACGTTGTGCCCTGCCCCCGTCTACTATCGACCGTTCCTTGATTGCTTCAACGTACGAGATGATTCCACGTCTTTCCCTCCGGGCGCGCTGCTTCGTTTAGGGTTTGGAGAACGCGCCCTGTTTCTCTTTCTTCTTTTGCTTTCGGGGACTTTTTCGGGAGCTTTTGTTTCTGTGTCTCGGAGCGTTTTAGCGTTGATTGTCTGCGCGGACAGAGACGGACGGTGTAAGAGACTCTGTTGCAGTTGCAGCAAAGTTTTCCTTTTTTTTCTTTTTTTCTTTTGCGGAGGTTCGGAAGGCGTTGAACTTTGTAAGAGCAAAGGTTGGCGATCGTTGTAGGTTCGAAGACGCGACAGAGAGCGGCATCATGGGAGACACATACCAGGAGACGGAGGAGTTGCTCGACTACGAGGAGGAGGAAGATGCCGCTCCTAATGGCGTTGGAGCCAAAGCCGCTGGTGACGCTGTGAAAAAGTAAGTGAGGCGCCTCTGTAGCAAGGAAACTAGAAAACCTCTTTCTTTCTATTTCACTGTATGCCTCGGAGGAAGAAGCAGAACAGGGTAGAAAAGTCGGACGAGAGAGAACGGTGGTCGACTGACTTTATCCGATAACAAATGTGGTTGATTGTCTTTTCTCTTCCATTAGAGCCACTGCCGCCTTTGTGGAGTCGATCGTATCGTTTTCGGAAGATATAAGGGAAACTTGCGATGCTGTGATAGTTTAGTCCGTGCCCAGACCGTCAGTTTCACCAAACCTCGGAGCGATGGTTTCTGTTTTTTTCTCTTTGCATAAGGACTTAGGGGACCATTGCCTGAGGAAGACCAAGCGAGGCTGGTGTGGCTAAGCAACCAAACAAGAAACCAGATTCTGACCATGTGTTCTCTTGTCTGGCAGGGGTTATGTCGGTATTCATAGTTCTGGATTCAGAGACTTCCTCCTAAAGCCTGAGCTTCTGCGGGCAATTGTAGACTGTGGGTTTGAGCATCCATCTGAAGGTTTTAACGCCCAAGCTTTCTGACTTGCTTTCAGTGGGTCTATATTGTCAGGTTAATTGTAGAGCATGATTACTTTCATCAACCTTGATACAAAGCATCGTCACAGGTTTTTTTTGTTGAGGGTTGTGCTTCTCAGCTGTGAAGCAGGCAGATGTTTGAACTATGCATCCATGAAATTGCTTTTTGCCAGTTTGGTTCACATCTATTGTTCCTCTGTGCAGGTAAATCTTTTTTCCACAACTAGAAATTTGGAGGAGTCATGATATTGAGGTTGGACATTCATCATGCAAACGGGGCTGCTATCTAACAAAGGCATTGCGATCATTGGGTGATGGAATGGAGCAGTTCAACATGAGTGCATACCACAGGCAATTCTTGGGATGGATGTCATCTGCCAGGCCAAGTCAGGAATGGGGAAGACAGCAGTGTTTGTCCTTTCTACGCTCCAACAGATTGAGCCTGTAACTGGACAGGTGGCAGCACTTGTCCTTTGCCACACTCGAGAGTTGGCGTATCAGGTAGACCACTCATTCTGCATTGCTGAGCTAGTTTGTCAAGATGAGATTTCCCCTTCCAGATTTACAGTGACATGCTGGGTTTGCGATCCCTGTTTTCACTGTCCACCATTGACACATTTCCTTAAAAGACTGGCTGATAGGGGGAGCTGTATAGAGGTTTTAACGGACCAGAACTTGTGTGCTGTAGATCTGCCATGAGTTTGAGAGGTTCAGCACCTACCTCCCTGACATCAAGGTGGCAGTGTTCTATGGTGGTGTGAACATCAAGACCCACAAGGACCTGTTGAAGAATGAGTGCCCTCATATTGTGGTAGGCACACCTGGCCGAATTCTGGCGTTGACTAGGGACAAGGACTTGAGCCTCAAGAGTGTGAGGCACTTTATATTGGATGAATGTGACAAGATGCTGGAGTCACTTGGTATGTGCTTCCTCTTTCCCCACTACAAGGTCATCAGTCCTGACTAGGAGGGTTTTGGAATTGGTATCAATCCCTATCTAAGGATGTGGAATGTTGGGAACCAATGCTGACCAGAGTCTTATTTGCAATGTGAAAAAATTGTGTGTTGGCTGTCTATCTGTATTTTTTGGTGGTACTTCTTTTCAAAATTTTTGTGTTCTATTAGCATAGTTGTGGTTATAGGTTGTTGATTTGCACTGATAGACAGAGACTGTGTTGTAGACATGCGAAGGGATGTACAGGAGATTTTTAAGCTAACCCCTCACGACAAGCAAGTTATGATGTTTTCTGCCACATTGAGCAAAGAGATTCGACCTGTCTGCAAGAGATTCATGCAAGATGTAATGTCTTGCAGCCAACTCATTCTTTTACTAGTCTGAGGACACAAGCTTTCTTTCTTGGTGCTGAAAACTTGCTAGTGTCCTTCCTCATGGCTCATGTTCCTTGTCTAAGGGTGGCTGATGCAACTCAGAAACTTGTTGCTTTAATTTGCTCTGACCTGACAGTTTGACCAGACTTCCACACAGAAGTCATGGATGCAGTGGTGCTTATGTTGGGGTTCTCCTCCACGTGGCAGTGGGGTTAGGGTGGATGGAGCTACTATTGTTATTATTGCATAAGAGTTTTTCAGTAATCATGGGGGAGGTGATCCACCAGAACTAGCAGGCATCCTTGGTCTTCAAATCAGGGGAAAGTTTTTCTAGTGTTGTATTCTTTCTCCATCTTCTATTTTCAACATGCTGCGCTGATGACAGTTGCAATGAACGCAAAAATTGTCGTCTGTGGGTGTTTCCTACTCACGTGATTTTGACATCCAAATGCCTCTCCTAGGGAACAGCAACAGGTTCCAGAAAGCTGGTCGATCAACATTCTTATTTACTTGGCAGGCAGTAGCAGCAGTGTACTCTCACTTGTATTGGAACTTAAAATTTTCTTACGAAGACCGCTAAGGGGAAAAGCTTTGAACATGCAAATTGGCTACTTACGCCTGGTTGGCATTGGAAAGCAAGTGTGCCATGGGGCCGTCACAGTTGAATAACCAAGAAGCAAGCACAACCTCCTCATGTCTCTGTTTGTGTGTGTGGTCCATTGGTTTTGGTGGTGCTTCAAATAACAGCCCATGGAGATATACGTGGATGATGAGGCAAAGCTTACATTGCACGGTCTTGTTCAGGTTAGATTTCTTTGATGATAGCTTCCGGTTTAGAGCTCTTTCCATGAGATGGCAAGGGTGCATAGACATCAGCTGATGTCAAAATTGCTTGGGGAGAGGAGAAAAGATAAGTGATTTCACTGAATTAAATAGTAGAAATAGTAGAATTAAAAGATTTTAGATAGTAGGCCTCACCTAAACTTGCCTGGGTGTGGAAGTTGGTCGGAATGCACCACAAGATGTTGATTTCTTGTTTGAATATTTTGGGTGCATATGCACAATGTGTAGCACTACATCAAGTTGAGTGAGGTGGAGAAGAATCGGAAGCTCAATGACCTGCTGGATGCGCTCGACTTCAATCAGGTTGTCATCTTTGTGAAGAGTGTGAGCCGTGCTGCAGAGTTGAATAAACTGTTGGTGGAGTGCAACTTTCCTTCCATCTGTATCCATTCAGGCATGTCACAGGAGGAGCGGTATGTATCTATTCAAGGTTTCTATCTGCTGGTTTAAATTAACTTGATGTTTACTATGGCTATTCCATGGAAAGATAAAACCAAGCAGCAAACCAAGTGGTAGCTGATAAGATCACCTGATCATGTGCTTATGGATGCTTAGGTTGACAAGGTACAAAGGTTTCAAGGAGGGACACAAGCGGATTCTGGTGGCCACTGACCTGGTTGGACGAGGCATTGACATTGAGCGTGTTAACATTGTCATTAATTATGACATGCCTGAATCTGCAGATACATACCTGCATCGGGTGAGTGTGTTGCCTTACATTGCTGTATAAATTTTTAACTGCCTTTGTAGGTTTGTGCTGGGTTATGGAATTAGAAGAGTTTTCTTCCATGTTTTTTTGACAATGTTAGGGATGGGTCAAGAACTATATTCTGGCTTGCTGTGGATATAATTTATGCTCATATTAACTGATCAGTTGTTGCATATTTCACCAGGTGGGAAGAGCTGGTCGCTTTGGAACCAAGGGTCTGGCCATCACATTTGTTTCTTCTTCCTCTGACTCAGACGTCCTGAATCAGGTAACCTTTTCCAGCACATTGTACTGTAAAGCTTGAAAAGTGTTCTTGAACCATTATTGTACTCTGAATAAATAAATTTGATCTCTTCTTTCTATCATTTGCGTTTCTTATCTTTGGATCTGCTTGTCTTGTCAGGTGCAAGAGAGATTTGAAGTTGACATCAAAGAGCTACCAGAGCAGATTGACACTACCACTTACAGTGAGAATTTGATTTCCCTCTCAGTAATTTTTCATGATTTTTCTCTTTGGACTGTTAGCATTGACACTGTGCTTTAAAGAGGGAAGTATTTGAGCATCTCATGTCTTATGCTGTTTTTACTGATGTGCAGTGCCATCATAGAGCCCAGACATTTGACGAGAAGGTGGTGGCTTTATCATGATATGTTATAAAATTTGGAGCGAGGAAGACATGAAGAATAGTAGGATCCTAGACTTTGTAGTTGTGCTATCCCTTGCTGCCTTGGTTATTTTGCAGTTGTTTTGACTCTGGTGCTGGGTTATTTGAAAGGTTTATACCCTTTTATTTTTGGTTGTCATGTCCTTTATGTTTGATCCTCAGTGTTTCACTTTTTTGTTCGTCCAATTGCAATTCCTTTTGGTTTTGGTGGAATACAGAGTACCCCAGGGATCCTTTGTGATGTTTTAACTTTTAACCTGTGTTCATTTGCTTTTCCACTGTGATTAATATTGATTTCAAGTTGTCACATATATGAGACTGCTGAATTGGCTGCTGTGTGTGTTGTAGTCCCAGATCTGGCTCTGGGCTAGTATTGGTCTTTGTGTGTTGTTTTCAATATGCATTGATTCATAATGGTTCTTGCCGTCAAGAAATTCTATGGGCATATGCTCCTGCAGTGTATAAATCTCAGTTTTGGTTTCAACATGTGCTGGTGCAGTGCATAAGTCAACATAATGTCATTGGAAGGATTGTTCCTCTTATTGGTGACAAGCTGGTTCGGATTGCTGCAAGAGGAGATGACAAATGTTTGATGCTTTTGACTGGTTTTTAAAAATGGTAATCTGGCTTTGGTGCAGTTCTTGCAATCACTAGCAGTTTAGGCATTCTGCATGTGGCTGGGGAAGCTTAGCAGTTGGTCATTTGAACTGGTTATGGAATTGGATGGGAACTAGCCCCTGGTCATGGCATTGCAGGTTAACTGCAACCAAACTCATTTGACAATACCCAAAAAATAACAATGTCAAACTTAAAACTTGTTGTCACATTTGTAACACATCAAATATGATATAATGATTAGTTTAAAGCTAATTACAACCAACTTGTAAACAAAAAAACTAAACAATAACAAACTCGAAACTCATTGTAACCCTCATAGCACAACCAAATTAAAAACTTTAATGATGTTGAATTCACAATGTGTTGTCATGGCGCTTGTAACAAATAAACAAAAAAGAAATACAACAATACTGATCTTGGACCTCATTGTCACCATTGTAAGATGACAAAAACCAAACAAAAATTAGATAAAATGTTTGCTAGCTTAAAGCATTACATTGCCCTTGTCTCAAAAAAAAGAAAAAGAAAAAAACAAAACACATGACAACATGCTTGAAACTTGGTGCCATTCATGCAATATAAATTTAAATAAATTTATTATTTTTTAATTTAAAAACAGAAGAAAAAGTATGATGATGACAAGCTTTGAAGAGTTGCACCACACTTGCAACAAGAAAACAAAGACAAAACAATGGCATTTCAAATTTTAAAAAACACAAAAAGGTCACTACAAGCTTACCTTTCATGGAACCTACAATGGAGGGGTGCCTACTAGGCAGCTTTAAATGTTGCTTGAAACTCATATGACTTACACGAGGGCAAGCCAAAGAGGAAGCTTTACGTTGTTCTAAAGTTTTGCACAAAGGTTTGAAAAACCACAAAAAAGAAGTGAGGATGAACTTCAAACTATACTTACTTGAAGGTGCATGTGTTCCTTTGGAAGGGAAGTTAGGTGATGGAGGAGGTAGAATGTAGCTTGGAAGTGCATATGGACAAACTTATAAAATGTAAAATGAATATGAATGAACGTATTGCAAGGTAGGTTGGTAATTGTGAGCAAGTAAATAAATAAGTAGTCATAGTTAGGTAAGTGAATCTTCATGAGCAAGTAGATAGGTAGGTAGTCATGGGTAACAATCTTTTCCTCCAAGATTACTCAAAAGCTTTAAACTTGACTAGTGGGTGCCCGTGACCTTCAGACACTGTGAAGTCGCCTGGTTCCCATCCATGTCTTGAAAATCATGTGCCAAAAAAATTCCAGGTCTTGGATCATGTGAAGCCCCCTGTGTGAAATCTAGGTCCCAAAATTGAGATCGCACATCTTGAAAATCACGTCCTAAAAGTTTTTAGGTTTCGGTCTTGGAAACCATGAGTGTGAAAATCTAGGCCCCAAAGTTGAGATCCCAAGTCTTGAAACCATGTTCTGAAAACCATATCCTAAAATTTCCTAGGTTTTTTTGGGTCTTGGAAACCCGGAGTGCAAACTCTAGGTCTCCAAAAACTGAGGATCCCATGTCTTGAAAATCATGTCCAGAAAATTTCCAGGCTTGGGTCTTGGAAACCCACATTGTGTACGTCCCAAAATTGAAATCTCACGTCTTGAAAATCATGTCCTTAAATATTCCATGTCTAGGTTTTGGTGAACCCCCTCAATGCAAGCAAACTCCAGGTGGCCAAAAATTGAAACAGTTAAGAACTCCCTGTTCAGTGTGTTCAAATGAGTTATTTCTGGGGAACGGGTAGTGACTATAAGAATATTCCAAGCACCACCCACACAGATAGACAAACATTGTTGCTTTAATATATAAGATTAGACACTCATTTGCTAATTAAGTTGGGGTTTATCCAACAAAACCCAAAACAAACTGAAAATTGTATGGTGTAATTGGTCTTGGGTCCCATTGGCTTTAGGCATCTTTTGCAATAGAACAATTACGATAGAGAACCCAAAATTACCTTGGAAAAGGAAATAGAAGAATTAAAAAAAAAGTTAACATCCAACTTTCTATTTCAATGTGCATTAATAAAGTTGCATCCCTAGTTCATTAGGAGTTTCATTCATCATTTAAATGATATCATCAATAATTCATTATATTATAAATCTAGGGAATTCACCACATTTCTTGGTGATTGGCGATGGGTTGGTGTGAACAAGGGAATTCACTTGGAATTCATCAAATTAGAAATTGCAACATGACATTTATTATTCAAATTAATTTTTTTAATCATTTAATAAATTTTAAATATTAATTCGATTTTTATTTTTTATATTAAAAAATCATTTTATGTCCATATAGTCAACATACAATGTTGATTATATGATCAACATACACCATTGACCACATGAAAGTTTTAACAAAGTTTGAATCTTCGACTAAAAGGTGATAACCTATTGCCTTTGCCATCCAATCATTTCATTTGACATGACACAATTCGGTTGATGATGAAATTTATATTTATATGTTTTTTATTGTAAATGTTTTCTAAAAAATCAACTTCAATTATTATTATTATTTTCATACTATGCCCAAATGGGAAAAAACTTCAACTTAAAAGATTTTCCCAAGATTCACACATCATTCATATTTTAACAGAAAAATAACTATTTAATTTGATTGAAAATGCATTTGAATCATGAAATTTAATACATTTCAACAATCATGTTTTGAATATATATATAAACATTAAATTTGTTTTCACACTTTGTCCAAATGAAAAACATCAGAAATTCCAAGATGTACACATCTTTAATATTTTAAAGAAAAATTGACTATATAATATGATTAAATACAATTGAAACTTGCAATTTCCAACATTTTAACAATGGTGTCTTGAAGATTTTTTTTCTTTAATCATCATTATCTTTCTCAAACTTTCTCCGAATAATAAATAAATAAATTTCATTCTATGTATATTTCAAGATTTTCACACATATAAGTTTTTAAAGAAAAGAAAAATCAAGTAATTTACTGAAAATGCATTCGAATTTTTATTTATTCAATCCATTTCAACAATATGTTTTGAAGGAAAAAAAATTTTTTCAAACAACGTAAATTGTGAATAAGCCTATTAAAAACAACATTGTTGTTTTGTTTCAAACAATAGTTGATTGTTGATTATCATATATATAGTATGAATATTATATCCCTACACATTTTAAACATATGCTTAGTCAATGTAAATTTTATAATATTTTATTATGTTAATATAATTATTTAATAATTACCCCAATGTGTAACATTTAAATTATTAAAACACATAATATTATGTCAATTGAATCTACTTGATAATGATACATAATACTATATACATCATGTAGATAACTATTAATTTATACACACTTTTTTTCTTTTTTCTTTTTCCAATATCATATTTTTACTAAATTCTATTATGAATAATGAATTTTCATCTTTTTAGGGGTTTTTAAATTTTATAAAATGACATTTAATACAAATTATAACTTTAAAAATCTAATTGTATGACCAAAAAATTTGATAAATAAAAAAGAGAATATAAAACATAAAATGATAAACTAAAATATTTATTTAAATATATGTTTAAAATATTTGAATAATACAAAAATTAACTCTAGAATGAATTATTTTGAATTAGGGGTAAATGATTTTATCATCTAAGTTAAACTATATATGGAAAAAAATTAATTATAAATTTACACACATAAAATTTTTTTAGTGTTGTAAATTGTATAAGATTTGTATTTGAAATAAAATTTTCATCTAGTTTTTGGAAAAGTTCTTTTATTCATGAAAATAGATTTATACAAACTATAACATGTTTTTAAAGTTGTACAAATAACAGATATTTTAATAAACCAATAAATAGACATGTTTAATATATACTTACATTCAATAACTATATATCTTTTTTTATTGATTTGTAAATCATTTGAATAAGAAAAAAAAGAATCTTAATGAATTAAACATCAATGACTTCCTTTCCAAAAAAAAAAGCCCCTGAGCTTTCTTTGAAGCTTTTAGGTAGCCTACTTCCAAGGCTTCAAGGCTCCAGCTGTAAGTAAAATGGCTATACACTTCCTTCACACATGTTTTGTGGGACTTTCTTCCTTGCTTGGTGTCAAGCTTCTTTGACTAGCTTTTATTTAAAGCAAAACCCATTCCTCAAGTCAAATTCTATTTGCTTATACATACATGTTTTTTTTGTTTTGTTTTTCCAACTTTCTAGTTCTTTAAAGTTTCTTAAAGGTTTCTAGAGCAAAAGGCAAGCTACAAAATTTTGGAATGTTTTTGCTCCAAAATATGAAAACTTGTTAACATATAGCCAACTTGTGTTAAAACTTTGGGAAGAAAATCTTTGTTTTGGCTAATAACTAATAACCATGACATTTGTTCCATGAAATTTTTTGTTCAATGAAATTTTATTGATGTGAATCCACTTTGTAGACTACATTCTTTGAACTACCTTGCTAAAAGATGGAAATGACATAAGGATTAGAGTTTTGGATTAAAATTTAAAAAACATTGAGAGAAGTGTTGGGCCATGTCATATGTTGACTAAGAAGCATGTTTGCAAACTTCATTATTTCAGTTTAAAAAACTCTAAAATTTACATACATTTCCAAGCATTTTGCCCAAGAAAAAAAAGTAGTGAAGTACAACATATTTCCCAAACAAGGTTTACATTTTGAGCTACTTAGGATTTTGTTGAATGACATGAGTGTCTTCTAAAGCTTCTTAGATATCTCCGAATAAGGATTTGAGAGGAAAATGAAATGTTTTGTTGCTTCTAGGTGCAAGAATGTGTCAATCATACCAACTACGTGTTCCTCTTTGACTCCATATATACATACAAGACTACTATATGTATATGTATATATCATACTCTTAGTTAGTGTCGGCTTTTCTAATGAGCACACACCCATCACTTTTGCCTTTGAAGAGTTTTGGGGGGGGTGGGGGGGGGGGCAAGTCAATAGAATGGCTTCTTATTAGAGACCTTTCCACAATGCCAAAAGAGATCAAAAGCTTCTCACAAAATAGTGCACTTGGTGGTGCGATTTCATCGGTACATGGGCGGCACCCATTTTTCTCTCACCCATAGGTCAAAAGATTTGTTGTTCCACTTTGATTTCAGTTGTGCACCACCACCATTAGAAGGTTGAGAGGAGGAGGGGGAGGTGGGTTTGAAGCCTTGGTCTTTGAAAAGCCTAGAATTTCCAATGGCAAAAGACCTTTCTTTACCTTTTTATTGGGCCCCAAAAGTGTTTTCCAATAAAGGATGAAAGAACAAAAGGATGAGGAGTGGGATTGACTGGTGTAAAGCCAATGGGGTTTGGGATGTCAAAAGAGCTTCCATTCCTACCAACAACAACAACAATGGGTGTGTGACATAGTAGTGGTCTTGCCATTTTTACATTAAAAAAGTATCGTAAGGCAAAAAGAAGAATTATGGAAATCCTCTCTAGAAGAAACCAAAATCCTTCAAGATATATCATAACTCTATAACTATTTTTCTCAAGTTTCTACACAAGCCAAAATCCTTCAAGATATATCATAACTCTATAACTATTTATCTCAAGTTTCAACACAAGCCAAAATATCATCTTCCAAAAATCCTCATATAAAAATAGAAACCTACTTGGTACTACTACCTAGGGGGCCAAAACCCCTTAAGCTATTATACTCTATAATGAATCTAAACACAATATCCTTTCCTTATTGGTAGGCAAGGCCAACACAGAGCAGCTTAGCACGAGTTGTGCCCATTAGAATTTTAGGGTTTCATATTCCTTGCAAGGTAATGTTTATTGTTGCTAACTAATCCTAAACCCTAAAAATATATCCACATAGAACAAAACACTCCATACAAATTTTCAAATCCAATTTTTTTTCTTTTTCTTTGAAGGAAGCCGTGCTACTACTACCTACATTGAATGGTGTGGCTCTTATTTCTCACCCTCGCTAACTAACTAACTAACGGTGTTTTTTAGGAATTTATTATTGTTTGTAGCCAAAGTGGCTATACCTATCATCCATGGGAAGATGTAGAAAAAAGTGGTGATCATCGATAGATAGATTTAGCCAAATATGGATATTAATGAGATATAAATTACAAATGTTTATCATCTTTCTATATTTTTGGCTACACAATGAAACCAAATATATATATATATATATACGAACCTGGTCAATTTTTCATCTTTTTATTGTTTTCTCACTTCTGGCGATTGGAAAACTTTCAAAATCACTTCTTTTTCAAAAAAATTATTTTAAAAATTTTCTTTTTGGCAAAACTTTGCCCGGAAAAAAATTTAAAATGCTATTGTTTAAATTCTATTTTTATTTAAAATTTTTATATTTTTATAAATTTTAGGGCAGGGGTGGTGTGGCAAATTTTTGCATCATGGTTTTAAAAGAAAGTGGAGGTGCTAATGACACACAAGAGGCTTTTTTTTTTTTGTTTTTTTATTTTAGATTTTTCTTTTCTTTAGGAAAAAAATGGGTCCCAAGTTGCCACATTATGAGGAAAAACATTCAGAGGTTGCCATTTTTAGACAACAGGTTCCAACATGCTGCCCTAAATATAGGAGGAATCCTCAAAACCTATAGCCAAATTTCAAATTTGAAAGAAAAAAAAAAGAAGAAAAAACATTAGCCACAAAATAGTAAGTACACTAGTAACTACAAGAGGGCAGCTTCTTCAGCACTCAAAAATAAATAAATAAATAGATATTTAAAGATAATTATATATATATAAAAGGGGTTTCTTTGAGAAAAGCTCTCTTTTTTGAAAATTTCAACATTTCTAGAAATAATATAAACCCTTGTGCTAAAACCACCAAGGTACACAAAACCTTTAGATTAATTATATATATAAAAAAAGTCCCCATAGCCCTTTAAGACCGACCTTTAAAATTATTAATTAATTAATTAATTAATTAGTTTTCTGGCTATAGGGCTATAGACCTAGGGGGATCCAATCAGCTATCTAGAAAAAACAAGAAATAGTAAGGAAAAAAAAAAACCCTAGGAAAAAACCCTCCTCCCTCCCCTTCCCCCCGCCCCCTAAAGCCCCATTTGTTTTCCTTTACGAAAAAGGATTGCTCTTTGTTTGCTGCGCACGCGCAACACCAAAGGCGAGGACGAGGACGAAGAGCTCCTCCTCCTGCAGCAGCTGCATGGGGCCACAGAAGTTACGGGAAAAGCTCCCGGGAATTTGTTTTTTATCAAGCATGAACCATTGCGCGAAATGTGCTTATATAAGCAACTGAAGTTGCAACAATCTTCTACACAAATTTGTTTTTCTCTCGATCATTAGCATCAGCATCAGTAGCAGCAGCAGCAGTTAGCAGCAGCTCTTTCATCTTCAGCTCTCCTCCCATCATCTTCAGCTTCTCCTTCTCTGCAATTCCTCAGAAGTTCTGCAGTACCCACCTTGTGTGCTCCGTGTGCAGGTGATCTTGTTGCAATTTGCTCTTATTCTAGTGTTTTCCAATTCAATTGCAGTAGCTTTGGAGTTTTACAAGCTTTTGGAAATCTAGCTTGCTTTTTGTTTGTTTGTTTGTTTGGTAGCTATGGTGATGGCTGCTGCAACTCAGCTGGCTACCAACAACAACGGTGACGAGAATTTGGTGAAAGAGGGAGTCCTCGGAGTGATGAAGAAGAATACTCTTCCAGAGTTCAAGTCTCTGTGCATGATCCGAGAGTGCGTCGATGGCACTCCTGCTGCTGTCGATTCTGATCCGTTGAATTGGGGAAAGGAGGCTGCGGCCATGCAAGGAAGTCATTGGGAAGAAGTGAAGAAGATGGTGAAAATTTTCAGCGAGAGTAATGAAGTTGCACTGGAAGGTGTGAGCTTAACTGTAGCCCATGTGACCGCCGTGGCACGGAGACCTGAGGTGAGAGTGGTGCTGGACGCAGCTGTAGCTAAGAGCAGAGTCGATGAAAGCTCTAACTGGGTACTTCAGAGAATGATCAAGGGGACTGATATCTATGGCGTCACTACTGGCTTCGGTGCTACCTCTCACCGTCGCACCCAACAAGGAGTTGAGCTTCAAAGAGAACTGATCAGGTACTACCCAGAAGCCGCGTGATCCTTCTTTCTCGAAAAGAAAACTCGGTGTTGAAAAATCTTCATCTCATGTTTCTGATGATCGGCACAGAGAGCTAGACTTGTGTCGTGACCAGTGGAGTCTTCTTTGCTGCTGCAGGTTCCTGAATGCTGGAGTGTTTGGCAAAAACAGTGGCAACACATTGCCTGCCTCCACAGCGCGTGCAGCGATGCTGGTGCGGACCAACACACTGCTGCAAGGGTACTCCGGGATCAGATGGGAGATACTGAACGCCATGCAGAAGCTGCTGAATTGCCATGTCACACCCAAGCTGCCACTACGCGGAACTATCAGCTCTTCCGGAGATCTTGTGCCCTTGTCCTATATTGCAGGCCTTCTGACTGCAAGGCCCAATTCCAAAGCCATAACCGAGGATGGTTCCGAGATTTCAGCTCTGGAAGCCCTGAAGCTCGCAGGCGTGGAGAAGCCTTTCGAGCTACAACCCAAGGAGGGACTGGCGTTGGTGAACGGAACAGCAGTGGGGTCGAGTTTGGCTGCCACTGTGTGTTTTGATGCCAATCTCATGGTGTTGTTTGCGGAGGTTTTGTCAGCTCTCTTCTGTGAAGTCATGCAAGGAAAACCGGAGTTCACTGATCCTCTCACCCACAGACTGAAGCACCATCCCGGACAAATGGAAGCTGCTGCCGTCATGGAATGGCTGCTAGATGGAAGCTCCTACATGAAAGCTGCAGCTAAGCTCCATGAAACAGACCCCTTGAAGAAACCGAAGCAGGATCGCTATGCACTCCGCACTTCTCCGCAATGGTTGGGTCCTCAGGTATGCAAAACAAAAACATGGGCTGGTCTCGATCTTTCATTTCCCGGGGATGTGGAGATTGTCCTTCTGTGATTTATTTATTTATTTATTTCCTTTGTCCTCATGAATCTCAAACTTGTTCCATCTGCTGTCTCCCTCCCTCCCTCGCTCAGGTAGAAGTGATTCGTCAAGCAACACATGCAATTCAGCGAGAGATCAACTCTGTGAACGACAATCCACTCATAGACGCTGCAGGAGACAGGGCTCTTCACGGGGGCAACTTTCAAGGAACACCCATCGGAGTATCGATGGATAACATGCGCTTGGCCATAGCTGCGATCGGGAAGCTTATGTTTGCACAATTCTCGGAACTTGTCAACGATTACTACAACAACGGGCTTCCCAGCAACTTGAGCGGAGGTCCAAATCCGAGCTTGGACTACGGAATGAAAGGAGCAGAGATCGCCATGGCATCCTATCTCTCGGAGCTGAACTACTTGGCAAATCCGGTGACCACCCATGTACAAAGTGCAGAGCAACACAACCAAGATGTAAACTCTTTGGGTCTTGTTTCTGCCAGGAAAACCGAAGAAGCAATGGAGATTCTGAACCTCATGAGTGCTAGCTTCTTGGTTGCTTTGTGCCAAGCGATTGATCTTCGACATATCGAAGAGACGATGCAACTGACAGTGAAACAAGTCGTGGCACAAACAGCCAAGAAAACTCTCTTCACATCCACCACAGGTCAACTCATTCCCGCTCGCTTTTGTGAGAAGGAGCTTCTTCGAGTGGTGGAGAACCTATCCGTCTTCTCATACATCGACGATCCCTGCAGCGAATCTTACCCTCTGATGCAGAAGCTCCGCCAAGTGCTTGTGGATCATGCCTTGAAGAATCCCAGCAATGAGAAACTGGAATCCACTTCCGTTTTCAAGAGAATCCCATTCTTCGAGGACGAACTCAAGACACGATTGAACACAGAAGTGCAAGCAGCTCGCGAAGCTTACGACAAACTTGCTGCAGCAGGCACAGTTCCAGTTGCTACTACTGTTCCTAACAGAATCCAGGATTGCAGGACATATCCTCTCTACAAATTCGCACGTCTGCAACTGGGCACTCAACTGTTAACCGGTACCAGAACCATTTCCCCTGGCCAAGAAATCGAGAAAGTGTTCGATGCCATCAAAGCAGGTGCTCTTGTGGGCCCTCTTCTTCAGTGCATTGAAGGATGGACAGGTGCTCCAGGACCATTTCCTGTACAATGCTGATCAATGGAACCCACCTTCCACAACAAATACCACCACCACCACCACCACAACAACAACAACAGCACCCATGAGAACATCTACAACAACCATGACAACAACAACAACAACAACTGCTGCTGCTGCTGCTTCTTCTGCTCTCAAGAGCTTCATGGATTCCATGAAAACTCTACTCTGGTGAAGTAATAAAAATAGACTATTTAGCTAGACTAATGTCAGAACTAAAATGTCAGCTTTAAACTCCTCAAGCTTGCTCGTTTAGTTGGGTTTTAATTAATTAATTAGTTGTCTACGAGTCATGAATCCTGCCACTGGATTCACAAGTTCTTCCTCTCTCAATGTTTTGTAAATCAATCATCTTGGGCTCAACAATTTTATTCTTCTTCTTCTTCTACTACTACTGCTTATAAAGAATTTTTGAACCAATTTTTTGACTTTTGTATTTTGAGTGTGTGTGTGTGTGTGTGTGTGATTCTTCTTCCCCCCACCACAAGAACCTTCTCCTTTGAGTTTTGTTGTCAGTGTGCATTCATTCACCTTATTGTCCTTGACTTAAGATTTCTTCAAGACTTTGATAATAGATAATAGTGAAATGGGTGTCCTTGGAAAGCCATATTGCTATGCCTGCATCTAAGATTATATCCAAAAATTATCATTCACCATATGAGTGGAGTGTAACCAAAGGAAATTTTTTATAAATCACAAATGACTGAATGGCAAAGTGAATGTATAATATTGTCATTTTTACAACCATATTAAAAGAAAAAAATATTGACAAAATGACTAAGCCAATGCAAATATCCTTGATTGATTGAAGTGTGAATGATGTGATGAGTGAGTGTTGCATTATCTAATTCTTGTTCATGTTTTGGAGCTTGTTGCTTCACTTCATGTTTGGAAGAATGTTTTTCTTATTTCAGAGTACTTTGGTTTTTTGTAGCAATATTGAAAGAATTTGTTTATCCCCACCCGCCCCCCACCCAACATTATTGTATGAAAAACCTGACCTAATTTTTTTTTCCTTTGGCCTCACTTTATAGGTATGTGCCACACCTATAGGCCTTACCCAACCAAACCAATCTTATCATAACCCTGAACATATTTTGATAGAGGCCATAGGAGTAGGAGTGATCTTACACCTATTGCTTATTGTTTATAGGGAATTTTATTTTTATTTTTTTTCGCCTTTCAATTTTTTGCTGTAGGTGAACCATGAATTTTTATTTTAATTTCAATTTTGTGACGTAAAAGATTTGCTGAAATTTTGCAAGAAGCAAAAATTCAAAATTTTACCAATTTCTTTTGTCAAAAATTGTTTTGGGGGAAAAATAAATAAAAATCACTGAGTTGAAGTGGTGGTGATCAGCCAAAATTATTTACTCAAATTTGGGTATAAAATAAATATGAAAGTAAGAGCATCTTTCTATATTGTTGGTTACCCTATTTGAAACTAACATAGAATTGGACAATTTTTTTCTATTTTAAGATACTCAACTAGAAATTTGGCAATTAGAAAACCCCAAAACAAACCCTTTTTCTTTTCTTTTTTTGTTTTTTCAGTTTTGACAAAAACCATCAACTATTGAAAAATTTCCCTCTTAAATAGAGTAATAACAACACTATTTAAAAGCGAGATGGACATTATAATATAATATATTATTATGCTTAAGATCCCTCCTCCTACACAAGAAGGGTATTCCAAGATCCCCTCCAAATACACTAGGAAATTTCTGCGAGTGCTCTAGGATCATTCTATGTTATCACATTTTCTCTTTACTAGGCCGGTTCTACCTCGCTTACAACACACCTTCACTACAAAAGCCTCACTCTCCAAAGAGGGTGCTTTGTATCCAGGTTCTCAAGGGTTTAGGGTTCAATGAAACCCCCCCTCGTCTCACCCTAGTCATGATCTTAATGCCGTAAATCACTCCAAGGTTTTTTGGTTTTTTTTTCCCCTTTGTAATACGAAAAACACGGAAGATTAGATGAAGATTAGATTAGTTCATCACCCTTCCACCGATCACAAAGACCTTCCACCACTCGAATAAAAAAACCTTTTTGTGCTTTACGCTGGGAAAGGCTTGCTCCCAAGGGCCTCCATTAATTTTGAGGCCTATAGCCTATACCCTCAGGCCCTAGGGATCAGGTCTTCGCGCCTATATGTAAATATTTTCTTAGTGTATTTTGAGAGTGTGTTTTGCAGAGGCGTAGAAACCTACCTACATAAGAACATTTTGAGTGTCGTCCTTATGCTCGGTAAAGCCCTTGGCAATGGGCTTCATTGGAATTGGGCTTGCACAAAAGGCCCTAAGTTATTCTGGTAAAGCCCTTGGCCATGGGCTTCAGTGGAATTGGGCTTGCACAAGGCCCTAAGTTATTCTGGTAAAGTCCTTGACCTTGAGCTTGTGCTCTCGGTTTTCCATAGCCAAGTCTCCTAGGGTTTTCCCCCTGGGCTTGGGGTTGGCTTGCAGCCCTCTGGCTGCTTCGTACTTTCCCTTTGTGCCCAGTGGGACCTTTCAGCAGCAGCACTTTCTTCTTCATAGACCCTCACAAAGGAAGGTTCTCTCTCTCTCTCTCTCTCTCAGCTCTTCATCCTTATTTTTGCTTTCCGTGTTTCAACTTTTTCTCAGCAGCAGATGCCGCCTGACTAAGTCGGAGGAGGAAGAACACATACAGCAGCCTGCAATGATCTTCAATCCTGACCCAAGTTCAAGAAAATTTGTTGCATAAACATTCTTGTGTAACCCATCTTTCAGTCTTTTGTTTTGTTTTTGGGTAGCTCAACTAATAGACCCGACTGACAATCTGTCGGCAACCCCAAGCCAAGCTCACTGGCAGATGGCAAGCAGAGCTTTCTTCACTTGCACACCAGTGGGTTTGATGAACCCAGAACGTTTTTTGAGTTGGTACTAAGGTCCCAGACAGGGACTATACCACTGAGGCATAATCCCTAGAGTTACCTATCTTCAGTAGTTATACACAGCTTTTTGCAAAGAATCTTAGAACAGAGCTCGCCAGCTTGGAGAGCTCAAGATTCTTGGAAGCCATCTGAGCCGTGCCAAGGTTTTGAGAAATCGGAGGAATAGCAGCAGCAGCAGCAGTAGTAGTTGACAAGGTTTTTTGCGAGAAATTAATTTGAGAATCGAAGCATGACTTAGCTTTTGAGTTTGGGTAGCGGGGGGGTTTTTGCAGCAGTCGCAGAGATCATGTCTGGCCACAGTTCCAGCAGGAGCGTCAGTAGTGGGGTGGTGGGTATCACCAGTACAGCGGAGTTAGGTTCTCTTCTAGAGATCGAGAATGATCCAATCCTAAGGCTGCAGCTGAAGAATTGGGAGGAGCAAGCCAAGTCCATCTCCAGGAGGATAGAGCGCAAGGAGAATCGTACCTATGCGGTGAAGAACGAGGTTTACCAGCTCCTGGGATTCTACCTCGTCTTCCAGGGGGTGGTGCTCACGGCCGTAGCCCAAGCCAGCGTGTCGACATGCGAGGAATGGTGGAGTCCCTTCATTCTCTCCTCCATGACGTCTATTGTCGCCATCGTCGGAGTCTACCAGAAGCTACAGTCCTTACACGATGTGGAAGAAAACTTGCGAGAAGAAAAAATTTCTTATCAGGTTCACTCTTGTTGTCATATCTGAGGCTAAAGAATCCGAGAGACAGAGACAGAGACAGAGACAGAGAGACTTTGCAGTTTGGATCATTCACTGTCCATGGTTGCTGCTGGTGGAGGAAGAATTTCTGCGATTTCCTCCTGTTGTGCTGGATTTTATTTTTTCCATGGATGTTGTTGTAATTGTTGCTTGCTGCTGGCTGCAGGTGCTGAGCAGAAACATCCAACTCTTCAAGAGAAAAGGAAGGAGCTTCGATTTTGTGGAGGATGTGAGGAGAGGGGAACAACCCAGTGGGACGGCTGCATCATCATCATCATCATCAAGAACACAAAGCTTTTCATTCAGGAGTGCAGCTTTGCAGCTCTTGTCTGTGGTTTTCAGTCCCAACTTTGTTGTGTTCTCGTGCCTGGCTGTGTTCTCCGTTGTGGTCATCATCTCCTGCAACACCATCTTGTGCAAGGTAAGTAATGGATGAATGAAATGAATGAATGAATGGAGGGACGGATGGATGAATGAATGGCTTGGTATGAATGGAAGGATGGATGAATAAATTGTGTATGAATGAATGACTGGAGGGACGGATGAATAAAGTGTGTAGGAATGAATCACTGGAGGTACGGATGAATAAATGTGTAGGAAGGAATCACTGGGAGGGACAAATGAATAAAGTGTGTCTGAATGAATGAATGAATGAATGAATGACTGGTGGGTTGGATGGATAAAGTGTATAGGAATGAATGACTGGCGGGATGGATGAATAAAGTGTGTGGGAATGAATGAAGGATTGGAGGGATGGATGAATAAATGTGTATGAATGAATGACTACTGAAGGGCTCAAACATACGAATCGTGAATCAACGAACAAACGAAGGGATTATATGGATGAATGAATGGCTTGTGTTTGGATGAAATGAATGGAGTCTCTAGCTCCATCATCTTTTTTCTTTAATTTTGGGCATCTGTAATTGGTATATAATTTTATTTTTTGGACATATTTTCCTTGTGCAAAAACTTTTACTAATTATAATTTGTTTGGCATTATAATTCCTTGCATATATAAAAGTATATAACAATTCCCTTTAAATCATTTTAGTGGATAATGCAATACAAATCCAATCTTAAAAGCTCCTTTCACATTATAATTTTTGCATTTGTCGTGGGTGCTAGGTTCAGGGTGGGCCAATCCAACTAGGCTAATAATGGCTTTATATAATGGAATTTACTTGGTTAATTTTTGCACGATTTGCATCCTACGAACAAAGGGCAAATGATGCAAAGTAAGGAAGGTTAAAGCTTTAACCATGCTATGTAGTCATCTTTTCCATTGTTTTCAAAGCCTTCTTGTTAATCTTGCACCGTTAAGTATCCATAGTTTTATAAGTCTATTTGGAGGATGATTTTGTATCCATGACCTTTGATTGAGTTTCTTATTGGCCAAGTCATGGTTAAACTTAGGTTCGAGCATTTATTTAGAACAACTAATCACTAACTTCGTTAATCTTTCCCCATAATCATTTTTTTTTGTGTACTTCATGAACTAGGATGGTTGCAAACTAGTTTGAATCAAAGGTTTGTTAAAATGATGGCATTTATGTGGAATGGAATTCAAATTTTCAATCCTAGTAATTTTTTGTTAGGATCATTTGATAACAAGTCTTTCAAAATGAATTATAATTATTGTGCAATGGCCATGAAGCTAGATGAATTAGAATTCAATTAAGGTTTTTAAATTACAAGCCTCTTCTCATGTTTTATTTTTCTAACATTGTGCATTTTCTTCTTCGGTGAAATGGATTTTGTGTTCAAATTTTGGAAATTCAAATGTGATTTAAAATAATAATTTTTCATCCTATTTCTATTCATATTATATTATTGCCACCTTCTATTCAAATATTTGGATGATGTTATAACTGTCATTAAATTCATACCTTAATTTTTTTTTAAATTCTTGATTTATAACATGAAATAAATTTGTTGGACAACCAAATGGTACAATTTTGTCTCAATTTTTCATATGTGGTTTTGATATTTCATATTAATTATAGTCCATTGCCCCTTATGTTGAAAATTTATCTTCAATTAAAATAGTGTAACTAATTGTTTTTGCCATTTTTATGGTTGTGATGAGTTTATTGTGTATGGATTTCAATATTATGTCAAAACTTAAATTTTGAAATTTTCACCTTTGCATTTTTTAGGATTATAATGCTTTAAGAACCATGATTATTTTTTCAAATTTATTTATCATTTTAAAAACCAACACAATAGGATTTTATTGTATTTTTTACTATAAATTTGAAACAAATATAAATTACTTTTTGAAAAAATTCTTCAAATTTTTCAAATTCCAAAATTCACCTCCACCCTAATCCCCCTTCTTGCCTATCAAAAAGTCCAATTGAAAATAGTTATAACAATAATTTTTTGGCAACCTAACAAAATGAAAATGCAATGAATTGAAAAATCAATGTATTGTTTCAATGTGCACATCAAATAAATTTCAAAAATTTCAAATTTTGATTAAAAAAAAATGTAAGAATGTTTGTAACCAAGAAGAATATATTGCAAAGAAAACAACCTATGTTTTTTCATTTATGTTTTTTTTCCATATGTTCCTATGAAAAGTATATGTGTTGAAAAAAAAAATTATTTATTTTTGTTACATAATTATACAGATGAATGTTCTGTATTTCACAAAAAGAAATTAATATGTTTACGTCCCTACAAGTGTCACAACTTGTTCTACATCTAATATATTATAATCATCATTTCTATAATGGATTCAACACATTCACAAAATTATGCTTAAAACATTAAGCATCCCCTCACCAATCTTTTAATTTTTAAATCTTCAAGCTTATTATTTAAATCATTTAATATTCCAAAGCATCCAATTGTTATTAAATGTAAAAACTAAGTAAAAATAAAAAAATAATGAAGAATTCAAATCATATGACAATGATGAAAAAGGAATTAAACAAATTGATTCAACTTGTTTTGTGTTTCATTTATTGATTTAATCAAATATATGTGAATGTTGGCGTTTTCCTCTATGAGAAGACCTTCAAACAAAATAATTCAAATTAATTTTAGGCAAATTCAAACATTTTCTTGATTAATGTATTATCTTTAGATATTTGTAACATTGAACTTTTAATAAGTTTCTTTTTCAACTTATGTTTTTACTAACTTTTTTTCCTTATAAATGAAGGTTAATTTTTTCATTTTGTTTATCATTATTTCAATACTCGATTATATGCGAAAGTTTATTTTTGAATATTTTTACAATTAAAACTTTGTTACAAAATGAAATATTTTGGCCATAAATTATACAATTGATCACAAAATTTGATTTATGTTTGTTAATATTGTTTACCATTATCAATACTTCATCAAAAAAGTTTATTGTTCATATTTTGTTTATTGTTACAAGCTCAACAACAAAACCATAATGAAATGTTATAGCACCAATGCATTAATTTTAACAAAAATCAAATTAATGATTCCATGACTTTAAGCTTTGAAACAACTTTATAATTTATTATGTATGTCATTGTTAATTTTTTTAATTCCTTCTTTACATTTTTTTAAAATAATTCAAATATGAATTTATACTACAAATTATTGGCAAATAATCTTTAAGATGAGCTTTAGTTACGTCATTTCATGATCTTGTCAAAACTTATATTAGTCATTCAAACCAATATGTTGTTGCACCTTTTAATAATTAAAAATAAAACTGAATAATTTTATTTTATTGTAATCACAATGTTAACAAATAAAAGATCTAGTGCAAGTACAAAGTTTTTTATTACAAGATAGCTAAAATCATCAGAAGAATATGTTTATGTTATTAAACATAGAATTAAATAACTCATTAAAATTCTTGTCACACCAAAAAATTGAAACTTGTAACAATGAAAAGAAACCAAACCATTAGGACTAAAAAACTAAACAAATTTTTTGAATTAAAAATAATTAACTAAATTAAGTGAATAAATCAATAACAATCCATCTCCATAGGGTGCTTCCACTATTTTAAATGATTATGCAATACACTTTTAATTTAGTGGAATGCCATAAATCCATTATAATGGTTTCAAATTTATGCATAATAATTAATGTTAGGCAATGAATTGCATGCCAACAATCCATTCATTTCCCATTCAACTACATACATAATGGTTGTTAATTGATTTTGACTATCCACCTAACATTTCATGTATGATGAATATCATGACATGTTGGAAAATTCACAAATAAACTGAAATTTGGGTTATTTTTATTGATGTTTTCAAGTTCCCAATTAAAATAATATTCGATGTGTAACATATTCCAAAGTTGCACACATTTACAATGGTCACATTTTTATAAATGATTATTGAAGTTGTGCATTTCTTATGATTTTGAAATCGTAATTTATCGTTTGCATCAAATTGGCTAGCTTAAAATGTGTATAAATGTTAAAATGGTTCCAAAGGCCATAATAATTACAAATGTCAAAACAATAACAAAATTTGCATGTGAATGTTTTTTTGAAAAGAATGAATAATCGAGTAATATTTTATGTTCATTATATACTGCAACATCAAGTGTTGTTTGTGAACCAATTTTCTAACCTTCTACTCATGGTTTTATGAGGTGACTATACTTGAAAGTAAATATGTTACCAATGTATTTATAGATGTTAAGTTATGTTTATACTTGAAACTAAATAGCTTGTCTCTTATGCATCATTTACGATCTAGATTTAATAGATATTTTTCCAAGCTCAAACACCCCAAATCCTAGAATTTTATGTTTAATTGTCATTCATTTAATCCAATTTTTAAGGATTCAACACCATGTTCAACTTGACAGCAGACCTCTAGTCACTTAAAATATTATTCCTATCACATACATTATCCAAATCTATCTTACTTTAGCTCATTAAAAACCTACCTGCAAGCGCTGCTTACCAAATTTGAAGTTTTGCACCCAAACTAGTAAGATGTAATGCTATCATTCTCGATAGGGTTTTACAAAGGTACAAAGTTCAACTTGGCTACATACCACTCGTCATTTAAAATATTATTCCTATCATATACGTTATTCAAATTTAGCTTGCTTTAGTTCATTATAAAATTAATTACAAGACACATCTGCCTACCGAATTCCACATTCTAAACCCAAACTAGTAAAAAGTTATGCTACCAAACCCAAGAGGGTTTTTGAAACTTTCTAAGGTTTCAAGCTCCCAACACTATCTTTAGTCACTTCCATTTTTTCAAAAGTACTACATTCGTCCAATCTATTTTCCTTATTTCCACCATCTACTAAGAATAATCATTCTTTTCTTTCCAAAGAAAGTTGTAGGAACAAGTATTTTCAATATTAAAATAAAAATTATGCCCAAAAAGAAGCCCCAAATCATTCAAATTTGTTTTTTAAAAAGAAGGAAAAGACAGAAGGTGAAATAAGATCCCAACTTGGTGGCCAATGGAAGGTTCCAATGCTTGGTCACCCTTTAAAGGAGAAAGAAAAACACCTTTTTGCCTCTTTATATTTTCCCCTAACAAAATTTACTTAAACATTCATTTTTTTCCCCTTTAATCTTCAAATTTTGCTTTCCCATAGGTCTAGGATGTTATTTACGCATTTCCTTCCTTATCAAAACCTACAAGGAAGCCAATACCCTCATTAGGGTATTCTATAATTAAACACCATGGGTTTATATTATTGGAGGGGTATTGCTCAACCTCAAAACTACACAATACATGTGTAACACCCTTCACAAGTTATCTTAGAAATATATTGGGTTTCATAATTTGAAACATGGACGGGTAATGCATAGCCCTACCAAAACTTACAAATAAAGCAATACCCTATTTAAGGTATTCAATAAACCCCATGGGCTGTATTATTTTCATTTAAACTATCAAAAGGGTATTGCTTATGGCAAGGAATATTCAATGCACATGCATTACCCCCTTATAAGGTATCCCATAAATATATTGGGTTCCAAAACATACATTTTGAAACCTTCAAAGGTATTACATAATCATACAAGGAATCCAACACCATCATTAATGTATTCAATAATTAAACACCATGGGTCTACACTATTGGAAGGGTATTACTCATGCTCAAAATTACACAATACATTTGTAATACCCCTTATATGTTATCCCACAAATACATTAGGTCCAAAACATTTTTTTTTCAAACTAGGAGGGGTAATGCATAGCCCTACCAACATGGGTTAATTTATTTTGGTCTAGACTACCCAAGGGGTAATGCACATGTATCCCAAAAATCATTTGGGTTTTATAACATATCTTTTAAAACTTGTAAGGGTATTGCATGGCCATACCAAACCCTAAAAGGAAAACAATACTTGCATCATGTTGTGATAATATCTTAAACCATGAAAAAAAAGGATAATTTTTAAAATTCTTATTCCATGCTCAATATAACATGCTTTACATATTGATTCAAGTAAATGAAAACATTACAAAGTTCTTCACATTGATGGTAAAAGGTCATTTGAACAAAGTTATAAAGTTTAAATGCAATACCTACATCGTCATAGGATATTTGCATTCACCATGAAACATAAGATTTCTTGCAAATATATCATGAAATTCATGTTTTCAAAATTATTTATTCACCTTCCAATATGACTTAACATATATAAAAATGAACATAATCGAAAATAGGTCAGATTGATGGTACAAAGGTTTAGGGTTTAGTGTAAAATTTACTAATTAATGTTAGAGTTTAAAGTTAGTCAAATTCTAAAATTAAAAAATTCATGCTTAACAATTTTTCAATGATGTACATATTTATGTTTTTCCATTTTAAAGTTGTAAACCCATTTCAAAAAGTAAAAGCATAAAGTCTCTTATTAAATAATATTTTAATGCGGGTTTTTAAAAATTAATAAATGTACATGGTTTTCCAAATTTTTTAGTGGTCTCTCCAAATATTAATCCTATGTATGATTAAATTTTTATTTTGATTTTTTGACATATAATAAATAATTTCTAGCCTAAAATAATTATGTCAAGAAACGGACCAAAGTTTTTTAAGAACTGGAACCAGGCTTGGGGTTCAGGTCCAGACTTGGTTGAAAAATTGCAACTTTACCAAGTTCTGTTTTAATTTATTTCTGGTTTAAATGTCATGTATGAAAGCTACACTGGAAGAAAGTTTCATGCCTTGGAAAATGAGTGAGGGGGAAGGTATCCTGGAACTCAAACCTATCTGCTGATAGCAGCTATTCAGTGTTCAAGCACCGAGACTACTGAAGAACTTGGAATGAAAGATTTGGCAAACAGTGCAAAATGCAATGCTATGGACTGAAACTGTAGTCAACTGCACAGATAATAAGCTCTGATCCCAAGCAAATAGGAGGCCATGTATTCTTCAAGGTACTTGAACCACTCCACTGACAGAACAGGTGCAGAAGTGCTCAAAGACATGACATTGGGAATCTGAGAGAAATTTGCTGGAGGATGCATTTTGCTGGTTCTTGTGCACTTATTACAATACCATGAATCCCACAAACCAGGACTAAACTCCTATCATATTTTGACAAAAAGAGGCACCAAACATAACCTAACGAGTAAAAACTGTGAGTTCAGGGAAGTTAGATTACCCTCCATTTCAGCTTTGATAGACAGCTGTGCATTTTCCATCATCATCCATTCTAGAGATTGAAGCATCTTCTTCCATATCAATCGCCTCTCCACCAAGGAGCTGCAGTAGGGCTGCCCAACATGACATGCTCCAATTCAGGCTCTTTCATTTGGGGGAGATCCTCCTGGCTCAAGAGGGTTGATCAAACTACAACCTACAGCACATTAGATGTGATATATCAAGGACATGGAACTGCAGATACATGGTTCTAATGAACATGCAGAAAGTAACATTTGAGGAAGAACAACCTCCAGCAAGCTGTTCAAAAGCTTGCCCCACAAAGTTGCATTTTCCCCTTCATGGCTCCCACTCATCTACATGCTGGTCATTCCCTGTATGCAACCCAGAATGACTAACTTAAAACAAAACCTCATGATGATACAAATGGATAACTTCTTGAAGTTCTTAAAGAAGAAAGTGAGCATGAATATCATTTTAAGTTTGATAATCAACTGTTGAGGTTGTTGCATAATAGATGCCAGAAGTTGTGTGGAAATAGTCAGCCAAGATATTCAAGGAGTTGAGACTTAAGACCTAGAAGTTCTGTAACTAATTGTAATTGCTGGCGGTAGCTGACAATCATCAAGTGAAACAACCCAATGCTTCAACCATGGCAGGCTCTTCATCATCCTTGTTCATCAAGTCAAAGGAATGAACGGTCTCATTTTATACAGCCATTCATATGACTGACACTTTTCCCTATCGCCCTCACACAGCGCACCTGCTGTCAGCTGAAAGCCAGCCAATCTAGGTAACTAAACACCACAGCTGAGTGATGTCTATGTAATGAAACAGCAAAACCTGGTAAATGAACAGAATTTGGATTTGTCACAATTTCCAACTTAGAAGAAAAAATCATCACAGTGATAGAGAAATCTGCATCCAGCTCACTCCACAGCAGGAGGTGCAAGAGATACCAACCTACCATAATGCAATAAAAATGAAGCAATGAAGGTCCAACAAATGTGCACAATTGCCTTCTGAAGGCTCAGCAGAAGCTTCAAGATGGAAAAGCTCACAGACAGCCAACTGCAGTCCAGATGTTATGGGAAACAAGGCCATGGATGCCCCAGCTTTCACATTGATTCAATGTCCTAGCAAATTGACAACAAAGCAGGGTCATCCAGATGTTGAGGGTTTGACACTGTCATTTCAACAAATCATTCCTGTTTGCCATATAATTCAGTGAACCCCATACAAGTAAAAACCTTAAAAGCAGAGTCCTTAAAAGCATGATGACATTGAGAAGAGGATTTTGTAAAAGAATTGATTAATGGGCAGAAGCCACAAGCTCTGGTTTGCTACTTGCTTGGGAGGAAGAAGAGCCTGGGAATTGTCCAATATCTTGGCCCTCAACATTTGAAAAGCCTGTGTCTAAGCCTATGCTAAATTCTTCAGGGTTCAAATCCCCCCTATCCCTGTATTCGGCAATCTGCGCCCCATCCATCATCACATATAAGTCAGAATGCCATCCAATAAATACTTCTGTTAAATTAGCTCATTAGCCTCTACCCAAATGGCATTCTTATCAAATATCATTTCTGCCAGCACTCCAGAATTGTCATCTGAAGTACAACTATATTGCCATATGGAGGATGATTCCTGCAAGTCCAATTTGCTGATGTGAAAACATGATTAGTTACTGCACAATGCAATTATGCATCAAACATACTAATATAAAGTAATTATTGGCCATAAGATTGCATAATGGCATCAGTAAATGCTTTATGAGGAATTTCTTCTTTCATGTCTGCTAACTGACTGGGTTCTCTGGGGAAAAAAAATGAGGATTATTTAGTAAGTGCTTACATGATGAGCCAGAGCCATGCCACTTAATGCTGCTGCCTCCAAGCTTGAGCCCAAAAGCCAATCACCACAAATGCCCACCCTTGCATGTGCGTCAAATATGCAGGGCACTCCTGGTGTGTTTACTGGAAGTGCTGCACCCCTGACAAAAGTAAACCCAACATTCCATCAATATGACCACTCTTGGGTCCTCTGAACTCTGAACATGTCATTCCATCATATCCATGAGGATTGCAGAGAAATCTCCACAACAAAACATTGAAGGCAACACAACAATGAGTGCTGATATAACCTTGAGAGTTGCTCCCAAAGTTTCAGACCATCACCGTCGTCATGAATAGCAGTGACGAACTGCCATGACCACCCAATGATGGGTGCAGATATGTATATAACAATCAGTCCAAAGTTTCAGCAAACCATCATACAAAATCTGTCCTGAGATTCTGTTGCATTTCCAGAAGCAACTGGAAGACTCAGTCATGCTGTTGGCTAGCACTCAAGAGACATAGCTAATCAAAAAAGTTGATAATATCCTCATTCAAGCTAAAATGAGCTTGTGAGAGTATTTTAGTTGTTCCTGTACAAGGAAGCACCTAAGCCTATATAGAAGAAAGTGGACAGGCCTCCTGCAACCTGAACATATCCTTAAACTACAGCACTGCTGACTACTGGGATGCAGAACATCTGCTAAAACAAATTGAACACATCTCCATGAAATTGGAGAGAAACCTCATCCACAAGAACATTAAATCAATTGGTTAGATGTTAGGACAATAATGGTCTCCTTCTCAGCAGAGTCCCATTGCACAACTTCATCTTTTCCCTGTCATGCTCAAGGAAAATTGGTAATAGCAAAAACTTGGGGCTCTCCTGATAATATCAGATGGCCAAATGGCAGCCAAACCAGCAGCTAGTGTACATTTTTGCTTTCATAAACACAAGTCCACAGATCAGCATTGTTATTCCTCAATCTGGTGCATAGCACTTTTCAATCAGTCTTAAGTTCTTTGGAGGTTGGAAGGGTAAAGCTTTGCATCTGCAATAGTTAGATCCCACTTAATATTGCAATGGACTTTCTCCAACAGCATGCTGCTCCTTTTTCTGGAGGAGTTTCTTCAACTCCTCTTTCCAATTTCCTTTGGACCCATAGGGAGCTTCCATTATCACTTATTGAGAAGTCTGCAGTTTTCCGTATCTGTGGAGTTGGAAAAGAATAAGGGAATCCAAATTTGATCCAAGGAGTTCAGAGAAATCACCATAGCTGAGGTCGCACATAGAAAGGAACAGGCATTGAACCCTCTGGGAGCCCGAGTGCTAATTCTGCACCCTGAAGCATCTCCCTTTTCACCTTCTCACTTTTCAATACTGGAATACTCTCCTGCATTAAACAGGTCAACAAAATATTGAATTCAGATTTGACATAAATTGAAAAAACTTGGAATGAACAAGGTGAATGGAAATTCTACACCACATTTTCTCAATGACTGAAGATCGGAGAAACTAGGTTTAATAAAAGAGATGAAGAGTTTCTCACCTGTGGAACCTTATTTTTCTTTCCAAAAGCAGCTGTGCTGAAGAATGTCCAACAATGAGGAGCCCTATCTTTTGAAAGTGGAAGTTTGCTTGTGTTATTACCCATCCATGAAATGGCATTGACACCCTCAACAAATGCGCCATCTAATGCACGGCTATCCAACCCCAGGGGTGAAGGAAGAGGTTCATCAAATGCAGCCATCAATGCCCATATGGAGCTTAATTCCAGTCTCTGAAATACATAACAAAATACCCAGCATATCAAACCTGGTCAACAGGATATCCAGAGGAACTCACTTATAGAAAGGGAAAAAATTTTAAGCTGATTCAACAGTTTATGCGAAGTGAAGGACCTTCATCTGTTTGAAGACTAGTGGTGCACCTGAAGGTGCAAGCAGGCGATTAGCACATTTTCCTGCAAGACATGAGAGACATTTCCGAAGAATGCAAGTGAGCAGAAGATTTTGATCAACCATAAAGCACAGAAAAAAAGTCCCTGGAAAAAGTATTGGTCAAATTAGTAATACCCTGATCTATCAGACTAGAGGAAAACTAAGCCAGCTTTGCTAGGCAAAATCAGCCCAGGATCAGCAGCTCCTACAGGATTGCTAGATTTGTATCACCACAACCCATGAAAGCATTGCAACTGGATCGAGGGCAAGTTGAAAATCACCATTATGAGCGATGACAACAGCATCAAAAGTGCCTTCAGACTGTCCATTTTCACTCAACTGCCAGGAGTTGCCACGAGCACTGATATGGCTTATCCATACAGGCCTTCTCACTTCAATCAGCCGCCCCTGCAATAAAGAAAAAAAACTTCAATGATGAAAAATCTAATGCACTCCAAGCCAGTCTTCTAATGAAAGCTTTTCTCCTCTTTAATTATTGTTGTCTCAGCCCCTGTACAAAAAAATTCAGTTCTGCTGATACATGTGCACCAGCTCTGTCTAAAACTTATTTGCACATCTTCTAAAAGAAAAAGGCCTTTACCTGTGAAACCATGTGATCAGCCAGAGGCCGCATACCATGAACTCCAACATAGCGAGGCCCATCAATCAGTTCTTCAAACTGGCCACCATTTCTTAAGGTCCCAACAACACCCGTCCATTCCTTAACTGCACCTTCTTTGATCCATCTATCTACAAGCTTGTGGAAACGTGGATCTGAAACTGTGAAGTATTGAGCAGCATGGTCAAATACCAGGGACTGCCCTTCCTGAGTTTCAATATCTCTTGTTGCCATCCTTCCACCTAGCCCATGCTTTCCCTGCAGGGTCACATGCATCATGCTTGTGTCAGATCTTCAGGGATACATTAGAAGTTTGAGCAAAGCTTTGACAAGTCCAAACCTTGTATGCTAATGATACAAAAAACACCGAACATAGAAACTTGAAAACTTTGAACAGAGTCCTGAACGGGAGAACCACACACATATCTAATTCCCACAAATGCAAAACAACAACACCCATAATAAGCATTATTGATTGACATTAGGTATCTGATCGAACAAATCACATGATCGGATTTACCAAATGCTTCTTCCTTTGGGTTTAGGGTTTAAGGTTGAGGGTACATGAGGACTAGGGTTTAACAAATTCACAGCAATCCGAAAAATTCCAGAATAGTAAATAGCTCACATGGCATGAAGGGAAAAAAAGAGGTCCAGAACTGTGGGGGGGTTGGCTTCTACTTCTCCCTCCTCAACACCATTTGTAACACTGAAAGCTCTGGTGTTTTTCACAAATGGCTAGGAGTTTGCCAGCATCATCAAGGATGATGATGATACGGATATAGAAAACCAAGCCACTACAATTCCAGCAAGCAGCTGTGCATGGCAAGCAGAATGAGAGGATTCAAGAAACCAACACAAGAGAAGAAGATGGGTTCCAGAGAGAGACAGAGACACAGAGAAGGGCTATGGCAAGAATGTCTGTTGGGGGACACAGACCGTATCAAAGACGGTGGAGGAGATTCCTAGTTCTTCAAGAGTGAGGGCGCACACGAGACCTGACATGCCTCCTCCAAGGATGGCAATCCGTGGTTGCTTGTTCATGGGAGTGGCAAACTGCACCTGCTCAGCTACAGCAGGCTCCTTCTTCCGCTTCCTCTCCAGCTTCGGATCCTGTTTCCACCATTCCTCAACTCCTTCCAAACCCTCGCTCTCCTCCCCCTCTCCTCCCCGTCCTCCTTTCCTCGGAACTTCAGAGCTTCTGGTCTCTCTTCCTCGCCTCTGGTTGTCGTTTTTCCCTCCTCTTCTGTCCCTTCTTGCGTCTGCTTCGGAGGAAGTGCTCAGAGGAGCACCTGCATTTCTTCCCCTAAACCCTTCTCTGCTTTCTCTCTGAGGCTCTCCTCGTCGCTCGCTCGCTCTGCGGGGAGGCTCGTCCTTTCCCGGCCACGGTTTCTTTCTCTCTCCCTGAGAAGGCGGCCGCGGCCGTGGCCTTCTTTCTCCGGAAGAACTTGCTGGTTGAAAAGAGCTTGCAGAGCTTCTAAAGCTTCTGTCGCTGATCCTTCCTTCCCGCTTCTCCCCTGACGTGCTCCGGGTTTCTCCTGCCATGATGCCCCTCGAGAATCGGTCTCCATCTCTTTCGTTGCCGCTAAAGCTTCGCACATAAACATCGTCGGCGTCGTCGTCGTCGTTCTTCTTTACCCTCACACCGGACGAAGCTCTGACCTCCACCAGCCCGGATGCCTTTCCATCTCCCGGACTGGCTACTGGAGCGTCCGGCGATCTCTGCAACGCGAAATCCGAGAGAAACCTTGGAAACCGCGAAATTTGAGTCCGAAGAGCCGACACAGGCCAGGATCTCTTCCTTCCGGAGAGCAGGAAACAACAAGAATTGGTGGTGAGAGAAAAAGAGAGCGAATTCTTGCTGCAACAATTCAACTGCTGCAAAAAGGGAACAGGACACACCACGCACACAGACCCAATGGATGTGTACATCGCAAAGAGAAAATAGTCCAAAAAAACACCAAATTGCTGCTGCAGCGAGAGAGATGAAGACTTTGCGAGCTCTCTCTCTCTCTCTTCCCGCAACAAACAAGGCCTGAGTGGATTGAGTTTAGGGTTTGCCGCTCTAGCATTCAGTTTAGGGTTTGCATTGCAATGCTCCTTTGGGTTTTTGTTTTGCATTGAACACGATCCCACAAAAAAGGCCTGAGGACATTGAGTTTAGGGTTTGCATTGCATAATCCTCTTGGGTTTTGTTTGCACTTCATGAGATTCCACAAAACAGACCTGAGTGGATTGGGTTTGGCACTCTTGGACTGAGTTTAGGGTTCGCATTGCATGCTCCTTTGGGTTTTGTGTGCATTGAACGTGATCCCACAAAAAAGGCTTGAGTGTATTGAGTTTATTAGGGTTTGGCGCTCTTGGATTGAGATTAGGGTTCGCATTGCACGATGCTTTTGGGCTTTTTTTTGCATTTCATCATCCCTTTTGGTTTGCACTGGTGCTTCTTACGTAGACGGACCTCAAAAATGCCATGGAATCCAAGGAATCATCATGTGCTAGAAGAAATCATGATCTGTTTACCTGATTGACTCAGGCAGGCAGGCAGGCAGGAGAAACCAGGACCATCAGAAGCAAGATCCTCAGAGACAGACATGGGTGAATCCCATGAGCCTATTCTAAGGAAAAACGATGCGGCAATCTTCATTTTCCCACACAGAAAGCTCTGCAGCACCTGCTGGGTTGTTGATTATGTCCGACTTGATCTCCGGGTGTGGAAGTTGAAACCTCCGAGAACCAAGCTCAGGAGTCTTGGAACCAGGCTCTTGAGAAGTCAGCATATGTCTCCATTTGCTGACAATCTGCTTGTCATTGATACCAAGCAAGCAAGCGGGGTATGCAATAAAATCTTCATCTGCTCTAGGGGCAGTCACTTCTGGCAGTCCAAGTCTTAGCTGGTCCTGATCTACACCACCACCTTTCGCAAGAACATAATGAAAATCTTCGGACAATCTGGTGGCCTTCAGATTTGTTGTTGAAAGCACAATGCAGCCATCCAGTCTGTTCTTCTCTTCCTGACTTCGCAGATCGTGATTCTTGATCTAAAAAATGTGATCCAGTTCTTGAAAACACATGAAATCTGTGTCAAACCTGTTGTATTATTCGCTCAAGAAGCGGTGTTGATCTCTGCTTCTTGTTGTGTTGTTGTCATTGTCGTCAGAAGGGAAATTGCTTACTCGCTTTGCTGCACAACCCAAAGATGAAAAGAAATAGTTGAAGATCATCAGAGCAGAAAAAAGACACAAAGAAGTTCTTCCAAAACTGTACAAGATCTGACATGAATTCTTGCAGCAGGAGCAACAGGAATGATCATCATCACCCACATCCTAAACCCTTGGAATCTGCAAGCACAGTCTCAAAGAAAGAGTATGCCGATGTTGCTTTTGCTCCATTGAAATGACAACAAAGCCATTCCCTCTCTCTCTCTGAAACCTGATGAAACTGGATAAAACCAATGCAAATGGAAGTCAACAACAACTACAAAAGCAAGCTCCAGGATTCAAGCATCCGTGTGCAGCAGGACAAAAGGCACTGAAGTAAGTCCCTCAAGAGTTTTGGACATGTATCATACCTATAAGAAGGAGGAACAAAAAACCCCACACTCCTTTTGCAAGGAGAGTTTGCAGATGTGCAAATGCTTTGCAGAGTCACAGATAGCAGCAATTGCTTCACAAATACAATGATGGAATCCACAAGAAAAGGTACTTGAGAGATTGATGTGCTTGAGCAAATCTTCTGCAACAAGATCATCCAGAAAACATTTCTGACAAATTTGGGGCAGATCAGATCAGCTCTGAAGAGTGTGATGAGGCTGAGAAAGATTGAAGATTCTTTCTCCCTAAACCCTAAATCTTGGCATTCCTTTTTAAAAGGGTTTGCATCTTGGACTTGGTGGAGTAATATCCTAAAACTATTCACCTTGAATCCCCTGAAAATTATTAATATGAAAATTTAGTAGAACATGTTTGTGAATGACCAAGCCAATAAATTTAGAACCTGAACATAAAAAAATCTTGATAAGATGAAACAAAGTGTAATATCACACATTGTTGAATATCAACTTTTTATCAAGTTATAGTTACTTGAGATACTTGTGTTACATGCACATACTCTTGGTACTATGAGATACCTCAAGTAAGTTCACTTAAAATGTCTCTAGTTTAAGTTTAATGAGAAATATCTCAATGCATGAAATGATGACTATGTGCTTATGCATGCATTTTTAGGGTAGATAAAATTTGTATCAAGTTGTTCCTTTCTTATTATTTTGATTAGGTCAGATCTTGAGGTGAATAAGAGGTTTGTAATAACATTTGTATGATCTTAAGGTTGTATGGAGATCGTCTGATAAAATCAGTGTTTTTATCATCTCTATTTTCTCATTGATCCATTACCGATTTCTAACACTTATTTCACACATAACAATTATAATAACAAAATCTTCACAAATTAACCTAGCCAATAACTAATCTAATAAATATATATTGAGTATTCATCACAAATGTTATGGGCTGAAACTTCAACTTAAAAGTTTCCTATAATTTATTTACAATATATTAATCTATTGATTACCATTATTTGGGTTTTATGCTACTTTGCATTACTATCCATTACTAGTGATGATAATTCAATTTTTTTTGTTGTGAACATAATAATTTTGTTGTGATCAATTTTGTCTTTTCAAAAAATAAAATTTTGCGAATTTGATTAATAATTTTTTACATTCTTGATTTGGTAAGCAAAATGTTAACAAAAGTCAAATTCATTAATTAAGTTCAAAACAACATATAAATATACAAAAAAAACAATCAAAAAATGTAATAAAAACAACAAGATACAAACAAAAACATTGAAAGGGTGCAAAATAGACAACAAGAAATGATTGTGGAATTGTCACAACCATGATCACCAAAATACCCATCCTACATAAACCAGGTCCGATGAAACATCATCACTAGAATAATACACTATAATTAATTTATTTATTGTAATCAAAACATTATTGATCTACTAAACCAAATGCTGCAAAAAGTGGGCTCTATGGAAGGTTTTTTACTCAATACAATATAAGTGGAAGTTCTACAAAGTTCATAATTAGCAATATACTCATTGTGAACGCCATCCCATTATTGTTCTAGTTTGAAGTCATTTAACATTGATGTTTTATACATGCATGCATGCATTGTATTCAATCAAAGTATTATCATTTATAATTACATACATCACCAAGCGATAATGTTTTGATTAAGAAGCAATATAAGCATGGTAAATATATACTTAGAAATGTATTCTATTCTATGGTCGTAGCTAAGACATAAACATTTAAAAACCTATCCAAAACTATTTAAAGTTTCATATGAAATGATGGGACCCTCCATTGAGTTTATGTTATTCTACACATAGAATTTGAAGAATCTTAATGTAAGAAAAACAAATGAAAAATATTCTTTAAACTAGTTGATTTCAAAATACTTTCACATTAGAACTTTGATAAATTATGGATTTCTTCTGGAATTTCCATCCAAGAAGTTGAAAATATATTAATACATTGTAATGTTCCATTAATATTTTTATTTTCTTGAAACCTTATTTTACAAAAGTGACACAAGTATTTTTTCATGTTTTTATTTTGAAAATTTTATTTAAATGCATATTAAAACATGTTATTCTTCAATATTTATCTAAGAAGGAATGTTGTTTGCTTGTTTTGTTTTGACCTATGAGATCCTCTGAACCGGGATGCTTCAGATCACAGTCTTGGTCTCTTTGGAAAGCTGTCAATGACGAGGGGTGCATGAGCTTGGTTCCATAACATTTGGACTTGCAGGGCAAAAGTTCTTGAATATTGAATGAACTCTTCACTGAAAATTAAATTAAGTCACAGCAGAAAATTTCAGAGGAACTGGAATGTACCTTTGGTGTTGTTGAAAAGATGTTGATGAGTAGGAATTAATGAAATTTATTTGGTAAGATTTGGATTAAAAACGTAGGAGATATTGATTTTAAAGTGATTTTTGGGGCTGAAAATTCAAATAAATTCCAAAAAACCAGGTTTTGAAAGGAAATCAGTTGAGGACATGGTAACACTTGGGCCAACTTCACACGCCACACTAGTTATGTGATGAAAATTTTTAAAACTTCTTTTTACTGATAATTGAAATAATAATATTCATAAGTTCAATTTATTAAGCTTTAATTTATAGTACTTTCCCAAAAACTCGTTGAATGACATATTTTACATTGCTTTTATTATAAAAAAATTAAGAATAATGTTGTGCATTACCATACTATGCCCACACCTATTGCTATGCACAACCATAAGCCAAATAACAACAAATCTTCATATTTGACATTTCAAATCAAATCAAAAAATTATCATGCACTTGCAATAAATGGAAACTCAACAAAAACAAGAAAAAGTTTGTGAACATTTTGTTTGCATCTTCCAAGTTCCATAAACCCTAAACCCTCAATTCTAAAAAGTTTCGGAATTGCCATTAGGGCTTCAATTTAGAGATGAATGCATAATCATGTTTGTTGAAAAAGTTGGTGGAATAAGAGTTGTTGTCTCGGGAATCGAAGAAGAAAAAAAAATTCATGATGCAAATCTTTTGCAAAGAACGAACTTTGATCTAACAAAATTGGACTTGATCACATGAGATGCCACAAGAGGGCAACTAGAAATTGCTCTACCAAGTTTCACCAAGCTTCTAAGATCAGTATTGAGTTGAAAAGAAGAATTTGAAGGTAGGCAATGCTTTTGATGATGCACCCCCAAGCTCCTTATGGACTCAACTTTGAGTCCAAAGGTGAAGACAACGGAAGAAGAAGGAATTGGGGCTCGCTCTTTAGCTTCAAGGATAGAGGGGTGTGTTGGAGCTCCAGGATCAAGACTAGAAAGTTTAACAAGTAATTCAATTACTCACACGGACTTACACAAATCAAACAATAAGTTGGGTAATGTGTAGCTGGGGCATTTTTAATGCACGGACAAACCACGAGCAAACACGGATTCATAAGATTCACCATGGCTTAGACTTGGGGGAAGCCACCACCTTCCCCTTTATAGTATACTTTGTGCGTGGCCATGGGACTAACACCCAAATGTCACTTTGTTTCGAGACTTTCAAGTGGGAGTTTCAAAAGTCACAAAGCTTAGACTTGCGCGAATTTGGGGGCCCCTAACTTTGTGTTCAGACCTCAAATTGAGGTGAAACAAAGTTATAGCCCTTGTCAAAAACTTTCCAACAATATTTGGCACGTCACGTGCACGGAAGGAAATTGGAGAGATTTTTGACTTTTAGTGGTCAAGAATTAAATTGTCAATTTGGCTCCCGGCCCTTCTTTAAGTCATAACTTGTGTTTTAAGTGTCCAAATGGTTCATGTGAAACCATTTTAGACATCTACATTCTAAGATCTTTTCAATAATATAAATAACTCTTCAATTCAATGGTTTTTGACCCTTGCAATTACTGTCTGAAGACTTGAGAGTCCCAAAGATTCAAGACTTTAATTCCCAAAGTGGGAGCTCACTTGGGAATGTGGGGGTTCATTTTTTCACATTTTCCCACACTCTTTGGACCATGAAATGTGACTCCCGGCCTTCACACTTGGCCCATACCTTCGTAAGCCTTTGCTTTGGTCGCAAGCCCAAGGCTAGGGTTATGACATTTGAGCTCCAAGATGAAAATATTCTTCAATGTGGCCCTCCAAGTTCTAAAAGTTCTAGAATATAAAAAAGGTCCTTTTTTTTTTCAAAATGCATTGCAACAGACAATTTAAAGCCAACGATTTATGAATTACTACAGGGAAATGATTGAGTAGAGAAGCAACTATGTGTAGCAGACAATCAAGAGCCAATGGTTTATGAATTGTAATAGGGAAATGAATGAACAAAGAAACAAATGTACGGAAAATTCACAATGTTCTTATAACAACCAAACCCACCATTACTAGCAAACTCTTATAATGGTAAGAAAATCCTTTTTTTCAAAAACTTTTTAACCTTTTTTTTTCCTTGGGTTTGGTTTTATTTTGTCATTTTTAATTTTTTAATTTTTTCAATTTTTAGAGGGGCTTTTGCTTCATAGGGGTTTCGGGTGTAACATTTTTTAATGGTTCCCTTTTTGCATCCCCCATCAATTTAAGATACATTTTGTCCTCATTGTTCTGGCTTTTACATTTTAGGTGGCCTCTTGAGGCAGGTCAAGAATGCTCACCTTCTTGCTAGCTTCGTTTCCCAAGCTAGCCAAACTAACTAAGTGTTTTATTTTTGTAGGTGTCTTTTCATCTTTTGTTTCTCCTTGGTTTTTTTCCTCTTACTTTTTGGGGTTGGCTTTGGGCTTAGTCTAACTCCATTTTGGGGTTGTTTCATAGAATTCCTTGAACCATCCAAAAAGAAGTCAAGTAAGTTTTTCACTTATCCCTTAACCAAATTGTTCAAGATTTAATGGATAGTTAACTTAGTTTTTTTTCCTCATGTTGCCACGTTGGTGTTTGTGTTATACTCAAAAAGGTAGTTTAGGTCAACAAAATGTTTATGGTGGGCGATTAGTTTTCTTTTCAAGAAAAATTTTCATGTGTTTCATGTGTGTCCCATTTTCACCACTCATGGGAAGATTCTTCGTCCATTTGTTTTCACTCATGTCTATCGTTAATCAATTATTCACATGGATCTACACAAACTAAATACTAAGTTGGTTAGTGCATAATTGGAACATTATTGGTACATGGACGAACCATGAGTAAACACTGACTCATAAGACTCACCACCGCCCAAACTTGCGGGCAACCATCACCTTCCCCCTTATAGTATTCTATGTGCTTGGCCATACAGCTTGCACGCAAATGTCATTTTGTCCTAGGATTGGGATTATCGCAATTTCGGAAGCCCATAATTTTTTGTGCAAACCTCTGATTGAAGTGAGGTTAAAAGAAAAGTTGTAACCCTTGTTGAAAAATTTCCAACTATATGTGGCACGCCACTTAAAAGCAAGTAAATTAGGGAGATTCCTGACTTTAGTGGTCGGGAGTCAAATTAACAGTTTGACTCCTGACCTTTCTTTTGGCCATAACTTATGTTTTAAATACCCAAAATGGGTCATGCAAGCCCATTTTAAACATCTAAATTTCAAAAAACTTCTAATGGTATAATGAACTTTTTAATCCAATGAGTTTTGACCCCTGCAATCGCCCTCTAAAGATTCAAGAGTCCATCGAGACTCTAACTCCCAAAATGGGAGCCCACTTGGGAATGTGTGGGTTCGTTCCCTCATACTCTTTCACACTCTCGAGAATATGAAATGTTACTTTTAGGTTCATTTTTGGCCCACACCTTTGCAAGCCTTTACCTTGGTTGTTGCAACCCCACTTTGGCCAAGTGTGGGGGTGAAGCCCAACATTCCCAAAGTTGGGGACTTGGAGTCTTTTGGGACTCCCGAATGTTTAGAGTTCAATAGCAAGGCCCAAAACACCTTGCATTGAATTGTTCTTGGTGTCATTGGAAAGGTATTGAAACGTAGATGTCGAAAATGGCCTCGCATTGGTCATTTGGACATCTGTAGCCCAAGTTATGGACAAAAGAAGGGCCAAAAGTCAAACTGGCAGTTTGACTCCCGACCACTAAAAGTCAAGAATCGACCTCTTTCCAACGTCTGAATTGAAAGTGCGACATGGCGTTGAAAAGATCTCAATGAGGTCTACAACTTTGGTTTAAACCTTGTTGCGATCAAACTTGGCAGTCGGGAGTTATGAACTCTCAAAGTCCCGGGACTCCAACCGGAACAGTTTCGAGACAATTTCGGGACTCCAACTTGGGAGTCCCAGGAAAAAGAGCCATTTGGATGTAGCCTCCGCAGAGCGTTGCAAAGAATACTATATGGGGGAAGGTGGTAGCTTCGCCCGAGTCGGGGCCGTGGTGAGTCTTGTGGTCCAAAGTGCCTGTGGCTTATCCCAACACCCAAAGATGTTTTCGAATGTGAAGTAACCACTCGGTGGTTTGTTTTGGATGCAGATTCAAGCTTGATCTACTAGTCCCTCTTCCTAGTCTAATCCCAGGACTTCTAGCACGCCCCTCTACCCCTCTATAGTGTTGGAAGTCATGAGTGCCTTCCGAGTCCCAACTTTCCACAATTACACATAGTTGAACCTTCAAGTGGGTTCAACCCGGGACTTGGGAGTGCGTCATTGGTCATGAACCCAAGGCTAGGGATGCGACAACCTAAGTCTTTAAGGATCTTTGATGGGGATCCACCATGACACATCCCTTAGGTCTATTTTGGAGGATTACTCCATTTCCTTAGCATCTAAAGCCCACATTTGTTTTTGTTCAAACAAAGGGACAAGGCTATGGTTGGTTATTAGGCCATCTATTTGTTTGGTTTACATCACACACTTTACTTTTACATCAACGTTGCGTTTTCATTTTGGTTTGATTTAACCTTCAACATTTAATCTTCTCACATGTGAATGTGGACATGGGTTGGACGCATCTAACTAACATTTAACTCATTGCCCATTTGGAGGTTAGCAAATAACCACACATGACACCATTCGAGACATCATGGATGCCCTTGCTCGAAAAAGTGGGCACACTATATGGAAAAAATAATGGTATACCTTTGTGTCAAGAGTTTCAAATGAACCAATCTCTACATGACTTGGAAGAATGAGGTTTTCGTTGTGGATATGGTGGTTGTGGACCCAACGCAAAAGACAATGGCTTTGAGTGTCATTAGTTAACCAGCAAGTGCAATTGTGGAACTTAGGGCCATTACTAAGATTCACAAGTATAAAAGGTTTCATGAAAGGGACCACTATATTTCAATGGCCATGGAAGTGCATTGCACACTCGGATGTGACATGGATCATTTCATGAAGAAATGCGCTTGTGTTTTCCATGATAAACAATCAAGAAGCCATTTATCCTCGTCTTTTTGCATTCAAATTTTTAGGTAGCATCTTAGTATTGTTCTTCACCATGCTTTAACCTTTGCTGTAGAAAGGAAGATTGCATTGGCAAGTGATGTTTGTTCTAAACCTCCTATTACTATTATTTACATGCAGGCAACATTAAAAGGGTTGTGGATGAAATAATTTCCTACCACGAGAGGGACTACCTCTCTCCCTTTCTTGGGTTCCTATGGGTTGTTTATCTTTTGGCCTTTCTTTTGCCTTCCCTTTTTGTCTCCCATGTGATGGTTTTGGCCATCATTCTTTTATTGGATTCTTTTGCCCTCTTCTAATAAATAGGAATCCAAGTTCAAATAACACTCAACCTACAACATATGAAAGTTCCACAATTATGAAATTTAAAGGGATGAAAAATAATAATTCAACATTGTTATACATCTTTGAAAATTCAAATCACCAAAAGTGATTTGAAAGCACACACCAAACATGAAATAATTAAAACCCCTTACCACATTCATTCCAAACCTCATCCAACACTAATCACAATTAAGTAATGTAACATGTGCCATTAACCCAATTGTGAACACATTGGAGACTTGACTGATTTTTCCTTTCAAACCCAATTTTTGCAATTTGTTTAAATTTTCAACAAGAAAATCCAATCCAAAATAATTATCTTCCACACCTTAGGTCTAGAAATTGTGAAACAAACTTTATTAAATCTGACTTGTCAAGGGCTCACCAAGAACACCAAAAACACCTCCAAATTTCTATATCGTTTTCAATTTCTATTTTATTTTCATTGAGAAAATAATTTAATAATCAATAACTTTCACACCATATCCCAAACAATCTCAAACCAAGTTGATCCACCCATACTCATCCAAAGCTTTCTAAAATACCAAGAATGTGGCATGAAGCATTGTGGTTTGGGAGATCTCAACATGACAAACAAAACAAAACAGACTACCTTGCTTCATTATGCTAACCCAATTTAGGCTTTGTATACTTAGGTTGCTCTTGAGGACTAATTTTTCATTGGACCTTGCAACTTTGTAAGATACTAATCAACAGGTTAAGAGTCCTATCCAAATCTTACATCAATGTGCAGTCTCTTAACTATGGTTGAAGCCAATAGATAGCCAAAATTATTCACAAATGCATATCATAATCCCACCATGATAAACTATAATAGGGTTCAGGGTTTCGAGTTTAGTTTGAAAAATGGACATAATCTGTGGTTGCATTTGAATTCACAACAATGGAGCTTCTCATCTAGGCACATGCACTTTTATAGAACAAGCCAATGCATCATATGCACACATGGTACACTAAATGTCAATTACACATTGGGTCAAGTTGGAACCAAATAAGGTTTAGGGTTTCTAGAGTAAACCCTAAACCCATCCTTACAGGCAGAGCCAATAATAAATAGCCAAAAAACATTCTCAAATGCAGATCATAATCCCACCATGATAAACCCTAAACCCTGCCTTATGGGCAGAGCCACTAATAAATAGCAAACAATTTAGGGTTTAGAGATTAGTCTGAAAAGGTGATGCTGGCGTTGTTGCTCGCGTTGCTGCTGCTGCTGCTGATGAGGTCTTTGATGGAGCTGTAGAAGTAGTGGGATTGGCCGGCAGGGTCCGACAAGGCATTGGCGGCCATCGCCGGGAAGTTCAAGAGTGCTCGCGAGCCGCGGATCTCCAGAGCGGCTCTGTCGTATGCCAGAGCCGCTTGCTCCGCCGTGTCGTATGTGCCTAGCCAACTGCGCGTGCCCTGCGCCCGGCTTGGATCGCGAATCTCCGCTGCGAATTTCCCCCACGGCCGTCGTCTCACTCCTCGGTAACATTGTCGAGGTTGCTGCAGTCGTCGCTGCATATGAGCTGCTGCTCGCTTCGATTTCGGCGCTGAGGTCGTATCTGTAGTCTTCTTAGTCTTGCAGACATGCGGATCATCAGCTCGACGTTCAAGATGATCAGGTACAGAATTAGGTTGATGTGCAAATTCTTCTTCTTCTTCTTCTGTGCAGCTTGCTGCAGCTGGAAATTCCAAAGACTCCAGCTGCACATTTTGCTCATGGACGTGATCCAGCACTTGGTGATCCTCTGGGAAACCTGATATTGCAGTTGTGGACTCGTAACTGGAAAGCGGCGGCCCTGCTGCAAAGAATTGCTCTTGCGTAGTCGACTGATCAAACTCCGCGACGTCATCATCTGCTGCAGGCAGTCGCGAATCATCAAAGCTGGTACTAGCAGCAGCTGGATGGAGATCGGGGTTCTCACCATGAGTGCAGGAGCTGATGATCGAAGCTGCACTAGTAGACACTAGTGGTTCTCCGGCGAAATTCCACATGTCTAGTAAATCTTCCGAGTCATTCTCTGCACAATCGAAGGACAGCGCGCAAGCTGGTTCCTGCGGCGACTCATGATGAGATGTGAAAAAGCAGCAGCCCGCGGGGGGTGTATTGCACACCCGCCGCTTCAATCCACAGCTACTGATCAGCTGCACAGGACTTTGGATCAGTTGTCGACCAGCTGTACTAATCGCCTCGCGGGCTACATCCTCATGTCGACGTCGTCGGGCGCTGCTGCAACAATTTTGTACGCCGAGATCAGATGGGGCGAAGCTGAAAGCAGCGGCAGCAGCTTCACGGCCGCCACGGGAGTTGCTGGGAACAGAAAGCCGCGGCAGCACAGGCTTACTCCGTCTGCAAGCTGCACGCTCAATAATAGTACTAGTCTCTGCACTTAGAATAGACTCCCGCAGCTCATGATAATTGCAGCACAACCCATGATGATTATCAGCAACTCCTGGATGCACTAGAATCATCTGCTGTCTACAAGCCTCCGGCAAACATTGTCGATCATCATCTGGGATCACGTGATGAATCATCCGAATCCCGTTGTCAAAAGCTGCTGCTGGGATCATTCCTTGATCAGCTACTGCCGCGTGCAGCTTCTTTCTCCTCCTCCTCGTCTGAGAGGAAGAATGATGGATGCGACCACATTGTTGATGCTGCGGAGGTTGCTGGAACCTGGCTAGTGATCCGGTTGCTGCACCAGCACCAGCACCAGCACCAGAGATGAGAGCTTCGCAAAGAGCGTCGTTGTCTTCCTCTCTTAGAAGATACTCGCTTATTTGTTGCAGTGCCTCTTGTGTCGTCGTCGTCGTCGTTGCTTGTGAAGCCTCTAGACTACTCAAACACTGGAGCTCTGCATGATCATGAACTATCGCCATATTCGCTTGAGACTTCGTAATTCAGAATAATGTTTTTATTAATAATAATAGTAATAATAATAATATGGCTAAATTAATAAAATAATAATGATGATATCATGGCTATTTTATTTTAATTTTTTTTGTGGCACAATCTAGCCAATTTGACTAAACGGTATTTGAAAGTGGCTAAAAATATGTGTTTTTGTGTGGGGTTTTCTATTCGCCAAATTTCGAAAATTATATATATATATGTAAATAGAATTCAAAAACCGCCAGATTTCTGTATTGGGTTATAATTGGGTTCTAGTAAAGTATGTATGTAGCCAACTTCTATCTTGTTTGTAGCCACATTTGGCTAAACTGCATTTCTGATGATCGCCATTTTCAGCTACATCAGAAGATGAGAATTAATTAATTAATTAAAGAAAAATCCCTCTCAATCTTACGTTGCAGCGAGAGACATGCATGATCTAGAAGCAGCAGCTCGTCAAATGGATTACACAATTTGCAACAAATCACAATCTTACTCGTATCATGAGAACAAATCTGACATGTAACAACACATGAGTGTAGTAGGTCTCCTGTAAAATCTCCTACTGCAGCGGACCAGCAGATTCTAGACTGGCAAAAAAAAAATCACTGAAAAGAAGAAGAATAAGAAGAAAACTGAGCAGAACAAGAGATCAACAATTTAAGAGCTCGCTTACATTCAAGAGTGAGAGAGAATTATTTTTTATTACATTCAAGAGCTACATATATATATGTATATATAGAGAGAGAGAGAGAGAGAGAGACACACACACACACACACACACAAAAAGACAGAGAGAGGAACTCCAGAAACCCAATTTGAGAAATGCAATTTGAGAATTAAAACACATGAAATTATGGTACTGATTCTATCCAACACACTTTGAATATTCAACAAAGTTTTTTGAGCAACAGGTCTTTAATGCAAAACACGACAATCGAGGTACCTGGAAAGCCAACAAGTAAAAGATAGACACATCAGGAGGAGGAGGAGGAGGAAGAGCTTGAATTATGAAGAAGAAGAAGAAGAAGCAACTGCTCAAACATACACTGCAGAGCCAAATAGAGAAACCAATTCCAGTACAACTTATAAGAACTAGAGAATGTTGTTGCGGCACTTTGTAACAAAGAGAAAAAGAGGGGCTCAGATTTTTCTCAATTTTAATAATGTACTCTCTTTTGCTTTGGTAAACCCTCCTTTGGTTTTATACTGGCAAAGCATGCAAGGGGCCCTGTTCCTGTGGTGATGGCCAAAAGAGGAGGCACCTCATCCTCTCTTTGGGGCCTTGTTTGACCCTGTAATCTCTGTTTCGTCCCCAATATGAGTGCAGCTGTAAACTCAAGGAAATGGGGCTACAATTCCCTGAAACAGGGTATCAGTTCACAAAATTCCTATTCTGCAGGCTTGATGTAATGTAGAAGATGAGCAGCAAGCAAGGTAGGGAGGGGTAACCCTAATCCAAGAGTGGGTGGTGAAACTCCTGTGACAACAAATTTTGTGGGGTCCCTTTTTTTCTCCCTGTGTAATGTTTTCATGCTGACTTTTGATTTCATCCCCGGCGGACCCTTTTTTTCTCCCTGTGTAATGTTTTCATGCTGACTTTTGATTTCATCCCTGGTTTTGACAAATTTGAGATGCAATAGTATATACCCATTTTGGGGTACTTTACTAGGAATAACTCTAATATTCAACTCTTTGTAGTATGAAGGCAGGTTCAACACACACTCTCTCTCTCTCTACTGTTTTCATGCTGACTTTTGACTTCATCCCCAGTTTTGACAAAATTGAGACACGGTAGTATACACCCATTTTTGGCTTCGGACAACTCTAATATTCAACTCTTTGTGATAACGGCAGTAGGTAGGCAGGTTCAACACTTTGCACCCGAGAAGTTGACACAAGAATAATAGGGGGACTCTAAATACATTACCATGTCAACCCTTAAATTGTGATTGAAATCGCTGGCAACTACTCAACTTAGCACTTTTCTATTTCCAATCCATTACCCCCGTTGAAAACAGTTGTCCCTCAAAAACATAAGCAAGTTGAAAAAAAATCTTAAACAAGAAGGTCAAATTTGTGAACACCCCATTCTTCTGGTCTATTGGCTTTTCTGAATATGCCTTTGATTATCTCATATAACTTTATTTAGAGTTGTTGTCTTTACAGCATAATATATGGCAATAATCACTAAATACGCGATCTGGCAATAGTCCCTAAGTACGTGATCTCTAGTGTCATTACCAGGATTCACTAAAGAGTCTCTAACACTGTCAATGTAAATGCTCTGCTTTTCTGGACATGGCGGTTGTGATGTCAAGAGTAATTTATTGGTCGCGTTTTTTTAGCACTTGGGTGTTTATGGATTCCTCCATGGTAATGCGTGACTGAATGAACACTGAAGCTTAGATTATAACAAACTGATCTGAAATTCTTGGGAACAATTAGCACTCCATTAACTTTAAATCAGCAGAAGATATTGAGAACTTTCATTTGGACACTGCACATTCTCGTACTACAATTTGTTACATTGAACATACATATTGGAATGCTAATTCACAACAACTGTTAGTGTCTTTTTTTAGGTTCCCAAATGATACAGGCTCTTTGACAATGTATTCAATTGGAAGTTTAATTCATTAGTATCATCATCCTTCCTTGGAACAATATATGATTTGAGTTGAAATTGGGTTTTGACTTTCTCTTTGTGATATATCATCTGAGTTGAAATTGGTTTTTGACTTTCTCTTCATGATTTCAAGCCATTGAAATTGGGTTGAAAGCATTTCTTTTGGCTAACTAAAATTGTGATGACACTATTCTAGTTGGCTTTGACTTGATTTCTAAATTGCAAGTCAAACTAAGGAGTGTTGCTGGTTCATTTGGACATTATGGTGCCTGAAATCTTTTAATAGAAATAGGTCAAAAATGGACATCTGCGCTTAAATTTTACTGGTACTCTCTTCTTACACAACCTTGAACCTTACTTCCAAGTTCCTAGTTCTCTTCAGCCAACACATAAAATCTGCCAAATTGAAATATTCATTATATTACTAGGTGCTATTGTGGCCCATGCCACTGGCACCATTGTGATCAATGACCTTATGATAAAGCTCAATTGTGAAAAATTATTTAAAATTTTCAATTAATCTCCAATGATAGAAATTAATCAATATCTCCCTCACTTTCATTCTAAAAATTATGAAATCGCTTCCAAAGAAATCTCACCCATAAGTACTTTCCAACAATACCAAAGTGCTTGTCCCAATTTCCCTAGAATATTTAGTTTTGATTGTTTTGAGATTTCTTTGAAACAAATGTTCAATATTCAATAACTCTTGCACCATAAGTCTAAACACTAGCAAATACCCTTGGTGCACTCATACTCATCAACGGCTTTCCAAGGATACCAAGAACATCATGAGAAACAATGTGATTTGGGAGATCTCAATGTGACAAACAAAACAAACTACCTTCTTTAATAGATAGACTAGTGTAACTTGTGCTACTATTTGGCTCAAGTGTGAACATGTTGCCCGACTAAAATTTCTTTCCAAACCCATTTTTTGTAATTTAATTGAATTTTCAATAACGAAAACTACTCAAAATTCAATATTTCCCACACCTTAGGTTTGAAGATTTTCAAGTGAACTTTGTTAAATCCTACTCACTAAGGACTTCCCAACAATACAATGTGCCCAAATTCTCATTTGATTTTTAGCTTTGATTTAAATAACTTTTCAATGACAAAATTGTTCAAAATTCAATAACTTTTTTGACATAGGTCAAAACATTATGAAATCAAACAGAGCACCCATACTCATCAAGGGCTTTCCAACAATATTATCGAGAGTGTGGCGAGAGGTGCCATGGTTGGGGAGGTCTCAATGTGGCAAACAAAACAAACAAGGGGTGTGTCACACTATGGCCTTGCCATTTACATTAAAAAGTATCTTAAGGCAAAAGAAGAATCATGGAAACTCAAATATTTCACCATGCTAAAACACAATTTTTTTAAAAAATCATAAAGAAACCAAAATCCTTCAAGATATTATATAACTCTATAACTAATCTCAAGTTTCAACACAAGCCAATACATCATCATCTTTCAAAAATCCTCAAATAAAAATTGACCTACTAACTAGGGGGCCAAAATCCTTGAAGCTACTATACTCTATAATGAATCTAAACACAATATCCTTGCCTTGGTAGGCAAAGCCAACAAACAACCTACCCTCCTTCATAGATAGATATTACACTGTTATACTAATTCTAAATTAGGTCTAACATATAGACAGGTAAGTAACAAAATTCGGGACTACTAGGTACATAGATAGTTTACACATAGTATAGGTAGGGGCTATTTTTACTACCTACCTAGTTGGTAGGTAGTAAATAAACCAACTGAGCTAACTACCACCATGGTTAGCTAGGGAACTAGAACCCAACAGAAAACTCTTTACTGGTCACATATCATCCATCCCTGGCAAAACTAAATTTGATTCTAGTCCATACCAGAGTCAACAAGGTTATAAAAGGCCAGTTGAAAAATGTGAAAGGAAATAATGGGCCCTCTTGGTGTTTGGGGAACTTTCCATTTCTGCCTCAAGAGGTTTTGTCAGATAACAAAGGCTGAAAGTGTAAAGAAAGGTCAAGCCCCCAAGCTCCCCGCATTGCCAAAATAAGGGGCTTAGGATGAGGCAATAGGATTTTAGGGTTTGGGTTTTGGGTTTAGGGCTTAGGTCAGGTTTAGGGTTTAGGATAGCAGAGAGTCTGGCCCTATTTTGGGAATATCCTTCACTTGTGGGGCTTTACCCATTATAAAGCACAAGGTGGACAATATCATGAACTTATCAATTAGTAGATCTCAAGGGTTTTATTAGGAGAGGATTTTTACATTATAAGTGATTAATGTGAAAACACATATATTAGGGGGGCTAACTTGGGCAAGCAATTGTGCTTTTTTTCCGTTTTTTTTTTAAAGTAAATTTTGTATTAGTTTGAATAAATTATTATTTTTCATTTCATTAATGATTTGAAAAACACATATAAAATGGATTTTTAACAAAAGATCTCTAACACAACTCTTGTTATCTTTCAAAATAACTTTCAACCAAAAAAAATTATTTTCTACACACTTACATTCTTTTGAATGAAAAAATCTCATCTACATATTTTTCTGTGAATTTACATGAATGGAACTCTTGATCAAATTGAAATTATATAATTAACTCGTATTCAATATATCACTAAATATATTTCATGAAATTTGGTAATTGTTTAAATGATTCTTGAAATATATTTACAAATGTGAAATATATTGTTATGAATATTATATTTTCAGAAATGTACTTTTTGATCATTTAATACCAAAAAAAAATTTAACAATTTTTTTGGGGGTTTTGAATTAGCTTATTATGAATATATATATGCTTGGTGAAAGTTCAAACACACATAGTTTTGAAAAGTAATATTTGTGAAAACATTTTATATTCAACGTATTGTGCTCTCAATCGAGATAAATTTCCCTTCCCACTCTTGTGGTAGATATAATATCCTTGCTCTTCTCTAGAAATCCATTTATGAATATTAAGGTAAGAATTTTCTCAAAGTGCTTTCTTTATGTGTGAAGTAAAGCTTGAAGCTATAAGATTTTGCTAAATGAAGGCCTTCATGAGGAAAAGATTAGTGTGAGCCCAATTCCAATAAAGTTCATGGCCAAGGGCTTTACTGAAGATAAAAACCAGTGTTGGGCAGGTACCCGGAAGTGTTGGGCAGGTACCCGGAAAATCCGAGTACCTAGGTCTGGTTCCAGTTCTGGGCACTCAGAACTTAACCGAAACCAGACCCAGCCCCAAGAATTGAACAAGAACCGGAACCAGGGGTAGCCCATTTTTTCCTACCCGGGCAACTAATCGGGGTCTAATTACTTCAAGTGTAGGTACCCAGAATCGGTGGGTTTTTCATAAGAAAACTGGATTCCCCCACCGATTCCAGTTAGTAGTTTAAAGTTAGATTATGATTTAGGGTTAGGCTTAGTTTTTAGGGTTAGGTTAAGCCTTTCTCTTCTCTCTTTCGCTTAGTAGTTTAAAGTTAGATTATGATTTAGGGTTAGGCTTAGTTTTTAGGGTTAGGTTAAGCCTTTCTCTTCTCTCTTTCGCTTAGTAGTTTAAAGTTAGATTATGATTTAGGGTTAGGCTTAGTTTTTAGGGTTAGGTTAAGCCTTTCTCTTCTCTCTTTCGCTTAGTAGTTTAAAGTTAGATTACTATTTAGGGTTAGGCTTAGTTTTTAGGGTTAGGTTAAGCCTCTTTCTTCTCTCTTTCACTTCTCTCGTCTCTTTCACTCTTTCCCTCTCATTGTTCCTAGTCTTTTGTCTCATTTGTTCCAGCGGCAAAGAGAAAGAGTGAAGTATTTAAAGGTGCATTAGTTTTTTTTGTTTGTTAGGGTTGAAAAGTCAAGGCCTTGGAGGAGTTTGATGTTGTTTTCCCCAAAGAGCCAAAATTGTATTTTGAGATTTGCACATCGTCATCACTAAGTGCTCCTCATGTCTTTTTTTGAGATTTTGTTTTTTAAAAGGCTAATGATGAGGCAAAATCCTTGTCTTGTTTTTTAATTTAGGTGAGCTTTGGTAAATGATATCTTACCTAAGGTGGCAAAATGGACTAAGGAAAGGTTTATATTATCTACCTTTAAATCATACCATTCTTGCGCTTATATCATTTGATCTTTGGATGTCGAGAGCCAAAGTGGATACCTTTGTATTGATCGTGCATTTTCTGAATGACGAATGGGAGCCGTGTCACATAACAATTGATTTTTTTGAAACTAAAAACACTTTTGGGAATGCCATGGCCTTGGCAATCAATGATGTGTTTGCAAAGTATGGGCTCAATGTTCAAATAATCACATATGTAAAGGATGAAGGGGGTAATCTCAACACCATGACAAATGCATTGCCTTCTGTTGTTTCTTATGAAACATTGGGCTTGTAAACACCTTTTGTGGGGTCATGTTGGGGTCATGCAATGTCAAAGTGTGCTTAATATGCTACACTAATGGATTAACCTTTGTTTCCATGAACAAAGCCCGATCCATTTTGTAGAAAACCATAACCTAGACCAAAAAGAGCAAGAAAGGACAGCAAGAGTGGCAAAAGGCATGCTTGGATAATGGTGTGCCACCCCAAAAGCTCAAGACTCCGGTGAAAATTAGGTTTCCATCTTGTGTCATTTTATCTCAAAAAAATTTAGAATTTAGGAACACAATTGCCTTGTGTTATGGTCGGCAACAACATTGGCACTTCAAAATTGTGTGTCAAGCCCTTAGGTTTGGGCTATAACTTAATTTGTTATAAATATTTTGGGTCATGTTGTTTAGTTGTGTGTGTTGAACCAGAGTAGGGGGTACTAGCTTTTTTTTTGAGGCCCTAGTTGTGGCAATTCCACTTATATGCCAAATGTAGGTTGAGAGTTTAACCCTTGATTCTAACAAGACCCAAGACTTTGATGATGAACTCAAAATCCTAAAGTTATGCATGTCAAAACAAGTAATAGTCATTTTGGAACTCTTCCTTTCAATTATGTTTGGTTTTCAACCTCGCAAAGCTCACATCATGTTGGCCCTTATGTTGGACCCTCAATATAGTGGATTAGGGTTGGTTATCGATTATGTTGGTAAGGAATGGGCTCTCCAAATTGCAAAAAAAATGACAAACAAGTATTTTTCATGTTCTTAGTTTGTGCATTCAAAGTTTTAAACCTTAATGATACATGTTCAAAAACCCTTAGTAATTTTTACATCCCAGAATTTTCAAACCATTAATTTGAATGATTATAGGATAATGAGGAGGACATGACTTTGTCGACAATCAAAGATCAGCTAACACATCTTAGGGTCAAAAAAGTCACTCATGATGAATGTAAGGACCCTTTGACATGGTGGAGAGCCCGAGAAGAGCATTTTTCCTATGTTGGGTTTGTTACTCGTCAAATCTTGGGAATTGTGGGATTGTAGATTGAAATGAAAAAAGTCTTTAGCATTGTAGGCATCTGCGCAAATTTACATTGTCCTAGGTTGGGGATGAAAAATCTTGAGATGCTCATTAACATCTACAACAATTGGCTTGAAAATGTTAGGGTTGGGGGTTTTCTATCCATGCAAAAATTCATGGAGATGGAGGAAACCTTAATGGACAATAATGAAGAGATCATTGAATCACTTGGCCTCTTGAAGGTGGATGAAAACCAAAATAAAGTTTAGAGTTAAGTATGTTTTATTTTTATTTTGCATTTCAATGTTTATTTTTTCCAAGTTTTGTGTCATAATTTGTGTTTCTTGATGTATTCTAAATTGCTTTTGGTGGTTGTAGGGTCTTTGGGAGCAATGGCTAGAACAAAGATGTTGTTTGTTGCCTTGTGATCGAAATTTGAATCCCTAAACACCCAAACCTTAAAATTGGATGTGATGTAACCTAGACTATTGACAAGTTTTCAAGTTTTTTTTTCTTTCTTCCTTGCTATGCCACTTTGCACTTGAGATGTTCTCACAAACATGGCAAAAGTAAGGCCTGCAAGTGCATGAGTTGAAAAAAGACTTGAAAAATAAATGGCCTACCCTAGCTTATATAATTAGGTTGCCTATAGGCTAAAGTATAGGTAAATAGGGACTTTAAGATTATGCCCATCTTCCCTAACCAAGTTGACATTAATTTTGAGTTAGCATTTGCTTTTAAAGCTTTCACTATGCTTTTAGAAAACTTAAAAGAGCCTCTAACCTAAGGTGAATTCAAGATTGAATGCCTCACTTTTTGTCTCCCATTGTAACCTTTGTAAGGTGTAGTGAATTAACATGCCATAAAACCATTTATATGCACAATTGGGAATTAGGTTAAGATTATCAACTTCAATAAAAAAAACTGTCTACATAATTTGTGCACAATAAATGTGCACCCATTATGTAGTAATGGACTTTTGAAGTGAAAACATATGGAGTGTCCTAACCATATGTACTTCCCATACACATGAAATTTTCAATACCATTTTTTGAAAATATATCTTATAGGGATTATTACTATTTAATATATGAAAGAGAAAAAAACATGGATTTGAAAACTTCATTACAAAAGCTTTAACCAAAATATAAATATGAACTTTTGAATGATCGAAATTTAAACCTTATTTTCAAGTCTTTACATGGGTCATTTTTTGTTGAATTGATGATTTTTTTCCTTATGATATGTATATCAAAAAGATGTCTAAGTTGGTATATTTTCATATGAATTTAATTAACTCATTAACCACCCATAGTCCCCCATTTATGTTAATTTCACACCAAAAAAAGGACTTTTAAAAACCTTTTATTTGTCAAAAATGAGTCATTTAACCCTGCATCAACCCTCCATATAGTGAAGAAAAAGAAATGTGATCATGAAAGTTTGCAACATTTCTAAGATAAATGACTTTCCATTTATCCATATATTAAATTTGATGGCCTTGTTTTGAAGAATTGAATGTTCATGAAAATTTCATCAACAAACATTTGACAATGAGCTGGGTCGTAAACCTAGGTGAGGAGGTTAACTACTTTGTCATTGAGCTTTTTGGTTTTCAATATTTTACAAATCAACAATGTTTTATAACAATAGCTTATGTTAGACTTGTGTTGAGGTCAAATTTCCCAAAGGTGATAGCTCATGTGAAAAATTGTTTTGAGAATTTTACCAAGTCTTTGGTTTGTGGCCTAAAAGTCAAATTCTTGCACCATGAACTTATGGTGGCATTAAGTGTGATCCACCCTAATTTCTTGGTTGATTGCCTTAATTATGTGAAAGATGTTTTCCACTACCATTTGATTGAATATTATGGACCTTGCAATGCGCAAAAGGATGGGGTTTTGATTGAAGTTTCTATTTGATGGCTATGCTTTGAATCACCAATGGTTTTTTTCATACATGATAGTGGTTACAAACAATAAACTAGTCATGAAGGAGGATTCTTTTGTGAATCTTGTCATTTGATTATGGGTCAAGATTTTAAAATTTTCTATCTTCAAACACAAGCTTTCAAAACTTATTAACCTTGTAAAAATCACTTTGGTTCAAGTCTTGGGTTTGTGGAAGATGAATGATGCTTTTTTGCAATGGTGTTGATGAACAAAAAATTAAAAAATCACACCATTTGCCATTTGGATTTGTGTATTTGTTTGTTTTTATTTTTTTACACAATTTACATGATTGATAATTCCCCTTGTGAAGAGGCCGCCACCCATTGGAGGAACACCAAGGCATGATATGGCTTTAATGTGCGAAGGTCGATGATTCATTTTTAAGTAATTAATTTCTTTTTTTGCTTTATCCCCTTTTTTATAAGGCAAATTTTTTTTGGGAATTGTACCCAATTGTATTATGATTTGCACACATGTGAATTTGAATCAGAGTCATAGGTATAAATTTTGACCCTTTTTGTTGAAACACACCTTGCATAAATTGGTCATCTTTTTCAATCTTGAAACATCTTTTTGGGCTTTGGCTGTTCTAATGCTTAAAGTGCTTAAAGGTTGGTGATCACTAAAGTTATCCATAAAATATTGCAAATAGGGGGTGGAATTGTCCATTAAAGGTCCAAAACAAGTTGAAATGGTTTGGTCAACATTAAATTGCTTAATTAATTTGCATGGGGTGGCACAATTAGGATGAAATTGTTTTTTTACATCTTTACAAGTGCTAAAAAGAGTTTGATCTTAGATGCGATTCCCAATGCAAATCTTGAGATAGGTAACCAATAGATGGTTGCCAATATAGTTGCATTCAACGCAATTTTTTTCAAATTTCTTTTATGTTGTGTTTGCATTGAAATGGTTTTGTCAAAGGGCTTATACATGTTCTTTTGGCATTGAAATGGTTTTGTCAAAGGGCTTATACATGTTCTTTTGGCATTGAAACGGTTGTATAGGAGGTTTATGTCAAAGTCTAGGGATATGTGAGACAATAGATTTCAACAAGATTTGACATGTTTGTTGGGTCTATGAGGTCAAAGACGTTTGCATCAATCAACAATTTCAGATAGCAATTCTGACTTGAACTGAGAACCAATCTGCATGTGACAGCTGGTAATCACATTACCATGCTCTATAGGTTGTGTTTCTAACTTCTTTGGATAATACGTTGTAAGGGTCAGACTCATTCATGCAATGACTTATGCTTGACTTGTTTCTCAACAAGTCAATTTCTTTCAGACTCATTCATGCAATGACTTATGATTGACTTGTTTCTCAACAAGTCAATTTCTTTCTCAATACCTCACTGGTACAAAGTTATACATACAATCTGCATTTATAATCGAAAAATGTTTTAAGGGTTTGAACCTGTTGATACAGCTGATGCAGTGGACAATAAAACCTCCTTCATGCATGGACCTAAAGACCTGCATAAATTGTCTCAAAATAATCTACATAAAGTTTTTGCTTTGGCTTATGAACTTTGTTCATGAACTAGTGCCCTCCACTGAGGTATGAGGTAGGCAACAATAGATTTAAGATAATTGCCATGCTTTCACAACTTATCAAGCTTGGGTGACAACAATTTGGCCCTCTTCAATTTCAATCCAAACTTTGCACCTGACATAAGTAACTAAATCATCATCTCCTTCAACAGGTTTGGCCCACTGAAATCAAGCTACATGTATACCATGGAAGACTCTAGACATCTCATACAACTTCTTACGCCTCTTGACAGCAAATCCTCAATTATTGAAATTGTTAAGTTTAGAGGACAAAAGCAAAGGTGTGGAGGCATCTGAAATGTTGTCGCCCTCTCCACTTAAGTACAGTAAATTTGCAGTTCTGGGTCACTTTCAAAGGTGCCATCAGAAAACAAAGACACATGACATGATCTAAGGTTTGGATAAACAAGAAAAACCAAATATGAATAACTCCTGTAACTAAAGGCGTATTCATACACCCACCTGAGACTAACGGGTGCAAAGGGGGGAATCTGTGATAATGGTATTTAAATCAAGTCCTGTTTGGAAAGAGAACCCTAATGACCTTCATAAGAACCCTAAACCCTAATGACCTTCATGGGAAAACTTGTTGACAAAAATTAATTCACAAAGTACATTACTCCTTTTCCTTTTGGAGCAATGTCATGTTTCTAAACCTCTAACAAAGTCCAGTTGCCATACTGACACTGTTACTTCTACAGTAATTGAAATGCAGGAAATCACTTGCCATGTGGGAGCTTTTGTGAAGCTTATACTGAAAAAGTTTGAACAATAACAACTACAAAGAAATTGCATCAAACAGCACATCTTAGTGCCCTCACACTGCAATCAAAGCACAGAACGCCAGACCAGAAATTCTTTAAGAACAGGAGCAAGAAGTTGAAATTTTCACCTCAGTAGTTCACACTCGATCAGATCCCCAGAAAGAAAAATTCCCATGGAAACACTTCATGAGCTCCAGTGCAAAATTGATGATACAACAGAATCCTGGCTTTACAACCAGAATTAAGCAGCCACACAAGAAAGAACAAACAGCAAAAATAATTGACCATGAGGAGGAAAAAAAATCCCTGGCACTTTCATCCTCAATAATCCATCAACAAAGATGACAGTTCGGTTTTTTTGGGCGTGTGTAATCAAGTGTTTGGTGCATTTGCAAGGATTGCATCTGCAAGAGACTTCGCCTCACTTTCTGAGCTCAGTTTTATAAGATACATACGGGCCATAGCATTGTTGCCATTTTCACCACCTCCAGGACTCTGCATCAATTTTGATCCAAACCCCCAAACAGAAGTTGAATCAAGATTAGAAACTTGTATTTTCCTAGCAATTCCCAAAGTCTCTCTGCTGTCTCCTGAGGTTTGATATCGACAGCTATCACAAATATATACACACCACATCATCAAATCACTGGAAATTGGGACAAAAGGACACATGAAAGATGGAAGACACAACTGCAAAAATAAGACAACTAACAAAGTGTAACCCATATTTCCATAACCTGACACAAAAGATAATGTGGAACATCCCTTTCAACATCAGTTTGCAGAACTGCTTACTGCAGAATAAAGTATGGTAGAGACAGATGTCTTCTGAATGTTTGCTTTCATATTTGGGTAAAGCATAGCATTCAATAGCACCTTGCCAACCTGCAATATACAAAAACAGCAAACTTGTTCAATGGAAACTTGCCTTTGAAGTACTACTCTTGCAAAACCTCAAAAGTAATCCCAAGGGACACAAAATCATACACCTTTACCCTTTTACACTGATGAACTCAACCAGTTGATAACAACTGCCAAGCCCTCAACCAGGATAGGTTACAGCAATGGGGGATTTGTTATGGTTTTATTCCAAAGCAAAACAGAAACAGAAGAAAATTGGGTGCCCTCAACTCAATCACCTTTTTCCAAGCGTACAGCAAATTAAGGAGTAATATAGACCCAAAAAAACAGACCTAAAACCCCTCTAATTAGTATTAGGATGTCTACATTTTGATTTCTGCTGGGTGGTGAAAAAGCATACATCATTACGAAACACAATAGTAGCTTTGGCTTCCTTGGAGCCTTGTTTTGTGTCCTCATTACACCGCAGCGTAAGCTGTCCTATACCCATGTCTTTCCATGGTTTTTCAGCTCCTTTGTCTCCCTGTCCACACCACAGATTGTCAGCATGTTACTAAAGGCTACATATGTCTTATGCTCAATCAAGAAAAAAAACCGACAACAGAAAATTATTCAATACTGCAAAAACCTTGTCAAATCCTTATGATTGACTCCAAAACAAATATCTCTGTAAACACAAGGCTTTCCCAAAAGCAAGCAGCTGTCAAATCTGAACCAAAGATAAATGGGGTTACAGGTGTTAAAGATTGAGGGCTGTAGAGCATGTTTCATGGGCATGTAATTGATCTATCGGTTGATCAGAACATCAACATCATTGGGTTCAGAAATTTGGAATGCCTGGAGCACATTCAGTGTAGTGTGATCAGTCCCAAAACTTCAATCCTTTACAGAAAACATGATTTCCAAATGGAATTGTAATAAATTCAATTCCATGCATTATGAGATAACCTACCTTGATGTAAAGTTTTGATTTCACATCATGTATTACTTTGATGCCTGCCTCCTCTGTCCTCTTCAACGAGGGGCTACTTGGTTCCTCTATCTCCTCTCCTGGCAAACCAATCGACAAAGAACATGTTGTGATAATGCCATGAGCAGATGAACATATGTAACAGTCATCATCAGAAGTCAAATGCAAACCACTAAAACGGGAAGAATAGAGGAAATACAAATCTCAGTCATGCACAATGGGTTTGGCAGAGCTTACTGTCATCTGCCTCCTCCACAGTGCCATGGACAACAGTAGAGAAAGGTGTGCTTTGTGGCAGAGAGATGCTTAGTGATGGCTGGGGTGTTGGGCTTGAAAAGATTGGAGCTGATGAAACAACTCCAAAAGATGGAAACATGGGTAGAGGTGCTGAAGTTGGCTTGAAGTGGGCAGATCCAAATCCAAGTCCAGAAGACATGCCATTAAAGCCAGAGCTTGATGTCATCGGCGGGAAAGAGCTTGTTTGATTCCAGAACCCCCCAGCACCACTTGTGTTGCTCACATTCTGCAGAATGGATGTAACATTCCCTGAAGGCTTTGCTGTTGTCACTGCAGGTAGGGAGGAGGCTGTGTTTGTCGAGGTGAGTATTCCTGGCATTGATGAACTTGTCTTTGCCTTTACCCAATCCACCACATCTCTAAACTCTGCCTGGTCACACCATCCCCCCCCCCCCCCCCCCCCCCCCCCCCCAATGCCCCGCAGGCAGCATTAAGTCAATTCTACAACATTATAGTAGCATGTTTGAGATAAAATGCAACAAAAAAATCACACATTTTCAAAACTGTTACAAATTAGAGAGGGTTGGAAAGGAGCAGGTGCACAAAAAGGATTCCAAGCTCCCACCATGATAGTGGTAGCATGTTTGAGATAATCTTCCATGCCTCCCTGCCATAGTTCATCCAAATGCTCCTTCTCCTGGTTTTGCACCCAACTGCAATTTGCCACCAATCCAAGCACAAGGAACAAATGTTCAAACACAATATGTCTCTTTCATTTTCTCCCTTCAAGAAGGATTGCGAACAATTTCTACATGCTCATGCCATACACATCACTATATGCCTGAATTATGAACAGCCAAGACTTGGATGCCATTTTTCCAGTTAAGAACTAGCAATTCCCCTGTGCAATTTTGGTTCATTGTTCATTGAAAAAATAATGTAGAAACCATCAGGATCTAATGTTAACTTATTTGATTACAGAGAGGGAGCAACCCACATGAGTAGAATGGCTACAGCAGCTGTGTTTTCTACTGCCCTTCACTGTTCCAGGCTTGTATGCTCTGGATAGACCTCAATGGCAGGAGTAATCCCAAAACAACACTTGCACACACTGAAAATCCTAGGAACTGTTTGCCCTTGCTGGAGAAAACTTCCTTAATCCACCAGGTTCTGGCAATGTTCATGAATGCAGGAAAAAAACAAAGTACCCAAACCTTTGAAGATTGAAGTCCAAACAGCCCAAAAAAAAACCAAACAAACAAACAAGCAAACACACGGACTGATTATCTGATATGTGTGTGGAAGAAGGAGTGTTTTCAAAAATACCTGGAAAACTGAGTGTTAAGGGCCCGCACATGTTGCAAGCATTGCACAGCTCTTTTGTGGTCCAAGGGAGGAAGGGATGGAAATGCACTATCTTCTCCAAACTGCTTCATGGGTACCTGCAACAAAATGACCAAAAATGAAAGATTGTAAACTTCTCAGCCCACCTACTTTCAAAACCCCCCACTCCCAAGTCTTTAGGGTTTAACCTACTGCTGTTTTTCCTTCTTCTCCTTCTTCATGAGTCAGAAACCAAAACCCCAAAAGGAAAAAACCCTGGTTCTTACAGGGACTTACAGGAGCAACTCTTGTGTTAAGAGATTGACCATCATCTTCTGACTTCCTTTTGCCTCCTGCCATTGCCACCTCCTTACACTTGCAGAACTCCTCAACAACAACAACAACCCTCTTTCTCTTCTTCTTCTTCAACTCCCTCAACAACAAAAACCAAACTCCTCCCACCCACACAAAAGCAAATGTCAAAGCTCCGAAAACTCTATTTTGCTGCACTTGCCCACATCCCCCCACAACCCACTAAACCCACTGCACAAAACAAAAGCTCCAACTCTTGTCTTTCCCATATACTTCAAAGCATCAATCAAACCTGATTAACATCAAAACACGAGGGACCCAAAAACACAAACTCTTTTTCACAAACACTTCTCAAGAGAAGATTAGAGCTTTGGATTCAACACAGCTCTATGTCTTTTGTGTTTTTTTTTTTTTTGTTGAAACTGGAATTTTGTGGGTTGCTGCAAATTTTTGCTCTTCCTATAAGCTCTGCCTCCCTACACCAACATCCCCACCCACCACCAAATGTATCTACCAAAAACTCAATGATCAAAATGTTCATGAAAGGTAGTTTCGTTTGTACTTTGACTCTCTCAGAAGAGATCTCTCTCTCTCTCTCTCTCTCTCCTTTCACATAGTATCTACCTACCTACCTACTGCTTTTGAGTATGCAATTTGGTAGGTATGTATCTAGTAGGTCTTGATGTGACCTAGATTTTATTTGCACACTAAAAGCACCCATGTATATATACTTTTCAATGCCTATGTAATTTCCTCCTTTACTTGATATCTTAGGTGCAATGTGCTATCCTTTTTCATGAAACTACCTAAATAGAAACTTTCTTTTCTATGACCATCATAAACTAATGAAATAAGTAATGGGACTAAAAGAGGGTATAATTTCTCCATTCACAAATTTGTTTTTCGAAAACCAAGTAGTTTTAAAACTCAATCCTTAATTCGACTTCACTCTACATGATGTGAATACACCACAAGGATCCACTGGTTAGAAATTGGCCCCATTTTCAAGAACATCACTCTTTCAAATTAGGGTTAGTTGTTGTCACAAAAGACAAGGTGAGAGTGGCATGCATCATCATCTTGTTGATGGATAGTTCATTGTGTTTGCAAGAAGGACACCTTGTCCTTGTTGATTTTGTGATTGGGTTGCATTTGTTGATAGGTGAATTGTCAAAGTTCATTGCACCTTTGCATCAAGCGTTTCACATTAAAGCATCTCATCAAGTTCATGTTGCCTTTCATCAATTGGTTGCATTGTCGTAACACCACAATGGATGCTTAAAGGTCTAAGCTGCCAATAAACTTTTTTTGAGTTTTAAAATTTATTCATTGTTTTATTTATTCATTGTGGTTCATTATGTTCATTTGGTGCATAATTAGTGTGTGGTTTGGAAGTGAGCTACACTTGCAACGGTAGTGCGTTGAACTTAGAAAATAGCCTTTGCATAGATGGCTAATTTGTTATGAAAACTTTAATGTAACATTGTTAGCCCTAAACAAAATCATAAATGATTTTTTTCTTTTTAAACCTTTCATTTTATAATGTGAATTTCAATTAACAGGATGTATATCATGTTCCAAGTTCTTCAAGTTTTTGTTTGCTTGAGTCTTGAGTTCAATGTCTTCTTTGCTTAAGTCGTAAGTTGTTACTTGAGTTTGCTTATTCATTTTGTTGAGGGTTCATGATGTTATAATATGGTGTCACACATCATTCCTCCACCAAACTTCAAATTTAAACATTTCTTTTAACATTGATTCCTTCTTGAGAATTTCCATAGTGCAATCACATGAATGCCTTGAAAATAGTTGTGTTGCAAAGAGGCAAGTTTGTGGTTGTATTGGTAGTTCAAGAACATGAAGAACATTCTTTTGTTTATTTCCTACTATACCTTTACATTAACATTCTAAAAACTAAAATCAATGTGCTTATTGCTCAACAAAATGTTTGTCATGTTTTGTGTTAAAAAATAAGTACACCACTTCTCCTTTGGATAGCTTATTTATGTGTCCTCTATGTGTCCTCTTTGTAGTTATAACTTGTTCTTACACTCTAACTTGTTTGTATATAAAAAAATTCGTGTAAGTAGAATTTTTAATTTATGCATGCATTGCCAAAGTTATTTTTCTTTCAATGGTATTGTTGGTGTAAAAAAAACCTAGGCCAAAGTGATGATAGAGATGCATTTATAATTATCGGAATGACACATGACACATGGCACTATGCTTTGCATGTGTTCAATTTAGATGTGTTGTGCAAAGACATTTTGTTTTTTAATTGTAATGTCATGATAGTTCATATGTGTGGAGTTGTCCATTAAAGATTGAATAGCAAGTAGTAAGTTGTAATATAAGAAATTGTGAAGAGCAAAATTTGTAACATTTTTTAAAAAAAATTGTAGGTCGTATTAATGATCAACTACAAGCATTGGAATGAATAGAAGCCATTCCTTGACATATAGGTATTGGTCTATATATATTGGTTATCTTGGTCATATTGAAATCTAACTTCTAATCGTACTACCTCAATGCCTAGTTTGCTTAGATATTAATTAATTATTTTTTGGAATTGCCAAGGATTTTGAAATTATGCGCTTGCCATGCCAAAAATCTTATTAAAGTTCTCAAGGACAAGAACTTCATTATTTAGTATCACATTAAATTGTAAAGTATTGTTATTTTTATTCTTGAACATGATTAACAAAAAAAAATTATTATTAAGCACCTTGCTATTGAACTGGCCTAGGTAGTATGATAAACATATTGAGTTGTTTTTAGGTCAAGGGCTAATTGGATATGTTTTGATGAGTATTTATTTTTTCTACATAGATATTTCTTTGAACATCATAGGTATGTATATCACATTTGATGTGTTTATTCCTCGCTTCATACTTTTATTTTAATGTTGTAAAGTGAAAAATGTTGTATTTTAGTTGTATTAGCTTGGAAGTATTGCTTGGAATTGATCGTTAGTTTTTGCAATAGTGTGACCACTTTTTGGTTGCAAGTATTGTTTCTATGCAAACTTGATATTTTTGTTTTTCTCTTCCGAAAAAAATTCAATTTTTTTCATATTTTGATTTGGATATTGTAAAGCCAAAAATAGTATGTGCTTAAGGTTTGGTTTTATTCATTTGTTGGTTTTTTTAACAAGTTTAAATATATGATCATACCAAAAAATAAATATTAATAACCAATTAAGTGTTTGTGAAAAGTTTAAGCCTATGAATATATTAAAATAAATATGAAAAAACTATATTTTAGTTGCTATATTTTAATCCCACTATTGGATATTAACAAGCTAGTCAAAAATATTATTATTATTATTATTATTAGGAAGTAGGATTGTCCCCTATTACAGTATTTAGAAATAGTTACAAGGAACTTAATAATGTAAATGAGTAAAAAAACATCGAGTTTAGCATTATGATGTTTGCTTGAAAATATTTATATTTCAGATATTTATGGATTTTGCAATATATATAAAGCCAACATGTTTTGCATTTAAATTACCTAACTATGTTTCACAATTTGTGTTACCATGTAATCAAAACTTGATAAGGAAATTGCTCCAAATTATTTATACATTTTAAAATCATGTCTTACATAATTTTACCAATAATAAACATAAATTAAAGTCCATATTTAATTTATGTATATAATAAATAGGATGTGGTGACTTGGGTCTTGGGAAATCAAAATAACGACCAAGAGATATAAGTATTTAGTTAATTCTAGACTTTTCAAAAGTTCAAAATTAACATAAGATTGTTTGGAGATTGAAAATTTGGAGGAAAATTTTGATTTGAAGGCCACCATATGATCTACCAATAAATATTAATAATATTTGGGCTTTGCATTGCTATGCACTATGACAATCAACCATTTTATTTGTATAATGTGTTTGAATGCAAGTATTTGGGGAATGGAGATATGGTTTTATTGTTTATGTTGTTATGCAAATGCAATCGCATTTGTGACACATTGTAAATTGTACCGAAAGAGAATTTAAATAAACAATGGGCATAACATATTTTCATCTTGGTGGTGTGTACAAAGTAAAACCCTAAACCCTAAATACACAAATACTAACACCGCTCTCTGGTGTCATGGGCTGGAAATTCAATAACACTTTATTGCATGTAGAATTTCAAACTTTCACATTTGTAGTATATACAAGCATGGTTGGCTTCATGCGCAATCCATTTGAGAGCCCCAGTGTATATAAGGTTTTGTGTGTGCAAAATCTCCGTGTTTCTTAAAGCTCCATGCCCTCTGATTTCATGTTCTTACCCATACACATAATCTTGATCTCACAACTTCGCATCAATCCATGATGTAAAGTGCAAGATGTTGCCATAACCATTAGAATCTCTCAAGCTCTAGTCAAACATTGTCTCAACTGTTCTGGCTCACCTCCATTTCCAAAAGAGCCCATCAGCATGTGTAGGGTGGCTGGGTATGGTTCAAAACCAGCAGATCTGATCTGGGAAACCAAATTTCTGCTTGCTTACATTTGCCAGCCCATTGGTGGACATCAATCAATACATGGAATGTGCTCTTTGTGGGTTTGCATTGTGTTTTTTCCATGTCCAACGACAAAATTGCCACTGCAGCCTCCCACATATGTGAGTGGCCATAGCCCAAATCTAGGAACCAAAAGCAATTGCATCTGGTATGCAACCAGCATTTTGGACAAGTGCCAATGCTTCTTGAGTCATGAGATTCTTGTTGTACAGACCGATCAGCATGTTGTAGGTCACAGTACCAAGAGTAAAACCAACCACACATGTAGCCTTTATGAAATGTGTGATTCCTACTAGAAGTTCCCCAATCGGCTGTAAAGGCTAATCATGGCATTATACATAAACACATGAGGCTCATATCCGCTTTTCTCACATTGATCTTGGACATAGCCAGCTTTGGCAAAACAACTGAAAACAATTCTCTTAAATCTTCATCTGGGGGATAAAGTCAGCAGCATATGGCTTGGGCCTTCACATCTAAAGCTTTTCGAACAAGTTCATACTGTGCACTAGCTGCATAAGCAGCTAAAAGCACATTCCATGCTTTGTCAATAAGACTGCTGCAACCCCTGGAACACACCCTTAGCTTTCTCCCAAATTCACTATTTTTCCAAAAGCATCATTTAATGCAATGTGGATAGCCAAATCTTTGATACCCCCAAACATAGCCTGTACAAAGCTCCTATGCTTGCTGAAGCTCCTATGTTAAAAACCTAACACAGCAACTTGACAACACTCAAAGGCCCACCTGATGCATGCTTTGAAACAGTTCCAATAAAGCTTCCAACATCTCTGCATGCTTGTAAGCATTCAACAAAGCTTTGTACATAAATTGTCAGCACAGCTGCTGAAAACTTTGTCAATTCTTCATTTGCTTCATTCAACTTCTCTGCTCTTGCAAGCATCAGTATCAATGACTCACACATATGAATGTGAATTTGTAGCAAGAGATGGTAAAGTGAGTGTATGAGACCCTGAGCATTGAACTCAGAGCTCAGACAGTATGAATAGGGAAAGAAAAAGTGGAGAAAAACCAATGGCAAGTGGTCAGAGAGGTGATCAGGTAGTTCAATGAACAAGTAACTGCAAAGAACTTGTACATCATGTTTGCTCAAATGAGTGGCCAAGGAAAGTCATGCTATTGTCCTTCCACTGCACCAAGACAAAACATCGTCAACTTTCAGATTGTTCACAAAGTTTGTTGTTCACCCAGTTTGAAGATTCTTTGATACCCACAAGCAGTCAATAATAGGCTCATAATTGGATTCCTACATCATTACCCTGCATACAGGAAAAGAAGACTAAAATGAGAGTAATGAAGCATAAACCTTCCACATGCCATGACAAAGTCATCAAAATGTGTAACACTCGATGTCCTTCCTTCCTGCAATTGTGTCTTGAGCTTTCTGACAAACTCAATGTACCCCCCTACCATCCAAACAAGCAACAATTATTCCAACATACTCACATCTAATCCCTAAGCTCTAACCTTGTACCCAGTTTACACATTTGATCTGCTTATTGATTAGCAAATTTAGGTTTCTGGCATTGATGCCATTTCTTACTATCGGTATTGTATTGAAAGAGCCACATTATGGTTTTTTTTCATTGTTGACATCTGCATACTTGGAAACTCATGTTTCAAGGTTGATTCTGGCAGACAGAGGTAGAAGATGATCCAAGTCTAATCTGCTTGTGGAGCGTATGGTTGGTGTGCATGTGTCTTTGGCGTCAAAAGAGGAGTGTGTAAAGTATGGTAGTGTGGTGAGTCTTTGTCTCATCTTTGTCTCACGTTTCTCTCTCAACATCAAGAAAGGAATCGAGTTAAAACTAAGATGGCGAGAGAACGCCTTTTCTCAGTTAGTAATTGAGTGCATCTCTGTTTGTTTATTTCATTAGGGTAGAAGCAAACCCAGTTAGTTCGTAGAATGAGGTAACTGTCAAGACCAATGTATCCGGCTGCAACTGTTGTGGCACGACAATGGTTACTCTCTATGCCTCCAATTGTGATCACACAGTCAACACCTTGCTCCTTTGCACTGCCAGTAAGAACTCAAGCTTCCTCACTTTGTTGCCATTGAGCTGCATTCTAGTCAAGTCATCTATCTGCAATGCCCCTGAACAACCAGAATTTGGTTATCTCGCAACACATCTAAACCATCTTCCTCACTTCACACAAGTTTCACCAATGCAACTTGGGGAAGCCCTGGGCCTTAGTTATATCTACAACGTATTGTGTCATGAATCATCTTGACATTCACAGAGTTTCTCCAATGCATAACTTGGAATAAGCATCATCGTCATCATCTCAGAACAATTGTCATAATGTTCAAATCCCAGCTCTGCTTTACATAAGAAAAGGACCTGAGTACAGGCCCTTCCGTGATTTTTGACCTGTTCCCTCGGCCTACCGGACTCTGGCACAGATGTCAAAGCACGGAAGGGCCTGTACTCAGGCCCTTCTCCTATACAAGAACTTCCATGCCATTCGACAAGCCTGGAAGATGCCACTAATGTATTGGTGTTGGAAGTTGTGTCAAATGCGATAATAACAAAAGAGGATCCCTATCCAATGAGAATTTCTTTGCATAATTCTTCTTCCCATTCTCCAATTTGCATGACAAACACAAGCATGGTTCGTGCATTGTATATAGAGCTAGTTTTGTGAACAAAGGTAATTTAATCGCTTTAATTGGTCTCCATGAAGTAAGCATGGTTTAGGGTTTAAACCCTAAACCCTAAACCCTGGTTTGTTTGAAAGGAACAATATTGCAAACTTTCATTTCAAAAAGAGGTAGATTAACATGCGGAGAACGTGGATTAAATGCCTTCCAATCAGCCACTTGTGCCGTTTAATGCAACAACTTTCATTCTTTGTCCTTCAAGAGCATAATACATATAAAATCTAGATATTATTCTTGAGTTATTAAATTTGTTAGTTCATCTTGATTTTCATAAATTGTTCCCCTTAAATTGGCTTCTTAACACAAATGATGATTTTATTTATTTAAAAAATAAATTTATAGATGTGCAATTTGGACAATTCTCCATGGTCCTCATTTTTTTACCATGTAATATATTATGTTCCATTTAAGAACTTCTATTTTACTATAAGATGGCCAAAATAAACCATAAGCCCGAAAGTTATAAACTTTGATAAAGTTGTCAAAATTTTCTAATAAAGTTATAAACTAATCATAACATAATTTGTACAAAATTTCAATATAGTTGCACAAAAAGTTGTATTAAAATTGAAGTATAATGAAAATCATATGCAATATTTCATCTATCAATAGCCATAAAACCCCCAAATGGAACAACATAACTAGCATAACACTTATATATATCGAACTGGGTCCTTATATGGCTACATAAGCAAATGTCCAAAGTTTTCTAACTTTTAGGAATTTTCTAGTTCAAAACTCTGAAATTGTATTTCACCACCTTCTTTCTTGTGTATCACTCACAATTTTTGAAAACCAAGGCAATTGTTAGCAATGACACTCTATAAACACCCCAAAGCTCTATGGGTGGTTCTATTAATTTCACCAAGGTTCCCAAACAATCAAAGAGTTGCTATTGATACATAATCAATGGTTCGAAGAAAAGAAAAAAAATCAAACAACCTTTAATGAAATTACAGTTTCTTTCTTTCATGAAAAAGCCAGTTTTTTTATGGGTTTGAAATTACCAAAACTGCAGTTTCTTGTATTCCAACTTTTTCTTCCAGAAAACCAGATGTAGAGCTTATTCGATTCTCAATTTAGACCAAAACCAGAACCAAAGGTCATTAAAAAAAACAATCAAATATATCCACAACATTGAACTGAACTTGACATTCACTACTTCGTAATTGAGTGGTGACAATTTAGAGCTGGCCCTTTATAATTGAATAGTGACAATTTTCAGAAACCTCGATAATTAGATCTCGTACAAGGGCACTTCAACACATGTCTGTCGAATAATTAATTAAATTTGAAGATTTCAAGTTGAAAATAAAATATCCACAAAGATTCTCTAAGTTCCTTCACAAAATTTCAAAGAAATATTTTCTGAAAATTTCAACATTTCTGAAAATAGTATAATTATTGTCGAAGCTGACAAGGTACTAGGGTACATGTATTTACAGCTTAAAGTGGTAAAGCTACATTTGATTTTGTTTCTCTTGCATTGGCAAGAAGCTCTCCAAATGTGAACTCTACATTGTGAAGTTTTGTTATGCAAAATTGTTTCAAACATATCAAGTCTCTTCTTTCATGTGAAACTCAGATCTTCGTGACACATTTCCATGGTGAACCAAGTCACCCTCGAAACAAACCTGAGTTTAAAACCATTTGGACAATGTGAATTTTGATCACATTGTTTACAAGTAAAAATATTGCAAATAAGAGACAAGAAAGGCTTGACCATTTAAGGACTCAAAACAAGAACCAAAAAAGATCAAATGAATCATGATATGAAAAAGAGGATGCATAATTGTAACAAACAACATTACCAATTCACATGACCTCTAAAGAAGGCAGAACATCTCATAGAAATTACTATCAAATTATGTAATTGAAATTAATGTTCATTTTTAATTTTTCATTCAAATGTGAACTTACTTATCATTAGGAAGAATCCAGATCTCAAGTGGACCATGTTCAGCCTAACCTGCCTGACCCAAGACAGATAAGAACTCTCATGAGAATCATGAAATCTCCAGCCTCATGATTAAGAAAGCCAGAACCATGTGAAAACTTTTCCTTGAAATCAAAGAAAGACTTCCAGATAAGGAACTGCACAACTGGTTAGATGAAAAACACAAAACAAAGAAACAACAGAACTAGCAGTGCAAAAAAAAAAGTGAAGTGACAGCTTCTCACTTGTTCCAGGACCATCAACAGTAAGATGTATCACAGTGGCTTATCAAACCCAAGAAAGACTACAAAAATACTCCTGACACAAGGCTTAGATCTAGTTCTCAAGTTGTTGACCAAAAACATTAGGAATAGCAACAGGAGCACAATATAGACTTCAGTATTATTAGAAAGGAGTGGGTTAAATGGTTTAGGGCTTCAACAACCTCAGCTGAACACAGCAACAAAGTGTCTCTGTGAGTAAACAACCCTATGCCACACTGCTTTGGTGGATTGGCACTGTCATTCCCAGTATGAAAGTACCCTACATTTTGAAAACACAAATAGCTGACAGATTCTGCAAACTTGCTCAACCAAGCTCTATGAACAAAATGCTGCAAAAATGGCTCAAAAGTAATAAAACTGGGAAATGGAGGCAGCTCAAGTCAGAATTCCAAATATTGCTTAATATATTTTCTCCACAATGTGATAAAGAAAATCGACTGGTTTGCTCTATCACATCATTTATTTCTTGCCCTCAAGAGCCTGGTCCAACGTCTCTACTCAACCCCCGAAAGACGTGTACACCCACAAAATGAAATGAGATTGCAGCTGTAGAAGACCCTTTCAAGTATCCCTTGCAATGAAAACTTATTCCCTAAGCTGCCAACCTTCCACGTAGGTGGGTAGATACCAGCGTTAAAACCTTACATCCAGAAACAATCTGTCCTATGATATCATAATTCTAATTAAGGTAGACAAACTGAGACAGAGAGCATTACAAAGGCTCAAATACAATCCCAATAACCATTAGCAAGGCATACATACTTGAACTGTTTTCATGCTGCAGTCCAGAGCACCCTCAAATGCACCAATGCACATAAGCCACTTCTATGCACCATATCCATACTGTTGGAATGACGTTGCAAGTAGCACAACAATCATAACTCATTCAAGCTGCTACAGGAGCTGCTTCTGGGGTGGCCTCTGGTACAGCTGCAGGCTCTGTGGCTGGTGTTACAGTGTCAGCTGGCTTTTCACCCTTAGTTGTATCTTTGCTAGCTTCAGTTTCTGGCTTTGGTGGTGGAGGTGGGGGTGGAATCATATGAGCAGGAGGGTTATGCTTCAGCTTCAGCAGAACCTGCCGCATGCGGCCCAGATCAGTAGGCTTTCCAGGTTTGGGTCCCTTGTTAGCAACAAAGGTTGATTTCTTCTCGTTCTTATCCTTGTTTTTGCGGCCTTTGGGTTCTAGAGATGGTGGCAACTCCTTGGGGAGCAGTTCAGCCACTGCTTTCCAGTAGGCTTTGTCTGCATTCTTGTGGAAATTCTCTTGATTTGAAAGATAAACCTGTCCCCCATCCAAAACAAAGGACCTGTTTCAGCAGCAATTGCACACATGGGTGTGAACATTCCTACACACAGCAAGCATATCTGGCACAAGTTCTGTAGTGGAAACAACGCTCAAATACCTAACAGTATTTCTCTGTTGTCCTGGACATCAACTGACTGACAACTCTGGGTCCACCACTTACCCTAGTAATGCAGCAACTTTGCCATGCACTTCATAAGTTTCACAATCCCACTGAGTAGTACAGTCAACAATAGGGAACCCTCAGCAAACAGTCATACTCCAGGAATGCACAGAAAATCAGATCACCTTTTCTTGGTCACGGTTCTTCTTGATATTCGCCTCCCTGTTCATTTTCCGCTTTGCTAGGAGCTCATCTTTGTAGTCATCAGCATCATCAATAATCTGCTGAAGCCTCTCCCTTTCGATTCGCTCTTTCTCTTGAAGGTGCAAAGCATTTTTCCTGGGGAAAACACCCATCAATAAAATGGCAGGTTAGAAGACCCAGTCAGAGAGATAACCAGCCCACAGACAAAAGCATTCGCAAGCAGCACATGATCAGTCAGTTTTGCTATCAACTGTGAGACTGTCAAGACAGATTCTTACCGTTTCCATTCCCGCAGGATGTGACCTTCCTCCTGTCCCATCTCTTCAGGTGGGGGTAGCACAGCTCCATTTACACCAGCAGCAGTGGCACTGGCATCCTGTGCAAAGAAATCCTCATCAAGCTCCTTTGTGCCGAATCCTCCTCCTCCATTCAGATGGACTGGAGTCTGGTAGTCCGGGACGGAGAACTCTGCTCTCTGCGCGAAATCAGAGGGAGACTCAGAGCCAAGAGACTGAGAGTACAAAGGAGGGATGTCCGCGGCCTGACCAGCAGTTTCATCATCATATGAGTTCTCGTAGATCGGAGGAGGCGGATGTCCAAAGGCGCCATTGGAAGCTCCCTTGAAATCATCGAAGGCGTCCTTGCCTCCCTCGTCATGAAAGTGATCTGCATTGAAGTCCTCCGAAGCACGGAAGGAGCTATCGAACCGCGATGACTCCATGCGGGAGCTGTCGAAGCGCGCAGACTCCAAACGCGGATCGAAACTGTTGAAATCGTTACCGAAAGGCCGAAGTGATGAGCCATCTACCAAGTCTTCACCACCACCAGAATATGCATCGTCGGCCATGATGCTTGCCGTGCCGTGCTTCAGAGAGTCCTCCCTTCTCTTCTCTCAAATCTGCAAACCTCACAACCCTGCCACTCCTGTCACCCGATCTTCCTCGACGGCTGTCCAAATGCAAGTTGTGCTCCTCAGCGGCTGGCTATTCCTGGAAAACTAACCACGTGTTCATCAGCAGTAGTGCAGTGTTGCTAGCGAATCACACACACACACACTCTCTCTCTCTCTCTCTCTCTCTAACTGCTCACATAAATCTACTCTCACAGCTCTTGCCCTACTCCTGGATTCTTCAATACGCAAAACGCATCAGAAAACAGATCACAGACCAACAAGCAAAGCCAGAAAGTGAAACTGCAAACAAAAAGCTTGTCACAGGAGGAGGAGAACGCATCACATCTTCCCTGACCTAGAGGAACAGGCAGCGCTAGCAGCACTTCTCAAAAGAAAAAACGCGAAAAAAATATTGACATGGAAGGGACAGGGGAAAAAAAACCGCAAAAAATAACTTAGAACCAGTAGCAGAAACTGATGCCAAAACCCACAACCACGAACAAAAGGAAAAACAAGGAGAAAATAAGGAAGCGCAAGGTACCTGCGACACGGCGAAAGGTGCAATGGCCGCGCCAGTCTTTCCTCCCCCAGCACAAAAGAAAGGAGACGAAGTTCCCACGTTCGCCTCCACAGATTTCCTACGAACATGTACCCATTTTGGGGAACCAAGTGAGAACGTGTTCTTTTGTAGTTGGTGCCACGGTTCCCCAATGATTCACTGCTGGCTCACCCATCAAACACTTCATTGATTGGTTGGTGGTTGTGCCAGAATGGTTTTTATTCTTTTCTTTTATGGCAGAATTGTTTTGTTTTATGGCGGAATTGTGTTTTTGTTTTTTCTTCTTTTTTTGTTTTGGTTTGCTTTGGGACTTTTTTTTTCATTTTTCTGCCCTTAATAAACAAGTTAGTCACAACATCTAAATAAAAAAATTTAATTTAATTATGTAAATCAAATCAAATGACAAGGAGTATAGGTATAGAGATAAGAGATAACCCAAGGGGAAGTGCCAATTTTTTCTTCCTTTTTCCAAATTTTTAATTGGGGTCAAGAGGGTTTTTTCTTAGGGTTTTTTTGGGGCTGGGATTCGTGAGAAGGAGTACTTGGAATTGAATAAAGCTCTTCCTTGAGGGCTTTCCACAAGGTAAGGATTGCCACCCTCTTTTAGAAAATTTATTTCCATGTTATACCTACCAAATATTCACTAGGTATGCCATTAAAAAATAATTAAATTAAATGATAGGGCTTATTTCAAAAAATGAAATGTTTTAAGGCTAACTTGTCATTTTTTGAAACACCCATTGTGACATTTCACCTTTTAAGGCGCCCAACACTTGCTCTACAATTGCCTAAAAAAAAAGGGCAACCATTTTTCTACCGGGCCTCAAACAATTGCCTCAACAAAAGGCAACCATGTTTTTATGGGCATCAAACAATTGCCTTAAAAAAAGGCAACCACGTTTTTACCAAGCCTCAAACAATTGCCTTCAAAAAAAAAGCGACCATGTTTTTACAATGCCTCAAACAAGAGGACAACACCCTTGCATTTTGTGAATGTCCTCCAACATTGAACACAAGGCAACAAATTAGTTATCATGAACCTAAACATACATAAATCATGGGGCATAAAAACAGGCAAGTTTTTATGTTTATCCTTAAAGAGTGAAGGGGATCTTACGCCTATAGGATCCCCAAGGAATAGGCATTATAGAGTTATTTATAAAGGAGGCAAGGTAAAGGTTCATCTTGTTTTTAGCCAAAATAGAGTGTAAGGATTGGAAAAGCAATAGATGGATGTGTGAGGAAGGAAAGTAACAACAAGTTAAACTCACTACAATTCGTGGTTTCTAGAGTTTGATCTTATATTTCATGTGTTTTCTTGGCAAAGGAATAGTGATGTGTATGTGCATTCAATTTGGGTGTAAAAACATGTGAGTTTGTGATTTAGAGGCATTGGAGCAACAAGAGTCTTGCAATTTGGAAATGTGTGTTGGAACAACGACAATCATGTGATTTGGAGCATGGACTAGAAAGCTTTAACACAAAGCCTTGCCAACTCTCACCCTTGGACTTCGATTTCTTGTTACCATGTAGTCATGCATTCTACAACATGAGTTCTATTTCTCTAAATCTCTAAGCTTAATTTGAAACTCAACATGGAAGCACAAAGGTAGACCCAATGTCAATACCAAAACCATGGTGACTTTAAAGATCACTCTGATTTATCCTTTTTTTGGGGGGAAGGAATAATTCAGAAATATCAAAATATATTTACAAATTATTTTAGATTGTTTTACAATATATGAAGTCTAGTTGTTAGCCATGGTTTGGTTTGGAGGATTGTAAAATCTTGGGTTTTTTATTAGCTTTTTTTTTTCACAACTCGCTTTCATATCAAAATTATAGAGCATGAAATTACCAACATTGGAAACATGTAGCACACCAATTAAATTTCCCTTGAATCACACCAATCTAAATTTTCTATATATGCATCTTTTTCTTAGCAATAAAGCCTTAGCTTCCTCTTGGGCTGGAGGATTGGACCAAAAGAAACAAAACACAAAACAATTTCATAAGAATTTGAATAAAATGAAGTTCAAGGTTTACAATGGTGCAAAAGATTGTACAATTGAACAATTTACCACATAAGATTTGCAACTATATTGAGAATAATATTTATGAAAATATAATATAATTGCAATATCGTCCCCACCCATATCCAAAATTCAAGGGCAATATTTAAACCAATTTATGTGAGTGTTTGTGACCACCATAAACCAATTTACTTTGCATGCTTAGATTAGCCCCATATGTTGAATGGCAAAGGTTCAATATCTCATGTTTGTTTGCTGGTTTGCAAGTAAATTTATTTTCATCATGACTTGCATCTTCACAAAGTTTGCATTATCAAAGTTCTTACAAGTGTTTCATGCTCTCCAAGCTTCTACAACTCTCTCACAAACATAGAACAACCCCCTCTACAATGTCAATACAAATATGTTTTATTGAAGGATTTTCAAAAAAAAATTATTCCAACAATATTGGCTTATGAATCAATTGACCTTTGCTTTTTAGAAATATACTTTTAAATTCCCAAGTCTTCTCCTTCACCTACTTGTTTTTAAACTTATTTCTTTCTCTTTGAAACCTTTTTTAAACTATTTCTATTTTGTGCCCTCTTAAATCATCTAAAAAATCTAAAGTAAAGCTTGAAGCATTTTTTTGTAGCATGAGGTCTTAACATCCATATGCCTTGTGAAAGGTTTCCAATCAACTAATTTTGTGTGAAAGATTTTAAATGTATTCAGGAAGTTATTTTGTCTTGAAAAATCTTTTCTATTGTGATCTTTCCTATTGGGAGCTTTTGTTGCTCTATTCTTTTAGATATGTTTTTCATTTTTTTCTTTAGTGTTGACTAAAACATGTTTATCTTGCACTACAATCTAAATTTGAAAAACACATTGTGATCCAAATTCTTGGTAAACATAGTGCAATCCATATTCTTGAAAAATAATTCTTTACATTCTTTGTTTCTTGCTTCTTACATGTTTCCCTTCATGCCATTATACATGATTTGGTGTGTGATTTAGCCTTCAAAAAGATGCATTTTAATTTGGTGCCTAGAGGACCAACACAACCAACAAAATATTTTAGTGTTATTACATTGATGGGGTCACATTTCACTTGCTTCAATCCATGGGATCAAAAAAAACAATTGATAATTTAGGAGGGAACATAGTAAAAAGAAATTTTAAAAGGTTTAAAAAATAAATAAAGAAGTTTGAAAAGAAGTATGCATGAAAAGACTTAGAAATTTAAAAGCTAATTTCTAAGAAATAAAGATCAATTGACTTCGAAACCACTCTAGAAATAGAAAAATAAATAAAAAGCCCTTTGTCAAAACGTACCTTGTATTAACATCATAGAAAGGTTTATTCCATATTTGCAAAGGGGTTATAAGAGTTGGAGAGTGTAAGAGACTTAGATGCACATGAGCTTGCACATTACAAGCTTTGTGATGTGCAAATCATGATGAAAAATCAATTTATGTGCAAACCATTTGATGAACATGAGATGCAACCAAGCCTTTTGTCCCTTTTAAGTTCTAGGTGTAGGTGTTACTTTTAGGCCTTTGGTGGGAATGTTTTTATGTTTGACTCGTGATCAATGTTGGCTAAATTTTTTTCTTGTGAAAAACCTTTGCTTTCAATTATAAAAAATAAATTGGAATCGGCTTGGTTTGGGTTTTGGTTCAAAAAATTTAATGCAAATTGGAAGGTTTTGAATAAACAAAACTAGGACCAAACTAAAAACCAAATATTTAAATGTGGTTTTGAATTTATTTCTTCATATATATACTTAGAAAGTGATGATGGCAAACCCTATGACAAAACCTTGATTGGATAATTATAATTTTTGGAAGTTTTTTAATAGAAATAAACCCACGTGCTTTCAAGGTTCATCCTTTATCTATTATTTTCAAAATCACAAAAAGGTACCCCAATTATATGTCCCAAATAGTACCCACATTATTAAAAGGCATTAATTAGGTTGAAAATGTTAACAAATATTTTTTTTAATATTTTTTTCATTCAACCAATGAAAACAAGTTGACATGCACCCATCATGTTTGCTAAGGGGGGAAATGATTATTTATTTTTGGATTGTGTTGTTCCCACCATGTTCCAACAAGTTCCCAATGACATTCCCCAAATATTTGCCAAATTCCCAATGTGTTTTTTAAGTTGTTCTTAGTAATACCATAATTTAGTTCATATTTGTTGCCCAAGTTGAGCTTTCATAACCCAAAAGGTGTGCCAAAAGTAAACACCTTCATTTTTTTTATATTGTCACAACTCTAACCTTACGTTCGTGACCAAGGCAAAGGTTTGCAAAGGTGCAAACCAAGAGGGAAGCCTGAGAGTCACATCTCATGTTCCCGAGAATGCAGGAGAGTGTGAGGGAATGAACGTCCACACTCCCAAATGAACTCCCACTTTGGGAATTAAAGTCTCGATAGATTCCTTAATTTTCAAAGAAAAATTACAGGGGTCAAAACCCATTTGATTGAGGAGTTTTTTTATATCATTGGAAAGCTCTTTTGTAGATGTTTAAATGAGCTTGCATGACCTTTTTGGATACCTAAAACACAAGTTATAGTCAAAAGAAGGGCCAAAAGTCAAATTGACAATTTGACTCCCGACCACTAAAAGTTAGGAATCGCCCCAATTTTCCTATGTGCAGGTGGCATGCGACATATCGTTGCAAAGCTCTTAATGAGAGCTACAACTTTGCTTCAAACCTCACTTAATCAGAGGCCTACACACAAAGCTATGGGTGTCCAAAGTTACAAGAGTCTCAATTTTGAAAATTTTGGGACTCACACTTGGGAATCCCAAAACAAAATGACATTTGAATGCTAACACCATGCCCAAACACAGAGAATACTATAAGGGGGAAGCTAGTGGCTTCTTCAAGTCTCGGCCCTGGTGAGTTTTGGGAGTTTATGTTTGCTTGTAACTTGTCCATGCACCAAAGGTGTTCCAACTACGCACTAACCAACTTAATGTTTGGTTTGTGTAGGTCCGTGTAAGTAATTGACTTGCTTGTCAATCTTCCTAGTCCCCATCATGAAGCTCCAACATGCCCTTCTACCCTTGAAGTGCTACAAGCCAAAGAACGTGCCCCAGCTCCTTGTCTTTTCATTGTCATCACCTTTGGACTCGTAATTGAGTCCATTAAGGAGCTTGGCGGTGCGTCAAATAAAGTCAACAATGTTTGTAATTGTAGATTTTACCACGATCACCTTCAATATAACACCCATAGTTTTTATGAATATAAAATACCTAAAATACCAATTCTTTAAAGTTATGCAATACGATCACAAAAAAATGATCCAAAAAATTATGCTTAATTTGTTTCTTTTTTTAAAAAATTCATGGTGAACTTTTTTGATAAAAAATAAATTTGTTTATGTCATGGGAAACAACATTAAATAACTAAAAACATTATTGAGGAAATTGCAATTCAAAATAACACCACACAACACAAACAAAAATTTGAGTACTACAAATAAAATACCTATTATGTAATTAAATATAATTGTGCATAAAAAATGTATAAATTTAATGAATTACAAAATCATGCATTTGAAACATTTACACAAATAAATTCTAGAAAACAAAATTTACAATATGTTGGTAGTGTTGTAGAAATAGGAAAAGAAATAAATCATTAAAGCCATCCAAGACTATTCAAAAGAAAATAAAGAGTGAACAAAAACTTCATGTTGCAACATTGTTAGTAGGTGGAATTATTATCCATTTTTTATTGGGCTTGTCCATTGATAAAATTGTCATTGTAAGTAAATCAAACTCAATAATAGACATTTGGCCAACTATTAAATATATGATTATTGATGAAATTTCAATGGTTAGTTGTAACATGCTTGTTACAATGCATTTGAAGTTACAAAAATTGAAATTCAACATATTACCATTTGGTGGGATAAAAATAATGTTTATGGGAGATTTTTTACAATTTCCACACATAACCAACAAACCATTATATTCAAAAAATGTTCAACCAACCTTTGGATTCACAAAAAATGACACAAAAAAAAATCATAAAAAAAAGTGTATGGGAAAATTACATTCATCTTAATAGCATCACATTAATATAATAAATGCAACAAAGCAAAGACATACAATATGCATCTATTGTAGAAAACCTTAAAACTTGTAAATTTTCAAATTATTTAAAACACAAGTTCATTCCAATTTGAAATTAAATTTATTCAAATTCCGTGGAGGACAACCTTCATAGTTCCTTGAAATGAATTATGCAATGTCACCAACCATCACATAATTAATATTAATTCAAAAACATTAAAACAAAAATGTTACACAACTTTAACTACAAACACTTATGATAAAAAACCAATATGTAGTGGTATCCAATACATTATAAGGCAAACAATGCCAACAAGTAAAATTCAAAGCTTATCACCATTCTTTAAAATTTATAAAATGATGAAAGTTATAATAACTAAATACCTATATCCAAAAATTGGGATTGTTAATGGAATAGTTGATTATGTCCAAAACATTTCAATCAAAAGAAGAAATTGGATTCATTACAATGAATTGATGCCTCCACCCATGAACATTTTGGTCGATTTTACTGAGTTCATAGGAAAAAACTATATAATACAATACATAACTTTCAAGGGTTAGCAAAAAAATGTGGTGCTCATAGCCACCATTACTAAAAACTTCCAATATCATCATTATAGAGAAAAATCAAACACTTCCAATTTTTTTAATATTAATAGATATCAAGTACCATTGGCCCCAACATTTTGTTTAATTGACTTTAAATCCTAGAAACAAACATTTGATCACTGAATAATACACCTTCACCAACCACTAAACATTGTGCAATTAAATATGCACAACATTTGTGTAACATTATCACATTAGCGTTCTTTAGACATGCTTGTGATTTTATGATATATTATTATATAAGACATACATAAAACTAATTTCAAAAATGTTCATTAGAAATGACAAATCCTATTTTGGGACCAAATGTTAACCAAATAAACACACCCATCCACCATGATATTCAATAAAAAATATGCACATGTTCAATACAAGTTGTTCAAAAACAAAATTGAAAGAATTGTTGAAATAAATGATGAATTGGATGATGCCACAAATGATGAGAATGTTATACATTATTGGCATGAAGAATTTCAATTGATAAAAGAAGATGAAAACATTATATTTGATCCTATGGATGGTTAAATGATCAACACATGAGAGTTTCTATGCAAATGTTTTATATTAACAAACTACAAGCAATTAGGTATGAACAACATACCTATGCAATCATAAAAAGATTCAATAAAATTGTAAATAAAACCTTTCGACACATTTTCATTAACAATAATCATTGGATATTGCTTGAAATACACACATCCACATGTTGTTCACATTGCACAATATAAGATTCAAAACAACCAATCATAACAACATTATCCAATGACACCATAAAATTACTCAAAAAATTAACAATTGTTGAAAATTTGTTATACAAGTATGCAAATTTCATGCAACAAATAGATAATTCATCATATGGTCTTTTCACAATAGCGTATGCAACAACTATAACATTTGTAATCAAACCAAAACAATCAAGATATATTGTACCACAAATGTGATTACATTTACGAAACACTATAAATATTAAATGCATTTGTTTGTTCCCAAAGTACCCACACCAAGTTCCAAACATTCATCCTATCCAAATAACACCATGTTGATATTTACTGCATTTATAGCCCTATGGAAATTGATAGGAGCCAACATTTCCAAAATATCAACCTTTTGATTGGCAACCTCATGACATCCATTTATACCTTGCAACTCTTTTTAAAAGTTTAACAATCCATATGGTTTTGCAAACATTATCAATAATATGTCACACATTTCAAATATCATGGTGCCACTTTTAGACTTTTTATTTATTTTATTGTAGACCCCATACCCAATTTGGAAACATATCAAATAATGAAAGAAAAAAAATGTGCATATGTGTTTGGGGATGGGGTGGCTTGGGAAATTGCAAATAAAAATAATTTCCAATCTTGTTTAAATTTTCTTAATAAAGGGTGAATGCAAAAAGTAAAATTAAAAATTAAAAAACAAATGTTTATATGTTTGTTGAACTAATTCAATAAATGGTTCAAGGAATTTAAAGTTTAGGGTTTAGCATGGACTACTACATAAATTGCAAAATAAATTTTGAAGCATTAAGAATTCAAACATCCTTAAAATAGGTTAATAAAACTTTGACCCATGTTTCTTTGGCATGATACATCATTATTAAAACAATCAAATGTTTTCACAACTTATTTTTTAAACCATCAAAAACTTAATTTCCAGTGAGTCACGTTGTGAATGTCTTCACCTTTTAATAATAATATTATTATTATATTTTAAAATTTCTTTCAAATAGGCTTTAAAACACACACATTTGTTGTTATGATGTATTATATTATTCTTGGGTACTAATTTTAGGTGAGGTTTTGGGATTTGGAGACATTAATGCACTATCAACCTTATTGCATTTGAATTTGCAAAAAAAATTCATTTAATTCTTATTTCAAATTTTGATTAAACATTTCAAATTTTTATATTGATTTATTTGAATCAATATTAACTATAGAAAAATCAACACATCTTTTTCATCAATCCATGATCACTAGTAGTGTGAAGTAGTGAGGACCCCAAGATTGATATATATGTTTATTGGTAGATGAAAAACCCAAAAAAATGGTTGACATGGAAGGATGGAAATTTAGTAATCATGATTAACTAGTGGGTGCCCGTGACCTTCGGCCACTGTGAAGTCCCCCGGTTTCTTTAAACTGGGTTCATGTTTTAGTTTTTTTTGGAAACTTTAAACTTTTTTATTTTTATGTGTTTTCTATTTTATTATTATTTTGTATAATAAAAATAAAGTGTTTATTTTTCACTTATATATATATATATATATATATATATATTTATTTGGATGCAAGTTTGAAGTTTGGAGAAAGAAGACAAACCTCATTCTTTTTCAAGTAGGGTTTTTCTTCAATATTTATAAGTTTTATTTTTTCTTATTTTTTACTCTTTATTTGGTTTCTTCATTTTTGGAATTTTTTTTAAAAACTTTTTTTACTGTATTTCCCTTTCCTTGTTTCATTTGTTTCCATTCCTTTTTTATAGTTTTATAGTTTTTTCTATTTTTATGTATTTATTTATTTTTTTCTATTTTCTTTTTCAAAAAGATTCTAGTTTTTTAAATATGTTATATAATGAAAATAATTTTTTTTAAAAATTGTATTTTTGTTTGATTAGATGCAGGTCCCCCAGTTTTCCCCAATGATTTCTTTAATAGAAATGGCACCTCGCCCGGCCCCCCGCAGCGGCTGCCCTGGCGCCCTGCCCTGCCCTGCCCTGTTTGTCACCACAGACAGGGAACGGGCTCCACATGGAAGGGGCAGTGACTGGAAAAATCTTCCAGGCACTGCCCACACAAACAGACACCGCTGTTGCTTTAATATATAAGATTGCACCATAGTTGCAATAATAGTAATAGAATGAAAAAGATGATGACTAATTGTAAAAATGACAAAACATATTTGCGAATGACAATTAATTACATGTTATTACAAATTGAATGGTTGCATAACACAATATTTCTTTTAGTGTTTGAATTTAATTCAAGAGTTTTGAATTCAATTTACGTTGCATGCAATGTCATTCAATATTTTAATTCAAGTGGAATTTGATTTCAAAAAAAATAAAAAAATTCAACAATTGATCATCATTGGTAATGTGCAATAACACAAAAAATTGTTATTTGGCATTGATTTTTTTTTGACAAGAATAACATTTAATAAAACCTATTCCAATAAATTTTGTTTATTTAATATACATTTATACCCATGTAAGCAATACATCATTATGTCAATGAAATATTTTTCCAATGTCAATACAAAAATTAATTGTTTATGAAGTTTTGTTCAAGACATGAATTTTTTTTCAAGTGATTGCATCACATAATTGATCTTATAAACATAAGCACTTAAATTAATATCACACAACTAAAATGTTTCATCATCTTTTTTTAATTCAATAGTTCAATTACCTAAGTTTAGGTTTGCCAACATTTTACATTTCCAAAATCATTGCAATCCAAGAATCTACATTGGAAAGGATATCATGTTGAATAATCTTTTGCCCCTTCTTCAATTATTGTAGTTTGCATAAATGTCGAAAGGTAATTATCCATGAAGAAATCAAACTCGCAACAATCCAAACTAATGACATTCATGAAAACAACTACATTTTTCATCATAGATTTACAACCATTGATACATTCATTCAAAGACCGCAATGAAAATGATGTGAAACAATATTAAAATTTGTGAATGAAGATTTATATTGAAGAATTGCACATGAACAATAACTATTTAAATTTGGCTCCAAATGAAGATTGAAGTCTAATGTTGAATCATATTGTAGATTTTGTTTCACAAATCATTCCTAAGACCCAACAAATGTCAATAAAATCATATGTATATTCAAATGCATGCATTTTGATGTGATGACAAAAATAAATTTCTTTGTTGCTTGATGAAAAGATTCACACAAAAAGCCATCAACAACACATTTTTTTTCCCCAAAAATGTTTTGATGCGAAATTTAGCATTTTTGGAGATCATCATCGAAGCAAGTTGGCAAGATCCTTGCAAGTTGATCATGACTATATTCCAAATCTAATTATTGTATTAGATTTGCTACGAATAGGGTGAGTGAAAAATTGTTAGGAAAAAAAAAAACATAAGTGTAGGACCTTTGGACTTTATCTCCATTGGTGGTTGTGTTGTAGGATTATCATTAGGCATGACAATTGAAGCATGAGGTTTGGATCCATGTCCACCACCTGCAATCTTTTGTTGCTATTTGCTTTCTTTTCCTGCAATGAGGTTCCTATGTTGGATCTATTTGACAATTTTTCTATGGTTGGGGATTGGGTTTCCTATGTAATTTGTCATGGATTCAAATTTCTTCTTACATTACATCAAAATTAGGTTTAGGTTTGTTAGGTTGATGAAGATATAATACTTGATGGTTTGTTTGATTCCCTAACTTTCTGGTTTTTGCTACTATGTGTGTAGAATCATAAGCCCAATCCTCTTATACTTTGTTCAATTCTTGTTTGTACCAATTGTTCAAATTATGTGAAGATTTGGTGAAGTTACGCTATCAAGGTTATGGCTTTTATTGGAATGCTAATTGAAGGTCATGCTTGTTGATGTGGTACACTTTGAGCTTTTTTGGATGATCAAGGGGGGAATTCAAAAGGCCGCCTAGAGGTGATTAGTAGATTGATAGCCACTCAAGCTTGTCATGTGTTTATTTTTGTAGAATTTTTTTAAAAAATTGTTATTTGTTGTTGGACCCCAAATCAATGTGAGGAGGGTTCCAAAGGTTTTTTTTTCGGTGTTCAAAGGTTTATCCCTATGAAGTGGCTTTAAAGTCCCATCTTTCATGTTTTGAAATTTCTATGTATGTTTTCATGTGCAACTTTGTGAGTAATCGATAATTGTGTTGATCTAGTAGTAAATGACATGCTTGTCATTAGAGGGAGATGCTTAATAAGAACAAAAGATATCAAAATTCTTGTGCAATATTGGGATTATTTTAGAAGGCCTTGCTTGCAATTATGCAAATGTGAAGTTCTTGCACTCTTTAACAAGCAAGTCAACTTGTAATTGGATAAAATAAAAGATTGGTATAAACTATAAACCAATGTTGGCCAGTTATTGAGTTATGACCAAGTCATCAAGTTGGTTATTAGTAACCTTCCAATGGGTTTTTGATTTTTTAATCACATGGTATTAAATTTTCAAAATCTAATAACCTACTTGGATGACTTGATTATCATCTAGAAGTTATAAATCTATTAAATACTACTACAAAACAAATTTAAAAACTGAAAAAAACACAACATTTTCTTTCTATTAAAAGACTTTATGACCAGGTGTATAACTGGCAGAGTAACTGGTGGTTATTAATTGGTTATTTCATAACCTACCCTTATGCATAACTGAAGGTTATTACCAAAAAAGTTCTGATAACCTACTTGGCACCAAAGTAGGTTATTTAGAAAAAGGCAATAACAGGGTAACACTGGTATAAACTCACAAAGAACTGTGATCCAAGTTTCACAGTGACTAATGCATGATGACATTGCATTGATGGAATTCATCAAATCACTAGGCCCAAGATTAGTCCATATCCTCATTGTTGAATATTGATTAATGCCCCGCTGATGAGCATCTCCTGATCCTTCCTCTCAGCTGGCTTTAATAAATTGGACACACCTGAATCTCAAGAGAAATGAATCATGCCCAGGCACATTTAAGGCGCTTAAGGAAGCTGCAGGGTGGGAACCCAACAGCCATTTTTGAGGCACGAACTTGGCTGATCTTTCCTCTTCCAGAGCTCAGTTATAGTGCATGCCAAGCCATGCACAACATGCCTTCTTTGCACATCTGTTGACCTCTTCACTCATCACCCATTCAGGGTCTATGTCAGTCTGTGTAGTTATATGATATAACGAGATGTTGCAAGAGCCCCAGCCAACATCTAAATTTCTATCTGGTAATTGCTTCACTTCAATTGTGGAAAATGCAAGGAGTGCACAACTGCTGGCAGACTTGACATGATTCCTGTTGACAGGAACTGGAGCCACCTCAATGTCTTTGGACCACTTGGTGGACACCATTGACTGCCAGAACTGCAAAGCACTGAAGAGTGGCACAATGATGATGACAAACAACAAACTGCTGAAGCAAAACACACTGGGGTACCCAAGATCCAACACTTCATGCAGCTAAAACATCAACACAACTTCTTTCTTCTTTTCTCCGCCCAAGAGGCATTACTCATATTCACATACACCTTAATAGAAAAAAACTGAAAAACTGAAAAACTAATAAATATCAGAGGAGAAAACAAAAGCTGACAGCATGTGAGCTCATCAAAACCAACCAATCAAGAAAGTATGAGTCTTTTTACAGTTGATTCCTCTGTAAGTACTGAACTCTTTCAGCATCAAGAAGTCTCTTCTTGATAGCTAATTCAGCCCCTAATATAGCTGTATGGTTAGAGCAGTGAGCTAGGTCTAATTCTTGAGAACTGCTTCATATGTTGTACAACAAGTGGTACAACATGGATATCCAGGTGGTTCTCATGGATATCTCTCAAATCCCTAAACCCTAACTCCACATGTTGCCAACTCAAATGCTTCAACTCTACAACTGCAAGTGCATTGTCATTTTTCTCATATATTGTTTGATTAAGAAAATGAAGGCATTGACAAACCTTCATTTACATTGCAACCAGAAACAAAGGGGCAAAAGGCAGATAGTGTATGTGCCTTACTATAGTATTTTTGATGTACGATCAATGAGCTTACTTAGTGCAAGAGCTGCTTTTGACCCTGATGTGCGGCCCAAATACCCACAGATAAAAGTACCTGCTGCCAAGAGCTTGCTGAGATCTACATTTGACTTGATGCCAAGACCATTCAGCAGATAAACCACATCTTCAGTTGCAACATTTCCAGAAGCACCTTTCGCATATGGACAACCTCCCAAGCCTGCTACTGATGAGTCCACCACACTTATGCCCATCTACAGTACCCCAAAGGCTGTAGTCAACTGACTGGAAAAAGTCCTCAACAGGGAAGTAGATAATTTTGTCAATTGAGTCATTGAATTTGAAAGACTAAGGTTTGGCATCAAGCTTTCGGTCATCAATTTGGAGGTTAAAGATTCAGAACAGAACATGGTACTGGCTAACTCATCCTTCAACTGATCACAGGCCTATCTTCCAGTTTTCAGGAATGAAGCTCTTGTGTACTTTTTCTGAGAGCAACAAAACCATCAGAAACTTGCATGCCTACCTGAAGTGCAACAAGGATATTGACAAGGGCTTGCCCATAGGTGTCATGAAAATGCACTGCCAAACGCTCCACAGGCACCACATCCATCACCACTTTCAGCATTGGTGCCACTGTCCCTGACATAACCCAAAACCAACCTTTCTAAGCAAAAAGCATTGTTAACCATGAACCTGAACTCAAACTTTCATTTTCACTTGTAAGAAGAGGAAAGGAAGCAAAGCCATCAAAATAAAATCTGTTGGCATCTTAGCATATCAAAGTTCAGCAAGTGTCAAGCCAGTCAAGGTTCTTTACCAGGGGTGCCAACCCCAATTGTGTCTCCAAGAGAGACCTCATAGCAACCCATTTCAACTAAATCCTGTGCTACATTTGCAACTGCGTCTGCCAATATAGGGCCTTCAATTGGACAACCCACCACACATGATACATACCTGAACATATACAACAACATACAAGACTGGTTAGTATTCACACCTACATGCAAGAGAAGCTGGGGAATCTTTTAAAATGTCCTCTGAATGTGTGATATTCAGTGCAAGTTACAAGGACACTCCTAAGAAGCAACAGCACACTGGCTGTGTATGACAAGCCAATTCAGTTTGAGACAAAAGGAAAACTGAAAATGCACCAAAAGTTCCTTCTCCTTTACTGTACTTTTCTCCCTGCAGAGTGTAAATTACTGTAGACCAAATAACTGTCATAGAGGGTTGTGCTTAAGACGCACCCTCGGATTGGGATGTTCTGCTCCTTGGCTGCATCACAAACTTGACGGTACCGAGCCAAGCTCTCTTCAATCGTGCAGTTGATATTTGCTTTGGCAAATGACTCTGATGCTGCTGTGAAAATTGCTATCTCCTTTGCTCCTGCTGCCATTGCTGCCTCAAATCCCTGCCATGTGCAGTGTTCATATTTGACTGTTCCTAACATGATACTCTAGTCATAAAGGATGTACTGATCACCATGCAGTTAACTGTTTTTTGACGCCATCAGCAAGTTCAAATGCACCAAAGCGCCAGTTGCCCATTTGAAATGTTTTTACCCCTGGCTATAATTGCTGTATCTGGAATATATGTGCTACAGATTGATGTGCAAAGCCTTGCCCTCACCTTGAGATTGGGTGTTAAGACTGGAAATTGGGTGCTGCCCAAATTTCCAATAGCTGCCAATACATCATGTGCATCTGCAAGCTACCACGGTGCAACACTCTCAGTCTTCAGATTATTGTATAAAGCATAGTCTTCAGAGAGGAGTAACTGCATAGAATCTCCCCTCTAGTGACAGTAGTTCCATGACACATATTGACATATCTATGAGTTGCAGATGAAACAAAGCAACACAAAAGAAACATGATTAGAGCAATTGCAGTCATAACCTCATGAGCATCACTCACAACATGTGAGACCATCACCTTCATCATGAATAGCAGTGATGAACTGCCATGACTCCCCACTGACTTCATCAGCTTCTGACAGTGGGCGTAGACAAGAATACAATAGTCCACCCAAACTTTAGGCAAACCATAATAATAAGATTAACATCCTCAGTTTCTATTGCAAATTTTGGAAGTAATCTGAAGACTCCAGATGCTGGCTTGCAGTCCAGAGACATTGCTCATAAAAAATCAATAGTATCCTCAGTTAAGCTTGTGACAGTAAGCTTCATTTCATTTTAGCTTGTCCCTGTAAAAGCAAGAATCTAACCCCAAAGGGAATCTAACCCCAAGAGTATTGTCCTTTAAGTAAAGGGTAGTGGTCAGGGACCTCCTGCACCCTGAACATATATCATTCTAGCACATCCTGGCTCCCATACCTGTTCAGAAACTTAAGAGGAAAAGAGTACCTGAGATGCTACCATACCTGAGGTACCCATTTGGGTGAGACAAAGCTTGTAGCTTCCACCACTGGTAACCCAGCAGCAACAAGTTGGTGAATGAGCTCAACTTTCACAGATGTGGGGACTGTCATTGATTCATTCTGTAACCCATCCCGGGGTCCCACTTCCACTACCTTCACATAGCTTGGAATCAACCCATTCTGCAACCAGAAATTCATCAAGATAGTAAACCTCAAAGAACTATGCAATCCAAGTTTCCAGAGCTCTTTTATGTATCTTAGATTCCACCTTAAAGCATAGGATCCATCGCCCTTGAACCCAGACACTTAAAGAACCCCAACATCACATGAGGAAAGATGATCAATCTTGGTGCAGGTTTCTGCAGGTTTCTGCAGGTCTGGTAGGGTACTGCATCTTGTTAGGCCAAGGTGAGTGTCTGCACAGATTCATAAATCTAGGTATCTCCTACTGATCCCGTTGTATAACTCACATAACACAAGATTGGATTACCTTGGGATCAAAGCATTTGAATCCAAGCTTCTGAGTTTCTACTGCATGATCACTTTGTGATGCTGTTTGAAATGCTCGTCCCTCACTTGCCAGGTTGTGATGCCAAATTTGTCCTTTCCTTGAGGCCCTGAACTGTGATGGCTAACAAGACTCAAGACATATGTGGAAATTTCCTTGATAACCAATCTGCAGCTTCATCCCAAAGAACTTAAGACTACAACAAAGTGTCAGAAGAATATTGTGAAAGGATCTAGAAATGTACTAACATAATGAATTGCTACAAACCAGAAAGTCTCTGACCTGGGATCAAAACAGAGATTCAGGTTTTCTTTTGGTGCAGGCTCATTGTGGGAAGTAGAGCAGCTTGCCTCACTATACTCTCTTGGAGTGCTCCAGTGAGATCCGCAAAGATGTGGCCCATCCCACCCAAACAGCCCTCTACTACTTGTCATCCTCCAACAAGTTGCTACCCAGGAGTAACCTTGCAGAAGCTGTGGTCTCAATGGTCTGGCTGCTGTGCCAGCCATTTTCTTTCCCACTTGCATTGCTTTTGCTGTTCTTAGTCCCTCACTTGTTGTTCTGAACCACATGCATAAACAATCACACAGTCAGATCTCCAGCATAAAACATGAGTCAGTAATGAGCATCAATCACAACATTGAGTGCAGACTGTGGACAGAATCAGTGCAATAAGGGAGAGGTAGTACAACTTTTCTGAGCTGAATACTTTGCAACAAGTTTCTGTTAAAGCTCACTCTGCATGATTCACAGAAAATAGAAAGAAAGTCTATCTGCATCCAGAGTGTAACTGAAACAAATCATTCTGGATAGGATGTTGAATTTTTCACTTCCACTGCTTAAGGAAGTATTGTCCTGACACAGAGATGGCAGAAAACATCATTATTGCTTGGATATACCATTTTGAGGTTGGAAGAACTCAGAAGATCAGATCATCCTTAACCTAAATTTCCCCAAATTTCTTGTTTAACAACATTAGCAATTCAATCTCTATCAAATATCTTTCATAAGAAAAGAGAAATCTCCGTTCTCACAGTGAAGACAAAACAGCAAGCTTAACACTCCCTCAGGAAGCCACAGAAAGAACCAAACAAGGGAAGACAGAACAAACAAAAAACAAAAAACACACACCGGTATGAACAAAAGTGCCAGTCTCACACCTGTTCAGGGACCATCAACAGTAGTATGTATGAAAGTGACTTAACTACCACAACTTCCCCACTGACTTCATCAGCTCCCTACAGTGGGTAAAGGCCGGTGACAAGTACCAACCTACAAACTGAGTTTCTGAGTTTCTGCTGCAATTCTAGAAGCAACGGGAAGACTCAGCTGTACTACTGGCTAGCAACAGACCACAACAACAATGACAAGACAAAGAAACAAAGAATTACAGAAAGGGAAAAAAAAACTAAAGGAAAGGACAAAACAGGGAAAGACTAAGAACAATCTCTATCAAACTCCAATACCTGTAAAGCATCAGAAAAATTTCCTGCTGTGTTTGGAGGGCACTTTATATCTTACTCTTATTGAGAGTGGGAGGGATATTATGCCTACTTATAGGTGTAATATCCCTCCCAAAGAGTAGGTATAAGAATCCTCCCCGTCCTATGCCTCGTGATCTACATATGTTTAGGTTCAAGATGATGCTTACCTTGTGCTTTATGATGGGTAACACATCCTTTGGCTTTACACTAACTAAACCACTCAGAATCCAACTGCATGCAGAATCAAGCAAAGCCAATAACAAACAACCTGATTGCAGGTACAGCTCATGGCCACCTAGCAAGTGGTGTGTAGTTTGAAAGAAAGCCCTCCATTGCCAATGCTACTGGTTACCCATTACATCTAACAGTAGATTGATGAGCAGATCCTTCAATTTGTGCAAATCTAGGACCTTCTGGGTCCTTGCAAAGGAGAAGTCGGCATCCAAGTTGCAAACCCTAATTGCTATGAAAGTCGAGACATACAATTCTCGATGCCAAACAGCTTGGTTTCCTTTCCTTTTCGATCAAAAACAAAAACCAAAAAAACCACCACATCTGCTGAACTTATTGTTGAATCGAACTTCGTGCACAAAAACAGTAGATCCTAAGATTGCGCAAAACAAACCTGCAAGAAATTGGAGGGTCGTTGAAATCGAACTCACCAGCACTTTTGCATCTGAAGACGAATTGACAAGTACCGAATCCCGATAAACTCCTCCAGAGAAAGAAACTCCCAGCTCGAATGTGTTCCAAACGTCTGGCCACGAACCCCACATATAGCTCACCGCATTACGCAAGCTCCTTAGCAAATTCAGTGTGAACGGGGATTGTTTGTTGGCTCGGTCTGTATAGGAGAAGGATCTGAAAATAGACCCTTTCCCTACATAAAGACCGGTGGTGATTTTTCTTTCCGCTTCCCTGTCTAGATAAAGACAAAAACTGATAATATGTGAAACACGATGCAAATATGCAAAAGATATATTACTGAGTTTGAAAACTGTAATATTAAAGAAGCTATTTTGCAATATTAAAAAAACTCTTTTGCACCAATGATTTAGATTTTCTTTTCTTTTTTGCAATAGTGAAGAAGCTCTTTTGTGATGAACCAACAAACCCCAACAATAGAAATATTCATTGATGATGGAAATTAGAAGAGCATTGGAACACAACCATCAACAAATTATGGAAATTGGAAAAATAGTTCACCATGACCATCAATGATGCAAACTGGATGAACACAACAAAACTCAAAACAATCAAACATGACAATGGGAACTGGAATGTGGATGGATGTGACAATTGAAACCAAAACATAGACTCAGGTGCTTCATTTGGGTCCCAAGTCCCAAACACTATGATGCAATGGAAACCAAAGCACATACGACCTTGCTTTATTGTAAGCTGAACAGGGAATGTGCATTACCGTAAACTGAACAGGTATTATCATATCCAACTTCAGGTTGTAATAAACTCCAAAAATTGATTGTGCAAGCTTGCACTAGAAAGAGGGATCAAGGAACATCATCCTCCAATTCTGCCAAAATTTTCAATCTTTTTGAGATCCTTTGCCGTGGTGAGGAGCTAATATGAAATGATAATCAAGGTATGTAGGACTCTTTCAGAATCAAACAAAACACAACCACCATCATTGGAGTATGTGATACCTCAGCATTTGGAACTAGATTTCAGAACTGATACAAGAGCACCACAAAACTCTAAAGAGCACATTCTCTTTCCAACAACAAATCATGAAGCAAAAGAGACAATAATACTTGTAAAAGAAGTAATAAGCTTTGCATATGACCATAAACCCACAAGTCGTCTCTCCTTTACTCTGTGTTAGGCTATTATTATGTGTGCTCTTGGTGAAATACTTTTGAAAACACAGTAGTTGAATGAAGATAGTTTGCAAAAATCTTCTCCACTCCAGATATACAAAATGCAAAACAGCTTCCTATCAATTTCAGCGAAGTACATTATTGCATTTACTACAACACAAAGGAACTAGTGTGCTGGACAACTACCAGTACACTTTGTTGAAGAAACATAAGCACTTTTGAGTTCCAACAATTGTATATACGGTAGTGTCTTAGTGATAGTAATACGTGGTGAGGATTGTGTGGTAGATGATGTAACGCTCTCATGAAAAAAGTCACAAGTAAAGGTTGGCAGGCAACCTGGGATGTGCCATGACATGTAATCTTTGCGCTCTTGGAAGAGTTAAGCCAAACTTCTCAGACATGTCAAGAGTGCTTGGTTCTTGCTGATTGGGAAGAGACCAGTCAAAGCTGTGGAGTAGGCTTGCTAAGGTAGACTGAATCACCAAGGCTGCCAATGGCCGTCCTGGACATGCCCGTCTTCCACTCCCAAATGGCAAGAGTTCAAAGCTTTGACCATTCACATCAATCTCAGGATGCTCTAAGAAACGTACTGGATCAAACTCCAAGGGTCTGTCCCAAGTAGTAGGGTCTCGCCCTATTGCCCACAGATTCACCATCACACGAGTGTTGGGAGGAAGACTGTAACCCTGAATTTGGCAGGCCTCATTTGACATGTGAGGAATCATGACAGGAGCAGCAGGATGGAGACGGAAAGTCTCTTTGATTATAGCTTGTAAGTAAGATAGATGTTGGAGATGTGATTCGTCAACAACATGATTACTTCCAACCACATTGTCCAACTCCGTTTGTGCACATTTCATGATTTTAGGGTTTCGCAAAAGCTCTGCCATTGCCCATTCTATAGTCACTGATGAAGTGTCTGTACCACCAAGCCACAGATCCTGCAAACATAATGTAGCAGAGTAATCAGAATTATTCTTTAAAGAAAATACAGACAAAAGTGCAGGATTGCATGCTTGCAAGATGACATGTACTCCTGCATGCAACCCATTGCAAACCTGCAAAAATGTTCGAAACTAGTCAATTCCAGAAGTCTAATGCTTCTAATTCAAGGCACAAGAGAAAGAAGAGAATTGCGCAATCTGCTTACCATGACAACAGCTTCAATTTGGTCACTAGAAAGTGTTCCAGTCCCATCTTCTCCAGGCATGGAAAGCAACACATCCATGAAGTCTTTGGGTACATCATTGTCAAGTTCTGAATCTGTTGTTGGTGCACTTTTTCTCATATGATGTTCATCAAGCAGCATTTGAACAAACTGTCTTATTCTTGAGCGCAATGCGTGCATGGAGGCATTGCTTCCTTGAAGCTTGCTTACCCACCGTAAGGAAGGGATATAGTCACCAATGATGGTAGTGCCATACCAATAGCAAAGCTCATGAAGGATCTCTTTGAATTGGTGTGCTTTCTTTTCACCGCTCTCATCCGCTCCAAAGTACCTGATTTCTCTCGACAAGAATGCATAAGTTGCACTTGGAAAGGAAATGAAGAATCAATCAAAGAAAGTGATTTTATCATTGGAGAGTAGAAGTGTGAAGCACAGGTGTGAGTATTTTCATCAGGTACAAAAAGAGATCATGCAAAACATTAGGGTTGCAAAGTTATACGTGAAATTGCAACGGAAGGACTGAACAATCAAGCCACAAGTACAAAGTTTAGTATACAGTGGGTGGAAATGAGACATGCTTTCTCAAAGGAAAGATTTATAACCTCTTCCTGAACAAGGTTTGCGTCATGATGTTGCTAGTCAAGGACGTGAGTTGGAAATTGAGATCCACCAGCTTGTCCTCCCCGGCCTGAATGCGGATGCTCTTCATGGTAGAACTAAGCTCTTTGGATCTCATAGCCTGGAAAGACTGCAAGCGTTTGGGAGAGAAAAGCTCAGTCAAGCAAATCTTACGCAGATGTCGCCAGTATGCACCCGATGATGTAGCGATGCTGCAATTGTCGTTCAAGATTTCGGTAGATATAAACAATTGTCTGTACTGGAACAAATGATCGTGAGTCTTGAGAAATTCCTTCGCCATTGCAGGAGAAGACACGACCATCGTGTGCATGGGACCAAAACGAAGGTGCATGAGAGGCCCATATCGTTGTGCGAAGCGCGCCAATGTTTGATGCGGAAATTTACCCAGCTGGAGCAAATTGCCAACCACCGGCCATGGCCATGGTCCCGGAGGAAAGCAATGAGCTTTGGTTCTGAAGACATTGAAGAAGAAGAAGAAGTCTAGCAAGTAGTGCAGCAAAAGAACAACGAAGATGGCAAGTAGCACACTGGGGACTAAAAATGCAACCTTCATTGTCGGAAAATTTTCCCCTCGCCACTTACTCGAAGCAAAACGAGGAACATCAAGGATCAAATCAAGCTCAAAGTACTTCAGTTTCCTTATTTCTTGAGGAAAACAAAGATAGAACTCAAAATGAACACCAAAATCCTCAAACTCCTTCCTTCTTCGTGGAAGCAAAGATGAAGCTCCCGACTAATCTTTGCAATTCCTTCGAGGTGACCTTCCTTCTTCGTGGAAGCAAAGATGAAGCTCCCGACTAATGTTTGCAATTCCTTCAAGGTCACCTTCCTTCGTACTTGCGCTGATTTTATGATGCTAGTTGGACATTTGAGGCAAGAAATTTCTAAGTTCTTTCAAGTGTTTAGGCAGATAGGTACGCAAGCATATATCGTAGACTGTATGGTGGCATAACACTTTAAGTTGTTTAAAATGTATAAGAAATAAGAAAGTTATGAGATTTGAAAATGAGAGGGATCCGAAGAAAAGAGGAAAAGAAAAAACGAGTTTTGAAAGTTGGAGAAAGCTTATTTTTCTTCTTGTTATTTTCTCATTATTTCTTTTTGATGATTTTTAAAGCTTGAGAAAAGCGCTCTCATAACATTTTAAATAACTCAAAATGAAGCATATATGATGAAAATATAAATAACTGTCTGGTCATAAGCAAGTGATTGGTGATGGGCTGGTCTACCCTAGACCATAAGTAGGTTTTTTCTTTTTTTCAATTTTGTGATGTAGTCAAGTGGTGATCATCCATTAGATGATTTAACCAGATTTGGCTACATATTAAATATGAGTGGAAAAAAATCAGAATCTTTCTACATTCTTGATTACCTACTTCCGTTTTCTTTTAAATCTGGTAAATTTGGGTCATTTTTTCCATGACAATTCCTTGGATAGGTCGAAATCATATTTTTCACAGATGAAATTTCACCATAAAACACAAACTAGTAATACTGTAGTAGTTAACAAATTAAATTTGAAGATTCCATGTCAAAAATTGAATATTCATTCCAAAAGATTTTCTATTTTCCATCACAAAATTTTGTCCTTCAAATATATAATTTAAAAAATACTTTAACTTTTTTTTTACAGATTAGGTAATTAGGGTTCAGGCTTTCAAGGTATATTTGTTGAGGATGTGCTTGGCTGTGATTTTTTCCAAAGTAAAAATGGCTCAATATTCAATACAAACAAAAAGTGAAGGAGATATGGTGTTGGAAAATGAGGAAGATATGATGTTGGAATACAACTTGACAAGTGCATTAACTATGGCTTTACAAAAATTTCTTTGTATTTCATATACGAAGATACAAAAATAAAAAAGTTACACGTGGAATCCTAATTTATTTAAATTTACCCATCATTTAAAATGGGGAGATGTTTTCAACAAACAACTTTTGTTTTGTTCACATCATAATGTTACAATATTTGAACTTTAAACTTTTACATTGAATTGTCTTACATCAAATATCCCATATCTTTCTTATTTTTTTATTAAATTGAGCAATTTTGGCAAGGCTGGAATCATTAAGTGAAAGGCTACAAATGTTCTTTAGACTTTAAAAGCAGAAGAATGATGTGTGAAGATTCAACCCCCTTTGAGTTCTTAATTGTTCATTCACCAACCTATTCACCTTGGAACTAAACTCCAAACCTAATTTATTTCTTAGAATTTGAATTGAACTAGTTTAATAGCAATTTCTTTTTCAAAAAATGGGGTTCTCCATATTTTCAGTAATAGGTATTTGGTTTGACACTACATAATCTCAAAATACAAGTTTTAAAGAACCAAAATTAGATTAAATTAGTCTAGTATTATAATTTTATATTCCAATCTTACGGTGGCTTCACACATAGTGTTAAGGTGGTTTAGGGCTTGCCACATAGGACCCACTCAATGGCCATCATGACGGCATATGGCATTCATGTGTGGCCTTGAAAGATATGTTAGTGGGAATCCATTCACACATAGTGATGGTTGGCTTTATACCAATGTTGTGCCATCCAAAACAATCATAATGAGTTGACATATACTATTGAATGTAATGTTTATTTTTATATTTTTTTTTGGCATGCCTAGTTCTTTTTTTCCTAATTGCCCCTTTCATTCAACTCTTTTCACCTCATGATCCTCCCTTCACTTCCCTGATCCCTCCTACATTTTCTTTTGAATTCTTTTGCAATGTTTTCACAATGTTGTTTCGCAACATTATTTTGTAGTGCTTTCACTTTGTGCTTTGTTTCTTGATCATCTTTTCACATTGTTTGTTTCTTTGTTCTTTCATTTACATTATTTGTCGCAACCCTACTTTGGGCAAGTGTGGGGGTGAAGCCCAACACTTGGAAAAAGTGGGGATTTGGAGTCCTTCGGGACTCCCGAATGTTCAGAGCTCAACAGCAAGGGGCGAAACACCTTGCATTGAGGTGTTCTTGGTGTTGTTGGAAAGGTCTTAAAACTTAAATATCGAAAATGCCCTTTCATTCTCGATTTGAACATCTGTAGCCCAAGTTATGGGCAAAGAAGGGAATCGACCAGCTTTGGATGTCCGATTCAAGAATGCAATACATCATTGAAAAGATCTCAACGAGGCTACAACTTCGGTTTAGACCTTGTTGCGATCAGAGGTCAGGGCAAGGAGCTATGACCTCTCAAAATCCCGGGAGTCTGGAGTCGGGACACTTAGGTGGATTTCAGGACTCCAACTTGGGAGTCCCGGGAAAAAGAGCCATTTGGATGTAGCCTCGGCGAGGCATCGCAGAGTATACTATATGGGGGATGGTGGTGGCATCCCCCGAGTCCGGGCCGTGGTGAGTCTTGTGGTCCGAAGTGCCCGTGGCTTGTCCCAACACCAAAGGGTGTCCCAGAAAGTGATATAACCACTTGGGTGGTTTGTTTTAATGCAGATTCAAGCTTGATCATATAATACCTCTTCCTAGTCTAATCCCTGGGCTCCCAACTCGACCCTCTACCCCTTTCTAGAGTTGGAAGCCGGGAACGTGCCTCCAAGTCTCAACTTTCGCAACTTGACTTTGTGAAACCCTCAAGTGGGTTTCACCCCGTGACTTGGGAGCGCGTCATTATTCTTTCTTGTTGCTTTCACCACAAGTTTTTAGTGTAGTTGCTCGCAATGTTAGAATTGATAGTCATTATGTTTTACTCATTGTCTCACATCACACAAAAGAAAAATTTCAAGACCTTGTATTTTGTGCTTTGATTTGTTGTTTCTCTTCGAACATTTGTACAAGTTCATCACCTTTTTTCTACTTGCACTAGATTGTTGGTTTCTTTGCGATGCTTAGGGACTTTATGATTTTCAAGCTTTGGGTTTTTTTCAAAGCTTCCCTTTGTATTCCTGATTTTTTAATAGCCCATGGATACTCAAATTAACAAGGTTTTTTTCACATTTTGCATTGTGATGTGTTTATAGCCCATGGATACTCAAATGAATAATGTTTTTCTCACATTTTTGCATTGTAATGTCAAGCTATGCATTACAAGAAATGGTTTTGGCAATAAGTGGAAAGTATGTTGAAATTTCACCTTTCTTTGTGACAAATGTCGTTCCATCACTCATCGAACATGAGTCAAGTTTGTACTCATACTCATTGCATTACATCAATTTCAAATTTCAGCTTCTTTAAATATGTTTTCCAATGAATTAAGTCATTAGGTGAAACCTAAAAACATTACTTGGTTTCTCAAAAAAAATTTGATAGAGATTGACAAAGATATGTTGGTGGATTTTTTTGCATCAACAAAGTGAATTAGTTTAGTTTTGTAAATTGCCTCAAACACATTTCATAGAAGTAAAACACAACATTCCGCAAAATTGTTTTTGTAAAAATTTGTGTATAATTTTTCCATCTATAAATTGGCTAAAGGTGCCAATTTTTAAACTTGTCACATTTCTATAATATCTTTGGTCTTGCATGGTTTTGTTCATGCATTCATTTTTGTATACCGATATTTGATTACTTGGCCTTAGGGAGAAGCAATGACAATTTTAATGGATGAATTTAAAGTTTGGTGTGGCCTTTTTAATATGTAAGTGCCATTGACTACATGCATATATCAATTGTGAAACCTTGTTCATTTCCTAAATATTATTATTATCACAAGCTAAGGGGTTATACTATAGTGGCACAATTAATTGTAGATTGTTAAAAAAGGTTTATTGATGTGGGCATTCTAAGTATAAACAATTTGAAGTTGTTGTGCAAATATGCACCATACAGAAATGTTGAACACCATGGTTCGTTTGTAGCTAACAATATGACTTCTCAACATGATTTTCCACCATACCATATGGGTGAAAACAATTATCCATTAATTACATGGATCATAGGAAGAAGGGCAACATATTGTTTTGGAACTCTTGGACAACATGACACACAAATAAGGTCAACATGTTGGAAAATGCTTTTGGGATTTTTAAAAACAAACTTTCAAAGAATTTCTTACCAAAATTGGTTTACATGTGTCTTTTGTGTTTGGTGTTTTTACCATTTTTTGTTTATTACATAATTTGTTACGATTGCAAAGTGAAATTAACATTCATTGAGTAATAAAGATATTTGATGTGAAGTTGCAATAAAATATATAATTGGAGATGGCACAAATAAACACATATACAACAAGAAAACAAATATCACATGTAAGGGAACAAACGATTTGGTGAAGTAATGTGCAAAGAGCTAAACATTTATCTTGGAAGGCAAAGTTATGTCACCTGATCACATCAACTGTGGCGAATATAAAGTCAAATTTTTAGCGTACAAAAAACAAAATTCAGAATTAAATCATCATTGTTGGATTGAACTATAAGTCATTTGTGTTTTTTGCATTATACATTCTTCATTCATTATGCATATTGTTTGTTGTTTTCATTAATACAACCCTATTTTGGAAAGACAATTTCCTTACCTTGATAACTTTTAAATATCATGTTCATGACATCTATAAGACTCGTAATTGCCTTCACCATGTTCATTTGAGTTCATTTGTGAACTTTTCTTTACTTTTGAAATAATCTAGTTGATTGTCAAAAATTGACTTTTAGGTTTTTGATTTTTCCCCCTCCATAAGCATCTTCATCTCATTCATGCATTCTTGCATATGATCAATGAACTTAATCAATAGTGATGTGCCTTGTATTGTTGTTTCAACCATGCTTTTATATGTAAGAGAGTAACTAAGTTTTTATTAATGTTTACCAACGCTTTGTGATGGGTGAATGCAAGTTATAATGGTTCATTTTTGGTGCCACAATGGCAACTTTTACATGGTACTTTGTGTTAAATGCTTATGGTGAATAATTTAATTTTGAATATGTTAAAGGATGATTCATTTTAAACTAACAACTTGATTATGAATACATTTGCATAATTATTTTTGAAAATAATACATTCATTATCAATTGTGGACTTTTGGAATAATAGATATGGACTGGTCAATTGGTTGGATTGTGAAAAAACTCAAGAATTCATATTGAATTTCACTCCAAATTGTTTATAGGGATTAAAAGCATGTTGAAAAATGAAATGACAAAGTTAAGTGTGATTTTTAATTTTTTTTAAAAAACATTAAGCAAATAGTAGTTATGATCTTTTGAAAGGTCAAAATGGAACCTTATTTTCAAAAGTCATTTTGAAATGAATTCTTTTGTTCTTGTCAAAAAAATTATGCCCAATGGGTGCATTATTGAAATATTTAAATGGGTTTTTATTCTTATGGATTTTATGAGTTTTTCTTTTAAGATTTCCAAAGTGATTTCACCATATTAATAAACAAAAACATTTTTCAATATGGGTTTTCATTTAGTTTTGAAAGGTTTCATAAGTGAGTCAACATGTAGTAGTAAAAAATTACACTAATGAAATCTTAGAATTAAAAACCATATCCATATGGATAATATATAAAAACATGTTCAAGATTCTTGAAAGTTTGACATCTACCTAAAAATGAACCATTATAATTTGCATTCACTTTTATCCTAATTGATTCCCTATTCCTTCATTGATTAAATTTGGTGTTTGTGGCTTTTGCATTGGGGTCCTCACTCCATTGTGCATTGAGATTTTCACTATTGTAATGCATTAGGTTTTTTGTGGTTGTTTGCATGGGAATGTTCATTGTTTTTCATGTTGGAATTTTCATTAGACTTTACATGGGGATGTTGCCAAAATCAATGGTAGTTTCATTCATGGCCATAATCATGGCAATTGTGGAAAAAATTGAATGCTCAAGAATTACTGTGGATTTGGGACCTAAACCTCTTTCATGAATGCCCAACTATTGTCAATGAATACTATATTTGGATTTTGAAGGTTGTTTGCATCTTGCATGATATCATAAATGTGTGGAGGATTGAACACATGTTTCTTTCCCATGAATTTTAACATCATCTCGAAATGGGCCTTGTTGAAAAGTTGAAGAAAATGTTATGCTACTTCATTTTCTAGGTTCATTGCTTAGTAATTTTCATTTATTTTATTTTTGAAAAATGATAAAATATTTTTGAAAAATATGTGGAGATGGCTCCCCATGTATTTGGGTGCAATCATAATCAAATGAGCCAATAAAGACAAAGGATTCAAAGATTGTAGGTTTTTTTTTGGTCATCTTCACTTTATCACAAAAAGGATTTTTTGGGTGAATGTTTTTAAATATGTTATTAAAAATACATATAATTTCCTTGATACATCACATTTTTTGTAATAAATTTTGATGAATAATTAATTCTTTTTAAAAAATTACAATTTTTTCCAAATTTTATGTTTAGTTTTGAAAAACTATCTTAATTTCAAATTGTGAGAGTTTTTTGAATGTGGGCAATCAATTAACATCATCTCAATTTGTTTCTCCTCAAAATTTGATTATTAGAGAGTCTTTAACTTAGTAATTTATAAATTTGACCATTTTTAAAGTAATTGTTATTCAAGTTCAAAGGTCCTTTGTTGAAACATTTTTTTTTTAAATTCTTATTTTGAATTCTTCAACACTCACACAAGTCATTTATTGCAACTTCCCATGATTACCATGGCATTAAAGTGGTACCCCAAAAGTATATTTAACAAATTTATAAATTTGAAAGAATTTTGGTGGTCGTTCGACATCATTTTTGGATTGTTTGATTATGAATGTGTGAGCCATATTAACATAGTCATGTTTGGTAGTCTTAATTTTTAAGAACTACATTAGGGAAATTCAAATGTGGTAAGGTTTTGGGGGTTTTTAACAACTTTGTGTTAGATTAGGGGGTGATGAATGCACATGGTTATGTGGGGGAACTGTTTTCTTTTCTGGAGTACGATATTGGTGAAGAAGGTGTTGGGCTAATTTTTTTTCTTTAGTAAAAAGCTGGTAAGCATAGTTTTAGAACTTCAACGCAAATAGGGGTGAGAAATTTCTAGAATGTTTGGGGTAGAAACATACACCAAAATTCATGATGTGTAATAAAACATTGGTCTTATTATAATATTTAGTGAGTAGCAAGGAGGTTTGAGATTCATGGAGTAGGTGGGGGGGTGCCAATGAAAAATCCAATAGAGATAGAATAATCTTTGAACCTTATAAGCGTAAGATTAATTCGAAACAACTTAACAATTAAATAAATATGGGGATAGGGTGACAATGGCAACATGAGCTTCATAATGAATGAAACATTTATTTAAATTATGGATAAGCTCAACGAGGAGCTACAATTACATGTGAAGTCTTATGCTATGCCACAATGATAATTCACAACTGCAAGAAATCTAAAATGCATTGAATGGTGCAAATTAGCTAGTCTGCTTGCTATAAGGAGGCAGTTAGTGAATTAAACCGTGCAACCAACGATAATGTCCATCACTAGGAATTGAAGACCATGCGAAGATAGAGGTGTCTTCAACCTCGTCACAACTTTCATAGACGATTTTAGGTTCATCATCGTAAGCGAGATCAATTTGCAACAAAATCATCAAGGTGCAAAAGTTCAAAGAAATACGATAGTACCAAGTTTGAAGGGGATCAACGTCAAAACAAACGTGTAGCTCTCGTGGTTCGAAGTCTTTATCACGAAGATGTTGCATCAACATCAAGTCCAAAGATGACTCTGGAATCGATTCCTTGTTCATTTGTGCAGCTTGAGGCTCGTAAGATGTGGCCATACGTGAGGCCATAATTTCAAGGAAAAAAGAAGAGATCTTCAATCAAAATCAAATCGGTAAGGAGTGGGTGGAGGACTTATGACATCGAGATGTGAGGTTGTAATTTATAGGTTGAGGAAAAGAGAAGAAATGCATAAGTAACGACTTAGAACCATGGTAAAATAAAAGTTTAAGATCAAAGGAAGAAATGAAAGTTTGGAGTAAAATTAATTGGGGGGGAAATGAAAAGAGGTGCAAAAGAGCTTTTCTTTTTCCTTCTCCTTCCATTAGCCACCAAGCATGGGGAGTTTCTCCTTCTCCTTCCATTCGTCACCAAGCATGGGGAACTTATCCTTCTCCTTCCATTCATCACCAAGCATGGGGAACTTCTCCTTCTCCTTCCATTGGCCACCAAGCATGGGGGGCTTCTCCTTCTCCTTCCATTGGCCACCAACCATGGGGAGCTTTTCCTTCTCCTTCCATGGGCACCAAACATGGGGAGCTTCTCTTTCTCCTTCCATTGGCCACCAAACATGGGGAGCTTTTCCTTCTCCTTCCATTGGCCACCAAATTGGGATCTTCCTTCACCTCTTTCATTCTCTTTAAAAGGGCGGATTTGGATCATTTGGGGCCTTATTTTGGACATAATCTTCAACTCGAATCTTGAGAAGTCTTACTCTCACAGCCTTTTGATAAGAGAAATATGTTTAGTCTTTGTAGATGGTAGAAAAAAAGAGAATAGATTGGATGTTTAGGGTAGTTTTGAAAGAATGGAAATGAATGGAAATAGTGTAGGGAACTTGAAATCCTAGGAAAACTTTACAAACCCTCTTGGGTTTAATAGCATAACTTGTTAATGGTTTTGCTGCAAAACTTAAGATTTGGTAGGAAGGTGTGCCTTGTAGTTAGTTTTCTAATGAGCTAAAGCAAACCATATTTGAATAACATAGGTCTTAGGAATAATATTTCAAGTGATTGGTGGTCTGCAGCCAAGTTGAACTTCTTGCGTTCGTAAAACCTTCTCAAGTTCAGTAGCATAACTTTTTATTGGTTTAGCTGTAGAACTTAGGATTTGATAAGAAGTTGCGCCTTGTAGTTGGCTTTTTAACATGTTAAAACAAGCTAGATTTGCATAATGTACATGGTAGGAATAATATATCAAATGACTGCTAGTCCGCAACCAAGTTGAACATGGTGTTGAACCCTTAAAAGTTGGTTTAAATGAATCATAATTTAACATAAAATTCTAAGTTGGTGTGTTTGAGCTTGAAGAATGTATCTATCAGTTCTAGATTGTAATTGATACATAGGAGGTAAGCTACTTGATTTCAACTACAAACGCAATTTAACATTTAGAAATACACTTGCATTTTTCCTTCACCGATAACACATGTACTTTCAAGTATAATCACCTCATAGAACTAGGAGTAGAAGGATAGTCACCTTGCAGAATGCACCTATATATCCTTATAAGTAAAGCCATTTTTCATGTGGTAAAAGAATCTAACACTCATGGCAATTGTAAAGATTTTTTTCCATTTGGTTACAATTGTTTTGAACTAATTTCTTAGGTCAACCTTGTTTAAAGCTACAATGTGTTAATTTTGTTTCACCTTGATGAATGTTGTAATTTGTCCATGCTCCCTATTAACCTACCTAGGTTTCTTTAACTTCATTTCAATTGATGCATATGAACTTGTCTTCTTTCTTATTTTATTTTTTGTTTTTGGTGGGATCTTTCACTATTGATGACAAACACATTTGCATTGAATTTCAAGGTTTAGGTTCTCTAACACAATTCTTTCTATTATTTTTTGTGCACCACATTTTGAGTCTAAATTGCAATTGAATTTTCTAAGTTTTTGTTTTTACCTCCTTCATTGGTTAGTTGGTCATTGTAGTTGTCCATGGTGGTGTTAGATCTTTTTTCCCCTTTCGCAATAGCTAATTTTCTTTTATGCTATTTATTTCTGCATTGAAGGAACTCACCTTTTGGGCATAACTATTGGTGTTGATTGTCGTTGTTGGTGCTATTTTTGAACATCATCATTGGTGTTATCATGAAATTTTATTGTTGGCATTATTATTGAGCATGGTGATATGGGTGAAAACACATTATGGGGGGTTGCTTTTGGCAAGAAAATGAATCATTTTTTTGGTACATTTTGTATTATTTTGGGGGTAGTTTTCTTTGATTTCATCTAGCGTTTTGATAAACATATGAAATGCATTTTGATAAAAAGGCCTCCAACATAATTTTTGTGTTCTTTCAAATGAAAGTACTTTTACAACACTTTAATGCTTGTTTGATTGAAAAAATATCTAGATATTTTTTGTGAAGTCACCTAAGTCAAATTATTCAATTGTAATTGAAATGGTGCAATCAATTCATATTCAATATATGATTATGTATTCCATCAAGTTTTGCAATATTTTGAATCATTTAAAAAAAAAATCTTCATTTTGCAATATATTGTTATTATTTTATTTTCTCACAAATATATTTTATAATCATTTAATATTAATCAAAAAATGGAATTTTCTTTGACAATTGCATTGTTTGGTAATTGAACTACCTTTGAGTATAATTTATGAAACTTTGTTCAATATCAACTTGGTGGAAATAAAAAGTTACACTATTTCAAAAAACTATATTTGTGGCAACATTTTTTGACCATTGTAGTGTGCTTGCACCCCTATTCTAGTTGAGTGGCATTGTTCGTAATATTATAAAACATTGTTATTGGCACTATTGTTGGACATGGTGATGTTCTTGAATGTCATTGTTGAACATGGCAAAGGGTAGCTACTCTTTGGGCATGTTTTCGTGGTAGGGAATGGATGGGTGGTGATGGTGGATTTGAAGGTTGGGGTTGATGGTGAAATTTTAGATAACATCGACTTATTTGCCCATTTATGGGCCACATACATAAAATTACATTATACATATCATATCTACCTTTTAAAAAGATTTAATAGCAAGTATCATTTTGCTTAACATTGGCATAACATTTCATGCCACATAGGATGTCACTTCAACATTTGTGTTACATCAAATTTCATGTGTAAAATAGGAAAATATATATTCAAAAGCTTGCCTTGTTTTGATGACTCATATGAACTCATTGCCTAAATATGGCAATATGAAATTCTTTTTTCTCAAAATATGATGACTTTTCTATTTTATAGAAAACAATTGTAAAATTTGCACTCCATTTTTTTTATCACCACAATGCCTTTTTTTTTTAAAAGAAAAAGAAAAAGAATTGGTATTAAAGAATGGTAGTAGAGCAATCACATGGATCTATGTTGGGACTTAAGAGTGATCAATCTCTAGCCCAAATGTAGAGAACAAATCCCTCAACTTGCATAAATGAATTGCTTCAAAAGAAAGAAAACTACCACATCTTTTTTCTTGGAGCGTTACATTTTGAAGTTTGGTTTAAATGAAATATAATGTTTATTTATGAAATGAAAGGATATGAAGGAACCTTGGTTTCCTTTTTTATTTTGTTCTTTCTTTTCAAATGGGAAAGTGATGTGTGAAGTTCCAAGTTTTTTCTTCACATCCCCATTCATTGAGACAATGTATGTCAATGCATTTTATATTAATTTCTTGGGCTAAAATAAATGCATGTGTCCTTTTGATCACTAAAAATTTCACTAGAGCAAATATAAATGTTTTTGGTGAGTTCCCCATTGGCTGTACAACTCACATAAAAATCAAGCTTTAGATTCATGGGTGATCTTAGCGCCAAAACATTTAAGTTGCATCTCTTGGGTGGAATTTAGTTATGTAATTTATTTATGTGTTAGTAGGGATTTAATTAAAATTTGACTTTCATAGTCTTGGACCTTCTCGAGGGTATATCCCTTCATACCATTTTTGAATTAATATAAACCAGGACCAAATTGGTATACAAAACATATAATATTAAACCAACACCACCTCTTCATGCAATCACACAATTATTATTCAAGGGTTTACTAAGTAAGATATCCCTTTTAGTCATGTGATTAATATTAACTTGTGATGCAACAATATAAAACATAATTTAAGATATTAGGCTATAAGTTGAGTAGGTGGAACCAAACTAAATTTCAAACCCCATTGGGCTTGAAATTTATTGAAAAACATTAGAACCAATGGATCATGAACTTGCTTCCAAAGTTCATCCTAGGTTTCATGAATTAAAAACAATAGGCCAAAATCAAAACTATAGATTCTTTTCAAATAGACTAGAAAGCCTACAACCAAAAGTCATTTTTAAACTCAAAAACCAACCAATACTTGTTACAACTATTTTTGGCACATATATTCAAATGAATATATTAACCACATAAGGATAAATGCATTATTTTTCACATAATAAAGTTATTTGCAAAATCATCAAAACTTAATAGCAAAACCTAGGAACTATTCAGGGAGGCACCAGATATACTTAGGTTATGGGATACCCAGCACTATTTCTAAGGGGCTACTTAGGGCCAACATAGGGAATCCAAGGAAACACTTCAAAACCTACCTAGGTTATATGATATTTTAAAGGCTATTTAAATGACTACATAGAGCTTACTTAGGGGGTTACCTTACATAGAGACTAGATAAGGCCTACTTAAAAGGCTTCTTAGGGAGACACCTATGGGCCTACTTCTGTTATGAAATATCTTAGGGCTATTTAGTGGACTAACCAAGGGCCTCCCTAGATTTTCGGATACGTAAAGGTTACTTAGAAAGTTACATAGAACTTACTTGTGGGGTTAGGAATTGCTTAGGTTAGGGAATACCTAAGGATTGTTTAGAAGATTATTCCAAATTAAGTCATAATGCAAAAGGGGCTACATAACATCCACATAAAAAGCTACCTAGGGGACTATCTAAGATTGATGCATAACCTCAATATAGACCCTATGTACCTTATGTAATTTTTGAATATCCTCTAACTTAGATAGATCCATAGGTAGTCCCTATGTAGCATTCTAAGAAAACGCTATGTAAGCTTTTGATACTCATTATCATAGATAACATCTAACTTAGGTAAACCTAAACGTGTGTGTGTGTGTGTGTGTGTGTAATATTACACATTTGGGAAGAAGACCACAACAAAAATTGGATTATATAGAAAAGCCTTCAAATACCCAGGCAAGTATGCAGTTTATATCAAGTTCCTAAACTAAAAAGACTTGTTATGGCATCACAAGCAAATGAAGTACCTGGGAGAAAAGAAAATCCTTGAGAATATACAAAGTTTGGAGTCTGTTTGGCTTGTGGTCTCATTCATTTGGTGCACACATTCAAATTGTGCTCAACCTCCATGTGAGCCTTTTGGAGTATCTCCACTACTGAAATTGCTGAGATGTTCTACCAAATCGATTAGAGTGACCATCTTCAAGAAGAGGTTCATGTTCATGTCTAGTTAAATCTACTTTATCAATACCGGCTGCTTAGATTACTAGGGGAGAACGTGAATTAGTAGTATAAGTAGAAGTAAACCCTAAACCCTAAACCCTAAACCCTAAACCGCATTCACATATACATGACTAGTCTGACTTGCTTGTCAGATGTTAGGGACTTGCTTGTCTCCCCCTAACATATCCAAATTTATTCAATGTGACAACACTACATTTTGAAGAACAATTTCTGAAGTATTTTATTAGTGTCATTCATTTGTGCCAGAATCCAACCCATCACAAAACAGAGGCATAAGTCAAGTTGTAACACTATGCAGCATACTTTCTCATGTGAGAGAACACGGAACAGCATATCAGTCTGTGATTATGGCCAACTACATCAATCTGCTTGACTAACTAATTTCATTCCTCTTCTTTGGAAGCAGTCCTGGTTATGCTATATGTCAAAATTCTGATGACCAGCCCACACAAAATGTGCTCAACAAGGAACCCCCCTTGTGTAGTTTAAGTGTTTGACTAAGTAAATCCTTCTCTTCACAACCACATTGTCCACCATGCACAAACCCAGAATTACAATTTGTTCACAAAATACTACATATGCCATCTCCATTCAACTGCTTTGCGATGGAAGGGAAATCGAAGCCAAAGAGCTCACTGCACATTCTGCAAAGGACACAGCAGATTTACTCTTCGCAAAAATCAAGAGTAAGAGAAAAGGTTGGAGAAACAAACAAGCTTGAAAAACACAATATATATAAATCCTCTTGCTAAATTGAACATTTGTTTTTGTTTTCTGTTCATGGAGTAACATCAATGGAAACAACTTATGCAGGGTTACAAACCCACAAACGGGTTTTTCAATTGGAGTAGCTAACACTACTACTTCTACCACTGCAGGTCAACAAACCCCCAATCGTTATACCTACTGGTCCGTCGTGGAAAACAATTCATCCTTGCAACCATATTGTTGCAAACTATGAACTGCCAAGGCTGGCCAGCCCTGGGAGCTAGGTAAGAGCTTCACTTTGTCTCAATAGTACAAGCTTGGTAAATTTTAAGAAATAAACAAAAAACCCTAACTATCTACGCACTATACTAATGGACAATCAATCATCAAGGATCGAGGCGATGGTAAGTCCATGATGAAACTTCATACAAACTTCAGCACAAACATCCCATGGTGAGACCATGTGAATCCCATGAAGAGTTCGTGATAGCAAAAGCTTCATATCTTGACACCACAAGGACACCCTGAGACCAATTGATTGGAAAAAAACAGAAGCTTCTTTTGCAACCCCTCACACTTCCATACAAAAACCAGCCCCACAGTAGTATCAAATTACATGATGACAAAACTCCCTTCTTCTCCTTCTTCTTCTGCTGCTTGTGATTGTAAAGTTTGTTTTTGTTTTCTTTCTTTCCTCTCTGCGGGCGAATTGTTTTCAGTACTCAGCAGCAATGTGTTTCATGTAGCGAGGGTTTGTAACAGGCAATTTAGAAAAGGAGACCTGGGAGTGAAAGGCAGGTCGTTGTGAATGGTGAGAGACGTAGTGAGAATCTCCGCCGCCGTTAAGATAAGGTGATGCTGTATTGTGGTAGCGATCGTCCATGGAGATGTACTCAGCATCGTGGTGTCGATGTTTGTTAAAGGATGGCATGCGTCGCACTCCATAGAAATCTCTTTGTGAAGGATGATGCGCGGGTTCAACCCTGCTGAACTCATGTCTGTATCCATCTGTTCTGTGCTCGAAATCGTCATGTCGTAGTCGGGGTATCTCATGATCTTGGTATCGTACTACCTTGCCAAAAGAAGGGAGTCTTCCCAACCGTCTACCAAAAGAGTTGGAACGTATTAAGCCCGCCCCATCAGAGCTTCCATGTACATATCCTTGTCCTGTGTAGGTGGTAGTGCTGACTGGTGCACTGTGTGGGATCATTCCGCTTATGTAAGTACCTGAAGAGAAGAACTTCGATTTCTTCTTCACTTTCTTCACTTTCTTGAGAGCAAGAAGAGGATCTACATGGCCTATTACTGTCACTTTCTGACTGGACTGATCGGTTATGACGTTGCGCACTCCGCTCAGCTCCTCCAGCTCTTCTTTCACTTTCTCCTCACACTTGGCGCAGCACATGGGAACCGTGAGCTCAAGAACCGGCAAGTTGCCATTAGGATTTTGCTGCTGACCCGCGTAATGTTTTGAACTTCCGCGAGAATCAGTTGGTATGTACTGCGCATGGCTGACATGATATCTCGGTTCCTCCTTCCCTTGAAACATCTGCTACACAGCAAAGAAGAAAACAATTGAGCTTCACCTAATGATCAGCAAGTTCTACACAGCTCCCAAAACCTCTTCGAAAATATCAATCTCCAGTATCTAGCAATGAATCCAAGGCCAACGAGATGATCATGATTAGCAAAAAGAAAAAGAATCCAAACTCACCTCTCGTATCCGGCTGGCCATGCTGTAGTGTTCTTTCTGCGAGTCCGTTCAAGACTTCCAAAATTCCCCCGCGCAGTTTAAGCTATCAAGTTAAGGCAGACTATGTACAGCCCTGCTACTCTGTTACAAAGCTACTGGCCCCAAAAACTGCCAAAAAAATCGGTATGCACAGCACCACCACCACAATAACAACAACAACAACAAACAAAACTGAAATTACAGTGCTCAAAAATAATTCCTCCTTCAAAAGACTAACAAAATTAGCTGGGCAAACTGGACCAAGCTCCTTCGTTTTATAACCTCCCAAGAACAAGACTTATAAAGCTCTTCTTCTGACTGACTGATCTACAGCTACTGCTGCAGCTGCTGCCGCAAAAAAGAGTAGTATATTTCTTAACTCCCACGCAAAATCAGAATCAACCAGGAGAGCTACGAGAGACTGTAACTTCCAACGCGTGCTCCAGACTTGAAGACAATGATGATAATAAATGGTTTACCGATACTAGTACAAGTAGTCGTCCGCCGCAACCGCCCTCTAAAGCTGCGTAGTGTTGCTGGCCTCGTCCTGAAGAAGAAGAAGAAGACAGTAACAACAGAAGTTCCCTAGCAACAGCAGGTCGGGGGTGGTGGGTGCCCAGAAGACGCGTGCGACGCCGCCAGGTGGGTAGCCCTGCAACTGACGCGTGCGACGCCAGCGTCACAAGCAAACCTCCTTTCTAGCATAATATCTCCTCTTCCTTGTTTACCTTATTTGCAATTTATTTATTTTTTTGCAAATTCCTCTTTTCTTTTTTCACACCGCCTCCCTCCCTCCCACCACCAACCTCTCTTCCTTAACCCTCTAAAATGTACTATGGTTAGATCTACTTGGTGCCACATGGCCATCTTTGGCCACCACCAACCTCTCGTCCTTCTCCTTCCCATAACCTCTAAAATCTACTATGGTTAGATCTACTTGGTGCCACATGGCCATGCTTGGCTTGAATGAAAATGTCATAAAGTGGTGTTTTCTTCCACTGTTGTACTTGCTTGATTTGGTTTAATTGTGATGTGGCTGCTGACTCCTCCTCCTTGGTCTCGTGTACCTGGCCAGGCCTCAATAGAGCCCATTCCACCTAGGAAAAGTGACGATCATAGTAGAGTGAGCTGTTCTTCCATTAGGTGGTAATGGGTTCATTCCAGGCCTTTTTCAAAGTGTAACTGGTTTTTTTGATCATCAATTCACATTTCAAGTGCATTATTTACTAATCATTCATTTGCGTTAGAACAAACATTCATAGCACCAAAAGCAAAGCCAATAAGAATTGGTTTACCTGTCTTGCCTAACAAAACACCTCTCTACAAGTGCCTAAATCGGACATAGAAACTGGTTACATGCTCTGGAATGGGTTTGGTACAACTAATTCCACATAAGAATGCAGCAAAGCCTCGCAGGCCGAGTTACCATTTTGTTTTGGACTTGCCATGTGCTTATAGGTGACAATGGTTTCTTCCAAGGCATGTTCCAGAGCGTAACTGGTATTTCTACCATTGATTCACATTTTGTTGTATCAGCCTCACCAAGTGTGTAAATGGGATAATGGCCTCTTTGGAGGTCCATTCGAAAGCATATCTGATTTCCCACACTGTTGATTCACATTTCAAGCATGTTCTCCAGCACCGACCCACACTACAATTAAAGGTGACAGCACCAAAACTGGAAACCAATGGATGACCGTGTGTCCCACATCATGAAAAGCTTTAAAAAGTGTCTGAATAGAACACCCAAACTGGTTAAGACATTATAATTATCCGTAAAGTAAGACAAACACAGCACCAGAACCCTGAGTTTCGTCATACACGGTGAGATTCATAAAAAACCTGCAAAAGAGTAAATTAGCACTCAGAAAACCATCAATTTTGGTGGTAAACTGAGTTTCATCGATTCTTTCCTTTTTCCTGAGCGCCTCCACTGCTGCTACGTATATTTTCACTGCTCTCACCTGTACAACTACTATAATTAGTCTCCAAGCTTGTGCATTAAATTGTTGAGTTTCAGCATTTCATAGTACATACTGAGATTTAATAAAATGTCCTTACTTTGCGGAACCAGCTGAAGGAGGGGATAGGGGGTGAAAGGAGGCCCAAAGACAGGGTGAAGACAGGGTTACTTTGTGGATAACTCTATTAGGTGATGGCTATTGCAAGGAATAGGCCATACCTGGTTGGCTATGGTCAGGGTCTACCAATAGCCGTTATCTGACAGGTGGCCAAGAGTCAGGTTTCAGCAAGTGGTGTTTATACCATGAGCTGAGTCTGGCTGATGGCCATTTTCTGAAGTGGCACAGGAATGCATGCAATTGACCCAAAGAAACCAAGGGTGAAGGGTTTAATCTCACCAATGGCCTTTATCTGATGTGTGGCCATGAGCTGGGTCTGACCAGTGGCCCTCACATGATGTGGCACTTGCCCGAGGTTCTGATGCGCCATTAGGGACTTTGTAAACTATTTGCTAGTAGAGCTCACAATGTCTTATATGCCAGTGGCATGCACTTGACCCTAAGAAGCTGAGGGTGAAGGGTGGAATTTCTCCTAAATGATACAAGTTTACATAGGGTATTTGCTCCCACAGCTGATTATGAGGTTTTAGGGTACCATACCCAAAGTCAATTCTAGGGTTTTGGCTGTGTTGAGGGTCATTAGTAAACCTTCAATTGTGAGCTTCCAAGATTGAGGACCTGTTGGGCACATGGAGTATTACCATGCAAACAAGAAAAACATGGGAAAATGTGAGTGCATGTATGGCCCACTTTGCACAAGGAGGGTCAAAGTTTAACCCAAATGAAGCAATCCTATTGATGCAGCCACTGGAATTAGTCCCAAGGGCTTTATACTAAGAGTCAAGGCCAAACTATAACATAATTTTTCAATTCACCACTGTTTGGGCCCTGTGATGGCTTCAAGGGTGAAAAAGGATACCTATTAACTGGGGAAGCCAATTCCCAACCCTTGGGTCCAATGTTGTAACAATAAAGTATTACTTATTCTTTGACATTTACACCTTGTGATCCAATTAAACTCTGCAAGGCCCCTATAGTTAGTGTCTCTCCATTTTATCCCATCTTTATATTGCCCTTTGTTTATTGATATCTCTTATGAAAACAAGAGAGAGAGAAAAAAGGAGAGCATACCAAACAAGACTTATCTTGAACTTCTTGGCATCAACCTTAACACAAGAAATCCTAGACCTTAGAAAAAAAATCATCAATTTATTGGTAACTTGATGCCAAACAACAGGCCAAAATTGTTCAAAATTTCCCCTTGTTGGCCTTGACTCCTAGTCTACAGTGGGCCTAAGAGGATGGGGGAAATGGTCAGCAAAGTAGACATTCATGCATGTGTGTGGCCCCATAAGGAACTCTGTACCTATCCCTCAAAAGAGAGATGAAAAACCATAGGATGTGAGTCTGGTTCAAAGCAATAAAGGCTTTCAAATATCATTAAAAAAATTCTTCAAGGTTTAGTTTCAAATAACTACTCAAAAGTTCAATGTTTTCATTGGACCAACCTTGTCCATTTTACTTTGTCCAACCTTGAAACCTTTACTCTGTCAGGTTTCAAGTCTGAAAAAATGGATGAGGATTCTCCAAACTTGAACAAGCCATTATGCCATCCATTATCCACCATATATGTTCCCACTTCTTATATCTACTCCTTGTGACCCCATTGCTGTCATCGCACTATTGTATCTTAAAGAAGAAATGGGTGCCACATCAGCACCAACAGAAATCCATGAAAACATTTCTTTGTTAGGTAATAATGCATTGCAATTCATGGGTGAATCTACAATAAGTGCCCATTCTATTAAATAGCTTGTTTTATTGAATGACTGAATTGTCACGATACAACTAACTTAATGCAAACGAATGATTATTATATTTTTTGAAATATTTATAATCTTTGAAGAGAAACAAGGTGTTGCATGAATTCCAACATAAAACCTTGAAATTTTGTTAGCAAGAATATGCACAATAAACACAAAAACATAACGAAGCGGAACAATGTTTGAAACCAAAAACATCAAACTAATAGACTTTGTTGTTGGGAATCATGGCCATCTTGTCAGTGACCTTGAGCTTCAACTCACTTGCTATCTCATGCTTAATGTTACCCATTAGAGCATCCCCAGTGGTGGTCAGTATGTGAACCTGCACATTAAAAATGGAAGTAGAAAAGTCAAAATATGCTGGTTTGTCTCAGCAAAATGGTTTGATTGAGGCCAGCCTTTTTGTCAAGTTTGCTGAACCTGCCTGAGAATACCCTGGGAGAACCCCATGAGGGGAGGGGCGAAAACAGACCCCTTTGATTTGGGTGGGGCTCACCATTTCTCCCAAAAATCTCATGATGGAACCGTGTCTTAACAAATTGTTCTTCCATTTTAAGTTGTGTGCCAAGATGTCTTGTGTGACTATCTTGTTTCAAGGAGTGCCAATCAGCCTGAACCTGCCTGCGAAGACTGTAATAGGTACTACTAGAGTCTTGTCAGGGATGGGAACAAAATACGATCTGGTCCCTGTTTATGATTGGTCCAGGTGGTTTGCTATTAGAAGATCTTTCACCTATTTGCAATCCGAGATTTAGTTTTTTGGGTAGGGTTGTGAAAAAGGAAAACCCTAAACTTGAATGTGAGAAATATTTTTGCAGGGTCACATACTAAGCACCTCGTTCTGTCCAGGGGTCAATCGACGTGTCATTAAAATAAAAAGTATCTCTGTACTGCATACAACCTTGAAGGAAGGTAGAGAGATGGTGGTGCCTTCAGTGAGATAGCAAGCAATACCACCTCCATATGGAAGTCCTTGTATGGTAGAGTGATATGCTATTCATACAAATGTACTTGGTAAACTAAATCATAAAGAAGTACCTATTTTAGCACTTTACTAAAGTTTTTATTCCACAAAGTGTGTCACAACAAACCTAAAGATTCTAAACCCAAAGGTCCATGAGGTGAACTGTAGGGCTTTCAAACCACATCAAGATAGCATTGTGAAAAGCTAGGAAAGTGGGTATAGCTTCATGCCTGCAGTAGTGATTTGTTACTGAGCAACCATCAAGTCACACCTTGGGTTTATAAGCTTTGGAACATTCATGAGGTGGTGGAGGTAAGGGCCCAGTGAGGAAAGTATGGGAATTATCTTTGTAAAGATCAAAAGGGGGATTAGAGTGTCTTCTGAACAGTAGGACTTTGTTGGAGGAAAAGATCTCAAATCCATGTAAGATTTTGGGGTAACTTTTGGAATGACATGTTGATCTGGTTGGAGTTGTAATGGCAGCCATACACAAAGGATGTGATTTACAAGTAAATTTGACAACTTGATCATGTTGTTGGCTTTTGTGCTCACAAAGGGGTCTGCTGGCCGTTGGTACCTGTGTTCTATATTTGCTTATTTGATAACCATATTGGCTTGAAGTGAAAATTAGCTCCAGTTGTGCTCTCATCTCTTGTCATTGTTGGGACCAACTTCACCACGTTTGTAGACTTTTAATTATCTTTGACTACAATTGTGTCATTAAGATTTTTCTCTTGCAATCCTTCCACCCAATTACATGTCAATATAGCCCATGTACTATCTTCAATGGCAATCCCCCCCCCTTCCCCAGGCTTTAGGTGAACTGGCACCTACACTGGTGTCTTCACCTTCCCCAATGAGGCCTTGCAGTGGCCATTTTTCACACTGGAAATGTTAAAATTTGACTCAAAGACCCTAATTTTGTCTTGGGATGGGATATCTACGATACTGCTACTATTTGGTGGTTGTAAGTGCAGCCAAAATAGCTCAAGAGAGAAATGGATGCTACTGTGCAAGTTACCATTGTTTCTGATCAAGGCTTCAAAGTTCCAACCCACTACATACTGGAGAAGTGGACAAATTAATGTCCAGTTCAGTCCGGTTTGTTGGCCTTGCCGCTACCAAGGCAAGGATATTGTGTTTAGATTCATTATAGAGTATAGTAGCTCAATGCATTTTGGCCCCTACATAATACGATTTTTGAAAGACAATATTTTGGCTTGTGTTGAGATTTGAGATTAGTTATAGAGTTACCAGAGGACAATATGTCCTCCATGATCTACCTTTCATCTAATGGACTCTTTGGTCCCAAACGGACGTAAAATTGTAAACAGTAAACAGAGTTACAATATCTGAAGGAGTTTGATTTCTTTTAGAGGATTTTTTGAAGATTATATTTTTCCATGATGAAATTTTTGAGTTTCCACAATTCTTCTTTTTACCGTAAGATACTTTTAAATGTTAAGGTCACAGTGTGACAGACCCCTTGTTTGTGAAGGACACAAGATGCTCTAAAGTAAAGCTCACCTGTTGTGTGTGGTCCAGCTTGCTTCTCGGTGATTTCTTATGTCAGAGTCACATTGGATCCATATCTTATTCACAATTTTTTTTAAGAACCGTAGGATTGGCTTGCTTCAGGAGCTAGTGTCTTATTTGAGGATTATAATATAAGTTAGGATCAGAGCAAGGGGACAACATTTTGTTTTTTTCAGCCTTTCATTGAGGATGGGCAAACCATAATCATCAATCAATCTTGTTTTATGGGTAGTTGTTGTGGGCCCATTTTATTGTGGGTTCATATTAATCATCAGCTTCAAAATTGTGACTATCTTGTCAACAATAGGCTCTCC